>JBBDHI010000019.1:8320764-8336427 GCA_037177115.1 Craterocephalus stercusmuscarum
TAAATAATAAAAGAACAAAATTGAATTCAAATATACTTGCAGCTTGAGAATGGTAGGTATTCATTTAAAGCCTGAGTATTTAAGCAAAATATAAAGCAAAACTAATAAAAAAAAACATTGAGAACATGTGGTTTTAAGAGGATTTGCAGATGTTAACCTCACATTATCTTGTATAGCTATTAAATGTTGTAACAATTTCAAAAACGAAGCACTGAGATTCAACCATATTTCTGCTGCAACAACTAAATAATTTCTTAAACTAAATATTCTGAATGCGTTGGAGCAGCTGTGATGAGTTTCCCGTTACATCAGCCTTCCTGCTGAGGCTCTGTGGTGTTGATTCGAGTCCTCTGTCTCAGCCTCACCTGCTCCACCCTATGGCATCACTGTTCTGGAGTGTGTGCGCGACTCCATGGTGCTGGCCTGGAAGCAGCCGACCTTCATCGGAGGTGCTGACATCACCGGCTACTTTGTTGATTACCGTGAGGTCATCGATGGTGTGCCAGGGAAGTGGCACGAGGCCAACATCAAGTCTGTCAGTGAGAGGGCCTACAGGGTGAGCTTATGGGAAGCATGTGGTACTACCTCTCCACCCAGATCTGACATTAAGATGACATCATGGGCTCTCCTCATCTTTGTCTTCAGGTGTCTGACCTGCATGAAAACAGGAAGTATCAGTTCCAGGTGAGAGCAGCTAACATGGCAGGTGTCGGCATCCCATCGCTGCCCAGCAACACCTTCCTGTGTGAGGAGTGGACCATTGCTGTACCAGGTTGGTGAGATCACCTACAGGAAAATGGGAGGAGGAAAGGCCCATACACATTTCTTTCCTCTTACCTCTCATCAAAGTACTGTAAAATAATCTCTTTTTTCTTCTTTTCTATTATAAAACAGGAAAAAAAATATTTGCATTTTTGTGTCAAAAATAGTAGTAAAAGTAATTTTCAAAGAAGATTTTAACAAAAATAATTAGTAGCTTTTTCCTTTTCAACAATACACATGTAAAGATAAACATATATTGTATATACAGGCCCCCAAAACCTATTTTGCAACCTTATGGTACTACATAATGCACATAAAAAGTACATTACAGCCAAACATTTAGTACATTTCTGTTTCAGAGCACTTGCAATAACTGCAGCTGTTTACGACCTTTTTGCTACCAAGCTTACAGTGGGTGCTCCTCTCATGACCCTAACCCTCCTAACACACTGGAGCTAAACTCATCCTATTCATATGTGCTTAATAAGAATTTTAGTGGGAAAAATGCATGAAAATAAATGCTGCTTTCAAATTGTTCCAGTGAGAAAAGAAAAGAACTGCATGGATGGCAAAAGTTATGGCTCGTTAAAATCTACAGACCTCGCAAAAATTCCCCTGATGTCTGATTGAAACAGATGAAAAAGACCTTACCTTTGTCTCCGTAGGACCCCCTCACGATCTGCAGATCAGAGAGGTGCGAAATGACTCCCTGGTGCTACTGTGGAAACCTCCTGTGTACCAGGGCCGCGATCCAGTCAACGGGTTCTACATCGACATCAAGGAGGCAGATGCCCCAGAGGAAGCCTGGAGGGGAGTCAACACCAAGGCCACAGAGAAGACGTACTTCAAGGTCATTGGCTGGGCTTCGTCTTTCTGAGTTTCCTCCAGTCGGAGGTCGCCGCAGCAGCTGCTTTATCAGCGTGGTTTTCATTCACTTTGCAGATTAAAAATCTTAAAGAGGGAGAGACGTACGTGTTCCGAGTGCGCGCTCAGAATAAAGCCGGCGTTGGAAAAACATCGGACGTCACAGAGCCTATCCCTGCTCTGACCAAACCAGGTAGCCGTGACGACAAACATCCTGCAAAACGCACATATCAGCAACATACTCTATGGTTTATGGCAAAGTTGTCCTTTCGTTTTTCAGGCACCAAGGAGATCGTAGTGGATGTCGACGATGACGGCGTCATCTCCCTGAACTTTGAATGCTGTGACATAACCCCCGACTCCAAATTCGTGTGGTCCAAGGATTATGTGGAAATCGGCGACACGTCCCGTTTGACTTTAGAGACCAAGGGAAACAAGTGAGACGACGGATTGAGACTGTTTCATTGGTTTATTCACTTCATTAATACCCTCTCTCTGCAGGTCCAAAGTTGTGTTCAACACTCCCGCGGAGGAGGACATAGGCATCTACTCATGTCTGGTCACCCACACCGACGGTGCCTCCTCCAGCTACACTCTCTCTGAGGAAGGTGGGCAGCAGCAAAATAAACACATCCTGTTAAAATTACATCAGCTTTTGCTTTTTTTAATCCTTATTCATGAATCTTATTTATGATTCTTCAGAGCTGAAGAGGCTGCTGGAGATTAGTCATGACCACAAGTTCCCCAGTGAGTCGTTCGCATCCTTGTCAAAGCTGGACAGAGTTTTTACATCTAAAAATATATCCTTTTGTTTGCTTCTTTTTTTATCGTCGAGATGTTTCTCACTCCTTCTTCGCCCCCTCTTTCCACAGTTATCCCCCTGAAGTCAGAGTTGGCTGTAGAGCTGATGGAGAAGGGTCGAGTGCGCTTTTGGCTGCAGGCGGCGCAGATGTCTGCAAATGGCAAAGTCGATTATGTTTTCAATGATAACGTTATCTCTCAAGGGGAGGTCAGTAAAAATCTGTGCCAAAACAGGTTGGTAATACAACTTTAAACTAAAAAACCCTATAGAATTATTTCTCTCTGCTGTTTTTTGTTTTGGCAGAAATACAAGATGAGTTTTGACAAGAACACTGGTGTGATTGAGATGATCATGGAGTCTCTGACTCCTGCAGATGAGGGCACCTTCACCTTCCAGCTGAAGGATGGGAAAGCCACTAACCAGTCCAGCTTGGTGCTGATTGGGGATGGTATGTTTATACAATAACAAACACAGGTCTAAAGTCAAAATTCCTTTGACAACCTTATTTAAAACAGTTTCTCAGTTAATGTTGCTCGCTCAGTATTCAAGTATAGAAAATAATCCCTAATTATTATCTCAATTAAATAATATAATAATTGCTCGTTCAAATTGGAGAATATAGGTGACGAAAAACCAAAGACACAGAATAACTTATCTTCTTTGAAAACTCTTCAAGTGTCGTAGGAAATGGCCTCGTCCTGTTTGTTGTGAATATGTTGATACCAATATTTGAAATGGTTATAACCCGGTAGATGTTATCCATCTATGTTGCACAATGGGCAGTAATGCAGAACCATGATCATTTCTCAGCCCTGGAGGGGGGTAAAAACATTTTAAAAAATCCTGTCAAAGTTGTGTGGCTTAAGCTACATTCATTTAAGGCCAAAAGTAACAAAAGCTGCAGAGACACACACACGCACACACAAAAATCCTTGTGGCGTATTTACACTGTTTTGGTATAAAGGTTGAACACAGCTAATTATTCTTGGTAGTATTGTCCACGTTTTTGCACATGCCCCTATGCACCTTGTATGAATGTGCACCTACAAATAAAAAATTAAATAAATATTAGAAAATATAGATTATTAAGAAAGGCTTCTTTTTAATTCAAACAAGCCTGCCATTCTTTAAAAGTGCTTTACATTGTATTTTTATCCCCTCATAGACTCACACAGTGCTTTTTATTATTTGCTGTCCATACATTTTTTATGTACATTATATCAAGGAAAATGTGGCATTCAGTGACACCTAGGAAAGTGGGAACCACCTCACCTCAGGAGGCAACCACTAGAGCAACCACTCTGTGGTATTGTGGCGGCCATACATAATACTGTATTTATAGCAAATCAAAGTGCTTTACATCAGAACTCATGCCCTTATACTCCTGCTGGGTTATGCGCTTTACTGTACCAACTAAAAAAAGTGGAGCAAGCAAACTGTCATTAAGTTTGAATAGAAATAGATGTTTTCCACATCATTTGTTTTAAGATAATTGTAGAATCCAATTCTCAGCTGCATCTTTCCAGGGAAATACTCACTGCTGACAGTTCTGTGTGTGCGTTCAGAAATAATATCACTATATTTTCATGCCTAAAAAAAGATGAACATCTCACATACTGGACAGTAATATCAGAGCTGAGACGTCAAGGTAATTATTTCCACCAGCATACAGAATGCTACCTAAAGGTTTCACTTTCTGTTCACAGGTCAGAAAGTTTTTTTTATTATTGTTATTATTGTCAAAACTGGCACAGGAGCAGTGTGCTTTCTTTGAGTTCATGGTAATAGCAGTTTAGAGGAAGTACCATTTTGAACCTTAAAATGTTGTAAACTCTTTTCATTCACAGTTTTCAAGCAGCTGCAGAAAGAGTCAGAGTTCCAGAGGAAGGAATGGTTCAGAAAGCAGGGTAAGGCCACAACTAAATCAGTTACTCGCTGACTGATGAGCTTTTCTTCTCTTGATCACATTAACATGGCAGAAACTGAGATTGGAAGGGGAAATGTGGACAAACTGGAACCAGCAAACATTTTACAGTACTTACTGCTGTACAGTATTTGCATAAAAACAAACAAACAAATAGTAACAGATTATTTACGATAACTGTGAACATCATGTCTGTCCCAGGTCCTCATTTTATCGAGTATTTGGGTTACGAGGTGACGCCAGAGTGCTGCGTTGTGCTCAAGTGCAAGGTGAGCTGCGGCTTCAGACATACACCATTCACAAGAAGCTCGGGATATCACTGCTTCAGTGTATCAGTGATTTCCTATTTGGTCAGAATTTGATTGAAACAAGTAAAATTACCATTGATATTATTACCAATAATGGATGAGAAGAAACATCATTTTCATTAGTTTCATATTTAACACTTATGTACGACATCCACCGAGTCTCTCACAATATCCATAATTTATTTTAAACAGTGTATTTCCCGTTGCTATCTTTTATTATATCAGTGACTGTGAAAACACGCACTGCTTTGCTGCATTTCAGGTTGGCAACATGAAGAAGGAGACTTCAGCTCTGTGGTATAAAGACGCACACGAGATTAAATCCGACGAGCACCTCGGCTTCACAGAGGGAGTTCTGAAGCTGGAGATTGCTCAGGTGAGGAAGCAAAAGAAAAAGCTCGATGAAGCCTGAATCTTCTTACATTAATGTGTGTATTTCTTCAGTGCATATTAATGGCAGATCTGATGTTAGCTGTATTCACTAAAAACCCCTTTCTTGCAATAATGAGTCCATAGAAGTTCACTTACAGTGTTTAAATGTGGTTGTTTTTCTCTGATTTCTTCTAAATCTCTCGCATGCCACTGTACAGTCTGTAAACACACAGTGGCTTCATACAAACTGTCCCAATTTCAGATTTTTGACATACTGTCTGAGAATATTTATTAACTTTCTTAAAGTGCTTCAGTGTCGTAGATCAGTTTCTGTTACAAGTAGCTGATGATTTTTGGGTAAATCTGACTTTGCTGTCCTCGCTGTCAGATTTCCAAGAAGGATGCTGGTGTGTACGAGGTTGTTCTGAAAGACGACAGAGGAAAAGACACTTCCACCCTGAATCTGACAGATCAAGGTACCTGAACCCTGCCACATTGACGCAATAATTACAGAAGACTGGCCACATTAAAAGAAAACATTTTTCTGTCTTAAAGGTTTCAAAGACTTGATGAATCAAGTTTTCAGTGTTATTGGTAAGAAGGAGCATTTTGGCTACAGATTTGGTAACTGATGAATAATTGAGTGAGGAATTGCTGTGATTTATTTGTGGTCATCTTCACAGCCAATTCCTCCACTCCACTAAAGATCACAAGCACAGACGAAGGCATCCGACTCTACACCTTTGTCAGCTATTATAACGATTTACTCCAAGTCACATGGCACTACAAGTGGGTTCACACAAGCAGGAAACTCTGCATATATGTATATATATATTGTGATTTAGCAGATTGTACACACATATAGTTCAACTGGTGTGTGTCCTGGCTTGTTTCTTTGTGGTTTTGTTTCACAATGCATGAGTTTTCTTTATCATTTGCCAACAGGGATTCGGCGATTGCCTTCTCTGATCGTATAAAGAGCGGCGTGGTCGGAGATCAGCTCTGGCTTCAGATTACGGAGCCCACAGAGAAAGACATGGGCAAATACGCCATCGAGTTCAACGATGGAAAGGGCGGCCTCAGGAGGACCGTGGAGCTCTCTGGTCAAGGTGAGAGCATGAATACATATAAGACTAGAGAACAACTAGAAAAACGTTATGGTTGAGCAAATTATCTGAATTTCTGGTTTTGCAGTAGCTTAAGAATGATTCTAGCCTGCAGATCAACGGATTCCTTCATTTAGTATTGATTTTGTAGATTTTTTTAATTCAAGTTTCAGTATTTAAGCAAGCAAAAGTGTTGCTGCTGCAAAAATTGTTTCAAATCATTGCTACTTTTTTTCTGTCTTGCAGCATTCGATGATGCCTTTGCAGAATTCCAGAGACTCAAGTAAGTTACAGTACGATTAATCGCTTGTTAAAAACATCACATTGTTAGCTGCTCCAATATCGGATCAGCCAATCATGTAGCATTAGTCTGCACAGTTAAGTTTCTTATAAATGGTAAGATAATTAGCTGAAATAAAAGCAACCACATAAAGGAAAGGAGACGATTTACAGTATAAGTGATTATGCACACCCTGGGAGTCCCCACCAGAAATTACATAATATGCATTTTTCCTCTTGTAAAAACTCCAGTAGTGTCACAATCTGTTCATAAATCACAGGATGAAAGTGTGTATTTTAGTCAAGCAGCTCTCACGTGACATGATGGGAACTGTGAGGCATGAATGGAAAAATACATTGACTGTAATCATGTAG
The DNA here is from genome assembly GCA_037177115.1 of Craterocephalus stercusmuscarum. NCBI lineage: Eukaryota > Metazoa > Chordata > Actinopteri > Atheriniformes > Atherinidae > Craterocephalus > Craterocephalus stercusmuscarum. The sequence goes on from JBBDHI010000019.1 coordinate 8,327,557, forward strand.
ATTCTCTCAGAGGTCTGTGTGTTAGTGTCATAGCTTCCTAGCTTCTAAGAATCATGGGTGGAAAGTGAACCCCATCATGTAGGAACAGAAAGAGATGCAGGACTGCAACAAGCTGCTATTATTGGGGACCAGAAAAAAGGGGAAATAATGACAAAGCATTTGAGGCTCTGTGGCTCTATACAGCTTTTTTTCTTTTTACAGTCTATTATGAAATCAGGTTGTTGTGAAAGTATTGTCTTGTTTGTGTTTTACAACCTTCTGATTTACTAAGACATTCATGCACAACCATCTCCTGACATAAGAAAAAGCATCTAGCTGGCTAAAACCTGGAAATGCTATTCAAAAGCACAAATGCAAGCTCTCTGATTTGTGTGATTTCAGTGGCAGTGGTCAGAGATTAATGAGGAACCTGCTTCCTGTCCATAAGAATGAACCTGTAACTCATTTTTCTTCTACCTGCTACAGTGAAGCTGATGCATAAGCTGCTCGTTATCGCATTACACAGACATGTCATCAAAGCCAAAAACCACACCAGCTGCTGTTAACTGAGAACAGGAAACTGATGCTGCTTTAATGATCTAGTGGAGCTTTAACATCCATTCTGTAGACCACCTACTGACACTGGAGCCTTTCTGTGTATAGATACTCATCTACTGACGCATTACAGCCGAATGCTGCAACATTTCCCAAACCTCACGTCACTTCAAGTTCCTTTAAGTCTAACGACTTTCAGACTAGATCAACGCTATAACTTTGAGATGTTGAGGTATGAGAGATTTACATCATGAAGCGGCAGTTCACAATTCTGCAGAAAATGTGTGTGTCACAACAATATGGAGTCATTTTTATCCATGCCACAAAGAATTAGCAAGAAAGTGCATTAATAAAGTGGTACCAATAAGAGCATGAGTCTTTGGACGTGATCTCCGCAGCGTTTCTCTTACATCCTTAGTAATTTAAAGAAAATGCAGATTAAGTCAGATATACGGGCTCTGACTATCAGCACATCTGATCTCATTTGTTTTTCCCTTTTTTTCCCCATATCATCAGAGCCGCAGCTATTGCAGAGAAAAGTAAGTGATGCTGTAGTTTCACATCTTTAATCTTTGCATTTGACTTTCTTTAAATGCAGATTTAGTTTAATTGCAGACTGAAATGTCATTTTGATTGTGTGTCAATTGCTACAGCTGAAATTTAATTAAAAAAAATATATATATTGCCAAATAATCTTACATTTTGTTGTCTAATGTGTTTTTTAACAGATCGTGCTCGCGTAGCAGGAGGCCTGCCTGATGTGGTCACTATTCAAGAGGGCAAGGTAAAGAGTGTTAGCTAGAATAATGTGGAAAACTCTGTGGCACATGCTGTTGTTTTGTAGGGAAAAAAGACAAAAACACACACACACTTTGGCTTCATTTCCTTATTGAATTAAGCCATACCTTTTTGCACATGCTGTACATTATTATCCCCTCAGGCTCTCAATCTCACCTGCAACATTTCGGGCAACCCCGTGCCAGAGGTCACCTGGCTGAAAAATGACAGGGAGATCACATCCGACGAGCACTGCATCCTGAAGTTCGAGTCGGGCAAGTTCGCCAGCTTCACCATCACCGCCGTAAACACGTCAGACTCCGGCAAATACAGCATCCTGGTGAAGAACAAGTATGGCACAGAGAGTGGAGACTTCACCGTAAGTGTCTTCATCCCAGAAGAGGCAGGCGGCAAGAAAAAGTAGAAAAAATAAGAAAAAAAGCGGTCCAAGTCTTATCGTAAATACCTGTAAATGACAAATAATAGAGAGCATTTAAAAAAAAGAGAGGGTTTGAGAATGTGTGACATGTTATGTGTGGCGTCAAAAAGAAACTCAAGAGGTGCTGAATCTGAACATGGAGCAGTTCAGAGAGAAATCCGGAGTCTGGCTAAGAATTATCTGTGCACATTTTGTCCACCATCAACAAATCTAACAAAAGATAACTTTCAAAAAGTCATCTAAGAAGAAAATAAAAGGAAACTTCTAAGAAAGGGAAGTCGAAGATAATTGTTAAAGTCTTGTGCTGTGAAGCTAAGTCACTGAAAAAGTTAGTGTGGAATGTTTTGTTAGAAATTTCAATGTTTTTTCATTTGCTACAAATTTTGTGAACTTTCCAAGCTTCCCAACATCAGAAATAATCCGTTCAATTCATGACTTTACAATAACTTTTAACTGATTTATGGTAAATATGGGAAACGTCTTGCAGAGACAAAACAGTCACTGTTAAAATCTTCCACTTAAACTGTAAGTAAGCAACCTGGGGCATGGTGTCCGAAGACAAATTCATTTTTAATTTACATTCAAACAGCATTTTTCTGCCTCTAAATCCCCTTCCTTCCTAGCTTTCTTTGCAGAAACTCTATCGGCTTTTTCTTGAATTACATATTCATATCTTCGCTAATGATTTAGCAGTACAGTCCAGCTCTGAATTGGTCACATGGTGTTAATTCTCCCCCTTCTACAAGAACATTTTAGAAAACCTGAGTTGTAGAGTTGATACCCAGCTTCATGATACAACCTAACGTTATCCTGGTGGTTGACCTAATTCAAGTACTGTTAAATAAGGCAAAAGTATCGTGTTGCTATAATTCATGTTTTAGGCCCCTTCAGCTTGAGAAGTTAACCAAATTAGTAGCAAATGGATTAGAATGTACAATTTCATTAGATCTGTTTGTTCCATTGTATTCATAATCACTTTAAATATGTCATAACATCACTTTGTCTCCCTGTCAGTATTGTCAATACTGTATGTCACACCGTCTGCTAATTATTGTTGTTATGAAACCCCATCATTAATGATCACAATGTATTAGTGCCATTGATGCCACTGAAACGAAGACTGTGAGGTCACTGTTAATACAAACAGTAGTGATTATTGCCTCACTTCCTGTTCCCCTGTTCCTGATGAGACTAATAAAAGTAGCATTTACTCCCCACTTCCTCCTCCTTCTCCTTTATGAGTCGTCTCACTTTGGTTTCAACCCGTCACCTTTCACCTGTCACAATCCACTCTCCTGTTTCAGTTCCCTTTTTTCACTCAGTCATGATTTCTGAGAAGTAGGACAGCGTGCAGATCCACAACCAGCATGGAGACAACCCTTCCCTCTCCTCCTAGGACTTTGTTGTAGTGATGATGGTGTGGTTGATTGATGATGCTCTACTATTCATCAGATGAGCACTAACATAGCCGTAAAATCAAGCACTTAAACTGCTAAAAACTCACGTTTTGACACTTTTCAACAGCATTAGAAAAAAAGTGTGAATGTTGGATCTCTAATTTTCCCCTGCACTGAATATAAACTATAATAACGATGATAATAATACTCATTTAGTATAGTAAATATTACCTTGCAGCCTGTATCTACAACAGCACAAAGAGCTGGAGTATGTGTTGAACCAGTTTCTGATAAAACAGAGAGCTCTCAGCTGTTTTGCATCAACAGGAATAAAAAAAAGTAATAATTTTTCCATCAAAGTAGATCAGAGACGAAGCTGAATGGAGAACCACTGGAGAATAAAGTTACCTGGCAGAAAATGTCAATAAAATACTTCCCTGTTCCAGCGAAAAGCCAGATATTATGGTATTTTGGAAATTAAAACCCTATGCCGCAGCAACATGACAGCCATTGTTCTCAAAGTCTTTGTCATGGTTGTTATTTCCTCTGTGTATTAAAAAACTAATTTACTGAGTGAATAATCCAGATGTACAGTAAGCAAAGTCTGGCTAAAAAAGTGGAAACAGCTTTACAGTAATTGATCTTTACCTTTGGGATACTTATATTAAGTCTCTAGATTCTAACTTTAGCACACAAGAAAGACTGTGACTAAAATCAAGGGACACGTTACAGTATTGCCTAAAACAAAAATAAAATGGGACTTTTAAAAAAAGCAAATGTTTCTTTCGAAGCAGTGTAAACTTTAGCTGCATCACTTAATGACATCATCCTGACACTAGGTAGATTTGGGTCAGTGTTGTAAAAGAAATTATAGCTTAGATTTTAAAAAGCATGGCGCCGAAAGCAGATGTTGTATAGTTTTACTTCATGTTAGAAGATTTTGGACTAAACAATCCAGGGGGAGATGAGGGGGGGTGGGGGAGGGGTAGGAATTCCTCGGCGGGCTATATACCATCAAGGCCTTTTTATCTGTGTTTGCATTGCAGACTGAAATACTGAAGCAGTGTAAGAGTCAGGCCGCGGATGCTGGATGAGTTAAACACATGTTGTAATTTCTGAAATGAATTTTTTTCAGGTTTTTCTGTTTTAATAGTAGGTGGTGGTGCTGCATCTATACACTTGTTTTCTAGATTCAAAAGCTCTCAAGGCTCAAAGGCACTCAAGCTTTAGTAAAGTAAAAGTGTGCAATGGCGGCACACATCACCAATCTAAATAAATATGTGTGAAATGCTAGTATAACTATCAACATTTTGATTGTTTGCACCTTGAGATGTAGTCTATTACATTGGAAGTGTGTGGTAGGTCTGACCTCAGAGAACCTGCTGGGTAAGTAGATAACACTTTATAAATAATGGTTTGGGGTAAAATTTGCTATCAGTACTTTATAACAGGCTTTTATCTTTTTTCCGTCAGCTCGATGTCATAGAGGGGACACCAGACTTGGGGGTGACCTCTTACTGGACTGATGCAGAGGGAAATGTAGTGTATGGCCCAAACACCCCAAAGGAAAAGATGAAAACCTCAGTCGCAGGGATTAAAACGCAGAAGAGAAAAGGTGGGAGGATTGAGATGAAAGATGTGGGTGTGGGACACCTCCGGCGTTAAATAATAGTATAACTCTCAAATGATTATCCTCTCATAGAGTCTGTTGCTAAGATACCTCCTGCTGAAAAGGTGGAAGATAAAAAGGAGAGAAACAGCAAAGAAGATCTCGAAGCAAAGCCAAAAGCCTATGATTCAGAACAACTAGAAGATGCAAAAGATGCCTCTGAGCAGCCTGCAGATGCAGTGGAGAAGAACAAACCAGAACCTGAAACACAGCCATGAATTACTGAATCAATACAGAGGAGAAAAGCTGATGTTATCCTGTAAGTTAGATGTGTGTTCAAGGATATAGCATTTTACTAAGTATGCATGTTATGCATCATAAATCTTGGTTTGGGTATTTTGTTTGATATGTTTTATTAGAAAGGATTGAACATGAACATATAGAATAAACGACAGATCTTCACAAGCTTCATCAGGGCTTTTGCATTCTTTTGTTTGTTTTTTTTGCTGTAGGCATTTTGTGTCTTTGTCACCTTGTATCCTTGAATAAATGATGTATTATACTGTCATATTGTTGTGCCTGAAGATGTGGGAGTGAACAGTTGTTGGAAGCTTGGAGACTTTAAGCAGCACAGCTCTTTTGTGGTGGAGAGAGCAACAATGCAAACATTTGAAATTCTTCTGGTGAAACAGAGCAAAGTTAATGCACATCAACATGTACATGATACTGAATCATAGAGGGGTTGACAATGGGGAGAAAATAAGCATTTTGGGGGGTTAAAGAACTTCTTATTCTCAGAAATCTGCATCATTTGATGTTTTATGGGGAAATGAAAATGGCTGCTTTCCCCATCAGAGCTCACGGATGGCTTCACTTAATCTACCTCATATATTCCGGTACTGCCTAGTGGTACAGTGGTTTTTAGCCTACGGCTCATGTTAAGCTCAACGTGTTGCCAAATATCTGCCCTTCTGAACTGTCCAGGAGCAAATCCCTGAAAATCCCTCCCCACCTGCAGGGCAGCAGCTCTGTGGCCGACTGTAACTTCTGACCTCTAAACAGAGAACATGGCAAACGAATTACTGATTGGCTGCATGCTTTTACAGGACAAGCACAATAAGATATTTTTGTGATAAACATGCTCTTAGGGATTTCTATTTTTGCTCTGGTAGACTCTAGTAATGTCATTGACTTGACATTAGAGCAGCATCTGCATCAGTTGACTAAATATACGGTTGTAAACAAAATTATTCGCATCATTTTTCCTTCCTTTGAAGAAATAAATAAATAAATAATTACTGAAATGAGCTGAAACTGAAATAATAACATTATATACTGTAGATAATATTTTTTAAAAATTATGAAAATCATGACTTGAATTGAGGAGCATTTTTAGAAAAAAGGAAAAAATATGAGAAATTAATATATTTTACGTCACTCACTCAAAAGCTAATATTTTGAACAATCCTTTGAGCTGTTTTATGTAACCTTCCATCAGACTTGTACACCTGTTGGCAGGTATTCTGGCCTACTGCTCATCAGCAAAACACTCTCATTGGTCCAGGGCCATATTGTTTGGTTGTTTGTTTTTTATAATTTTTTCAGCCTGATTAAATTAAAAACAATGTCTAATTCATCTAATTTATAATCCAGAAAATTTATATTTATTATTACTTTTTTCAGTGTCAAGTTACTTGATTTACTTTTAAGAATTTTGCCTTTTCTTTAATGGAAGGGGATAAATAGTTTTGTAATTGTATTTTTGACTCTGTAGCTCAATTAAAGAGCATAGTGTCAGATGATTAACACTAATTTTGAGCAATTCATAATGAAAAAACACAGTTAAACTTCCACCAATTAGTCATGTTTAATTTTTTTCCACAGTAAGGATGCACATCACTTTCCTCACCGATGTGGTACCTGCATTTTATTACATTGTTTTAGCAGAGTTTACAGCAGCTGTACGTGTCACATTTTTTAGGCTAATGTGCAGCATGACACACATCATCTTGAACTCCTGAAGAAAAAGTGCTTTTGGACAAGCTGTGTTTTTTATACTGTGCCTCAGAAACCTGGGGACACAATACCTGCAGCCATATGTGAGATCCCTACCCTTCCATTGTTTCATTGCTGCATTGGCTCCCAGTGTTTCAGGATAGATTTTAAGCTCCTTTAATAGTTTTTAAATATCTTAATCTGAACCTTCTTGTTTATCAGACCTGCTTTTATCATATCAGTCCTTACGGATCCTGAGATCTTCTGGCAGTAGCCTATTAATGACTAAAGGTAAGGACAAAATCCCCCAGGGAGGCTGGATTCAGACATTATGGTCCCCATCAGGCCCGCCGAGGCTGTTGATATTTTTAAAAGGAAACTCAAGGCCCACCTTTTAAAGTGAAAAAAATTAATTCTACTTTTCCTAAACTTTAATACTTTTGATCACTATTTATTTATTGACTTATTTATCTACAGTATTTTATTCATTCTATCTTTTTAAATTATTTATAAACTGTCTTTATACATTCTAATATCATTTAAGTTTAATCTTTTTATTTAAATTTATTTTACTTTTTTATTTTCTTGTACTTAGTTTCCTTCCCTCCATGCTGGGATCTGCATCTTGGCATCTTGGGGGTGCCTTAGGCACGGGGGACTGGTGGGCTCTACATCATTTGTGGAGTCTTCCCTATGGTCTGTCTGGGTCGGGGGAGTCTGTGTGGCGGGGCTCCCTGCAGACTCCAGCATGACCTCACGCGGTACTTTTACTTTATAGCACATGCATCTTTCCCTCATGAATGTATTTTATTCCTTTACAAATACCTTGTCTGAAATATTCTGGCATCTTTTCTTGAGGCTCGGATGTAAAGGAGGATGAGATCAGAGCAACAGACCCCTTTTCCCACTCGACAATAACTATGTGGCCTTATTTTATTATATGTCATAAAGATATTTTCCTTATTTGTTTTGTGTAAATGTCATCTAAATATGGCCACTAGAGGTTAATACAACACAATATAGTGAAATATAGTCGCCATAGATTTCTGGACCGAATGAATCGGAAAACAGTACTTATACTTGTTTTTTCATCTCGCCACACAACTTCCCATTAGATGCCATGGTGGTTGACATTGGGCCAAATATTAAGTCCATGAAGAGAGAAGCAGTGGCTGGCTGGTGGCTAGGAAAAGAATAAAGTAGACCAAAATTATGTTACAACGCTTCACAGCATCACCTGCTGGTTTGGGAATCTGACAGGTAAATCTAAGACTCGAATTTACAATCTTACAAAAAAAGCTGGGAAGATCATGAGGGTGCACTCCTGTTAGCCTCCAGGAGCTTTTTGATCAGACAGTCATTGCACATTATCCGACAGTTCTCATGTTCTGCACATGGAACATACATGATTACAATCAGGGAGGAGGTACAGGGTTCAGATGTGTAAATACAATAGGTATAAACATTCATTTATTCCACTATCCAGAAAACTCATTAATGAGCGAAGTTGACACGTCACTCAGAGTAATGCCAGGGCTTCTATGTAGAGGTTCTGTCTTTTTGCACACAAAAATTTTACTAATTTTATTTATTTTTAAATTGTTTTTACTATTGGGTCTTAGAGTTTGTGTGCTGCAATTGTGTTGTATGTTTTTTATTTATTTATTTACATTTTTTTATTGTGAATTACTGTTGTGTTGTTTTGTATTGTTTCTGTTATGCAGCAGTGCCCTTTTAGCCAAGCCAAATTTCTCCCAAAAGGAGACAAATAAAGAATTATTAAATCTTCACAGTTTTACAATCACACTGTTATAATTTTTTGTTTTTCTTCTGCTCAGAGGAAATTATTCATGCATATTTGTGTACTTTTGATATTTCTTACTTAATTCATTAATTAAATGTACAAAACTTATCAAAACATGAAAACAGGCTTACATCACTATAAAACCAATTACATGATTGAATTTAATACATATTCAAATTGGGGAAACTAGATTTAGTATATTTCATTAACTAATTCATAACTTATATAAAATTTTATAGGTTTCTTTCTTTCTTTCTTTCTTTCTTTCTTTCTTTCTTTCTTTCTTTCTTTCTTTCTTTCTTTCTTTCTTTCTTTC
>JBBDHI010000019.1:8342946-8354140 GCA_037177115.1 Craterocephalus stercusmuscarum
GAAGGATTTAAAAGCATGATAAGTTACCTTTAAAGCTTCAAGTAAATCTGTCTCACAGTCCAGAAACACATACACTTTACTGTTAAGCCTCATGAGTATTTGTTACAACATGAGGTCATATAAGACCATACACAAAGTAAAACATTTTTGTGAAACTTGCCTGCCTTTGCAGATCGACATAGAGATCAATGGAGAACCTGTGGAGCTTCACATGAAGCTAGGAGACAATGGAGAGGCCTTTTTTGTCCAGGAGACAGAGCAGCAAAATGTAAGTTGTATACACTTTATGCTGAAAGTGAGTAAGAACATGATCTTCTGCTGCTGCTCCAGATCACCTGATTTGCCTTTTGTACTTTTACTCCATCAGGAGATCGTCCCCGCCCACCTCATGACCTCTCCCATCCCTTCAGAGGAGGTTCTGATCAGGAACAGAGAGGCCAGATGTGGGGGATCAACAGCAGAGACCAGTCAACCTCCTGGTCCAGAGGACCAGGCCCCTACCAGCAAGAAGAAGAAGAGACGGAGGAGGAAGCACAAAGCTGAGCCCCGCAAGGAGGAGCAAACATGTGCAAGTGGAGAGCCAGAGCTGTGTGAGCTCAGCTCAGATGAGGAGCACAATGCACACAACGGACGGTGAGTAGAAACCAGACCCCTCATTTCTGGTCTGTTGTTGATGGTAATTGTCTTTAATTTAGCTTTTTTCACTTTTTTTAGAGCGTCATCCCTGTCTGTAGTGAAGGACAATATGGACCACAGGCAACATTCCCCTCTCACCGGCCTGGAATGGGACAGCTATCCTTTCTCTGATGGAGACTGGTCTCCCTGCTCTGTGTACGGCCCTCCTACTCATTCAAATATTGAGCCACCTCATGCAAGGAGAGATACAATGAGACAGTCTACTAAATGAAAACAGACTGGACTGAATAAAACACATCACTCCCTCAGGATCATTAGCTGACTCAGTGGAAACCTGTTGTTTGTTTGTTTTCATCAGGGATCTGTCTGAACCCATGTCGCCTAAAAGTGACTCAGAGCTGATGGTGAAGCCAACCGAAAGCATGCTCAGGGCTGAGTCTCACATGCAGTGGACCTGGGGAGGGTTTCCAGAATCGACAAGGGTACGGCTCCTAACATTAGACTAAGGTTGCAAAGAGAGTAACGAAATATGTCTATTGTAATGGATATTTAAGCTTTCCTGTTTCTATCCAGGTCAACAAAAAGGACAAATCGGGGCCAAAGACGTTGGCCATCACTCCCTCAGAGAACACACACTTCAGGGTTATTTTGAGCTCAGAAGCCATGGAGGAAGAGTCCCCAGCAACACAGCGATCAACAGATCCCATTTGCCATATTGTGAAACCGGAACCTCGGACCATCAAGCCTGATGAGTGTAGCTGCAGCCCAGAGGCACCTAAAGCTTCTTCAGCCATTACCGAGCCCAAGCCAGGCCTTTCTAATATTATGTTGAGCAGCTTTTCCTCTGAGCCAAGTCTCAACAATTCCGAGCTCAGCACAAAAAATGTTCGCAAAACCAGGTGGACATCTTCCCCGCCCAACCGTAGGGACAGTGGCTCTGTCATCAGTGGGGGAAGCATAGAGACTGGAGACTCTACAGCTGTTGGTGCCGAATCTAAAGCCTCTTCAGCTTCCAACTCACCCAGCAAGAAGCGGGGTAACTTCCTCTTTACCATATTTGGATAATGTGTTATGGATTGTGTTTGCACTGTACCATTATCAAAGGGACTACAGTTTTTTTTCTTTTTTTTCCAAGTACTAACATGAAATTTACAATTAAATACATTTTATTTTTTTATGTTTTTAAAAGGTTCCTATTAGCCCATAAAGAACTTTAAGAATGGGCTAATTAAATCTTTTTGTACTGGGTAAAAAAAAAAGTTAAACTAAAACACCAAAAGTTTAAAAACTTGTTAATAGTGAATATATCTGAAAAGGACTCAGAATTTTCCCAGATATACATGCGACTCTAACAACACCCAGTTTAGACAGAAGTGAATGTCAACAGGAAGGATGTGGTTTCTGTCGGGCTTGACTTTACGCTCTGTGTCTGGGGCTACGCTGCATTCACATGCAGAGGTTTAAAATAAAAAAAAAAGAAGAAGAAGTGAAAAACGTTAAGTCAGCAATTTCTAAGAAGTGTTTTTTTTTTCTCTTTTCAATAAAGTTGTGAGGAAAAGGAGCCAACATCAGGGGCCTGAAGATATTTACCTGGAAGACTTGAATGTTCTTGAACCTGATGTGGCTGCTCGATACTTCCCCAAAAGGTAGAAACCCGACAATCCTCAGTCAGGTTGTCTTACTCTCAGGATTATTTCGTTGTCAGATGGTGAATTATCACTAAACTCCCATCATTAAGAAATATGGAATACATTAGAAGCCAGCGTTTTGCAACATTTTTTTAATGTTTGATGTTTTCTAGATGTTAGTGGATAGGTAAATATACTGTACCAATTAAAAGTTTGTATTGGTATTGGCACAGTATACATTTACCCATTCAATTGAATGGGCAGATGTGTCCAAACTTTTGACTGTTACCGCCTATATAATTTATGGTCTGCCTGAATTGTAAACAGAGCCTCAGAAGTAATAGGACTGTAATAAATTCTCTTTGAAACAAACAAATAAGACAACAACCATTCATTTATTTTTGTGTCTATTTTCTGCAACTTATCAGTGAGTCTGAGCAGGTTTCTAAACACTGGGTGGAACCAGGACGGCGCTCTGGATCCCAGTCGCCCCAGTCAGTGGGCAGCGCTGCTGCAGACAGTGGAACTGAGTGTCTGTCTGACTCTGCTGGTGATCTGCCTGATGTCACACTGTCACTGTGCGGAGGTGTGGGGGAAAACTCAGAGATCCCAAAAGGTGATAAATTAACTTTATTGTCTTTTTTAATAACCGTCTATCCATTCAGATTATTTGCTGGCATTTTTTACATGTATTTGCTAATTTTTTAAACTGAATATTTTATTTATTTATTATCATCCTGAGCTTTTGTATCAGTCATCATTTTCTATTCCTCCTTTTCATGTGACAAGTAAATCTTGTAATCCTTAAACTCCTTATTAATAGTAAATTATTGGGGTGCACAATCTGTGTTCAATCACACCATCTTCACTAGTCTTACTGTTTGTTTAAATGAGTAAAGCTGTTGTGTTGTTTTTTTGTCACAGAGAAATTCATGGAGCACATCATCACCTACAATGAATTTGCAGAGAATCCTGCAATTATCGACAATCCCAATTTGGTTGTCAGAATCGCAAACCGGTGAGCTCTACTTCCTAAACCCCAACGACTCCTCAGTTTTACAAATGGTTAACATCATTAACGTAACTTCATTTTCCAGATATTACAACTGGACACTGGCAGCGCCGTTGATACTTTGCATGCAAGCTTTCCAGAAGAACTTGCCAAAGGTATCCTATAGTCTAATGTGTCTAAAGAGAGCTGCTTGGATCTAAACACTGGTTCTAATGTACACCTGAATGTGTTCCTTGGATGGCAGGCAACAGAAGAGGCCTGGGTTAAGGAGAAAATGCCAAAAAAGCCTGGACGCTGGTGGTTCTGGAGAAAGAGCAGCACAAAACAGGTGTGATTCATAACTCTTTAGTTTAGAAAACCTCGTGAGCTATGCTGCCATGGTTAAAATGCTATGGGAGTCTGTGGGAGTTCCTGCTAGTTTGCATTGTAAATGAGAGATATTGTTCAAACGCAGAAGTAACCACCTCATCCCTGTTTTGCATTATTATGTAAAGACTTTTATGAAAGGGGCTCTTTTTATTTGTATATTGGCTTGTATTTTTAGACGCTTATGTCAAGTCATGGGAACCTACCATAATTACATTTTCTTCCTCTCCTCAGTTATCATCAGAGACCAAGTTGGAGAGACAGGACTCTCTGAGCAGAGATAGCCCTGCCCTTCATGAGGCCCCAGAAACACAGTGAGTCAGCAACAAAGCTTTGGCGTCCTCACATTACTACATTCAATCACCAACACAGGCAGAGTTGGGTAAATATGTCCCAGAGAGGGTGGATTAGCATGTTAGTCAGCAAGCAGGGCTGACATCTCATGACCTGTAAACCTGTGAATCAGAAACTCATTAAGACTTCCAGAAACACCTTGATTGTTTGATCCAGGAGATTAACCTGTGTCAGAAATCATTAAGGTTTCTCTCAGTTTTAGTGTAATAAAGGATGTCAAAATAAATAAAGTGTTGACCAGATAGATAAACAGATATGCTGCCCCCTGGTGGTCAGCAAAATATGCTTCTATGTTCACATCTAGCAAGATGAATGATTTTTTACACAAGTTTCAGGCAGAATTAGTCCAGTATTCATTCTGTTTGCCTGTCTCACTGTTTGCAGGCAAAAAGCTGCCGAGTGGTCCAGCGATGATGAAACGAAAGAGCTTAATGCTGTGGCTCCCGCTCTGACACCAATCAAACGTGTACAGACAGAAGGTTCAGCTCCAGTGGCCGGTCACTCTTACAAAAAGTCCCTCCGCCTGTCATCCAACCAGATAGTAAGACCACTGCTTTCAGCAGTCAGATTGTTTGAGCCCTGACAGAACCAGACTCCTTCTGAGGCTGTGCTTATGACCGTTCACAGGAGACACGGGACATAAAAGGCAAAAAGAAAGCTTTATTTTGGGTACAAAATCAACAGTAGGGTCAAGTTCATTATTTTGATCAGACTTCCTGCTACATGAAAAACAACAAGTCAAGTTTGACTTGAGGCACTTCTTAAAATCCATGCTGACATACAAAAAATGATAGAGCAGCACACATTCATAAAAGCAGTATACTAATACTAAAACCATTAGCAGTACATAAGTTTTTTCACAGATAAGAAAGATTTGATGGGTTTTCTTTTACATTTTGGTACTCATAAATTAGATTGACATGAATGTTCCTGTGGTACTGTGGGTGTATATGATCAAAGTGCCAAGTTGTTTCTTGATTTCTTTCACTGCAAACGTGAAACGCATACATTTTACACTGATTTCACTCATACTGGTTTGATATAATACAACCAGATTTGGGCCACTCAGGCTGGTTTTAATCAGTCTTGTGATTTAATGTCTGAAGCTGGAAGTTTAAAGTTTAAATCAGCCAGTCAGCAGGTATAGTTGGTAATAATTGTTTGACTGTGCTCCATTATTGCGTCTTGCTTGCAGGCCAGCCTGAAGCTGAGAGACGGACCGAATGATGTCACGTTCAGTATAACCACTCAGTACCAGGGAACATGTCGCTGTGAGGGGACCATCTACCTGTGGAACTGGGACGACAAGGTCATCATCTCAGACATCGACGGCACCATAACAAAGTACGGGAAACATACACACCTAATTGTCTATTGGTTTGTTTCTACAAGTTGAAATGTAAAAGCAGTTGTCCTTTTACATACAAGAATTTCAGTGTAAATGGAAAATGTTAATGAAAAATATATTTTTATAAAATTAATATTCTTTAAAAAATTACACCTAAGATTCAGTCTATAGTGTATTATCATACTGGTTAAATATGACTTTGTAATTTCGTTCCCTAAATTATATTTAGCAGGTTATTCTGTGATCATGTTAGAAAAAGCAAAAACCCGTCATTCGCCCCTACAGATCGGATGTGTTTGGCCAGATTCTGCCTCAGCTCGGTAAAGACTGGACTCACCGCGGTATCGCCAAGCTCTACCACTCAGTGCACGAGTAAGACCCAGCCTCTGCTAGATTATGTGCTGCTAGCTTATACGCACACACAGAAAAAACATTGAGTTAATGAATATTTGCCTATTAAAGGAATGGCTACAAGTTCCTGTACTGCTCGGCCCGAGCGATCGGCATGGCCGATATGACTCGAGGATATTTGCACTGGGTGAATGACAGAGGGACTCTACTGCCTCAAGGACCCCTCATGCTCTCCCCGAGCAGCCTCTTCTCTGCTTTCCACAGGTAGGAAGTGCTCCCTTTCTTATCCACAGCAGTACTGTATGTGGAGACAGACCATACCTGAGATTCATCCCAGGATTTCAGTAATGGATGTTTACCCAGATTTAAAGCTGCATCTGGTGTACCTCCTGAAAATTACAGTGGAAATGAAACATAAAGATGCATATTACAGTCACGTGTATTTTTGGTTAGCATAAAAAAATAGTGTTGTTTTAACAGCAAATATAGTAGCTAAAGATTTGAGTTAATAAAAGTTAAAAATATATAAAAGATTATTTCATGATAACATTTTGTCTTGGTGTTTTTTTTAGAAAATTTCTATCACAGATGACCTGCAAATCTGTCCCTGACCTCATCTGTTGCACCGACTCGTCCTGAATGTCTAAAAGTTGTTTGTGCTTTTGTTATTGTTTTTTTTTTTATCTAGAACTGTTCGTTTCTCATTAAAATGTCTAAAAGTTACTTAAAACCAGTCTTGAAGTCATGACGAATAAGATCAGTGAAAAGCAGGTGAATCCAAGCGCAGCTGCTGAGGTCAGAGGTTAATTCTGACTATAATCCTTTCCTTTTCTTTTTTAAATTCTCTCGTTAGGGAGATCATAGAAAAGAAGCCTGAGAAGTTTAAGATCGAATGCCTCACAGACATCAAGAACTTGTTTTTCCCAAACACACACCCTTTCTATGCTGCGTTTGGAAACAGAGATAGTGTGAGTGTACCACTGGTTTATTTTTGTATAATTGCGAGTTTTATTCATGTATTTTTAGAAAAAAATATAAAAAATGGTCCTGACTGTCCTCATTTTCTTCCACATAAGGATGTATTTGCCTACAAGCAAGTGGGTGTGCCTCTGTGCCGGATTTTCACAGTGAATCCTAAAGGGGAGTTGATCCTTGAGCAAGCCAAAGGCAACAAAACAACGTAAGTAGTGACGCCTGTGGAGCCTTTGTTTTTCTTTTGCCAGCGGTTTCAGCCAATACATTATTGTATTATATTTGGCAGATACAGCCGGCTGAGTGAGCTGGTGGAGCATGTTTTCCCTTTGCGAAGCACAGAGCACAGCGCCACCTTCAGCTGTCCAGAGTTCAGCTCCTTCTGTTACTGGAGACAGCCCATCGCTCAGGTGTGCTTTGAGGAGCTACTATAACTCAGTGGTGATTTTCTTTTGTAAAAGTATGCACTGGTTCCACTATTAATGTTCTAGGCTGCTGGAATAATTCATATTCTCTTGAATATGTTCTAAATGAAATTAAAGGTTGAAGTATTAATGTATTCCAAATGTTTTAAAGAGCTCTGTAATGATTTTATGAGCGTTTAGTCCCTTTGTGCTCTTGCAGAGTTTATTCTGACTTTATTCTTGTATGAGCTGTGAAGTCTGCTGATGTTTGATTTGCACAGTTTTTGTTTGAAAACGTGAGAAAAGTTGTTTAAGCACTTATTTAGTCAGTGGAGGGAGGTAGAGAAACCGCTGAAACTTAACGGTTGTGCTTTTTGCTGACTGACTTGTGATGTGTCATCAGACACACGGTGCATTTAAAGCAGCTGCAGTCATCTCTTTATGGCCTTATTTTTATTTAATGTGTGTTGCTTTAAAGTTTGAAAAATTGCACTAACATGCTAAGATTAAAAATGTTGGATGATTTGCTCAGTAAAAGCTGCATTATAGTCTTGCTAAAAAGATAAAATGTAGACATGGCTGCTATTTTTTTTTTTTCAAAACCATGATTTAGTTTGTTAGACTCAGAGTTATGACTTATTTTTGAAGAATTTTTAATCTTTGCTGAGATTTGTCCCAGGTGCTGCTGATAAGAGAACTGCAGGATTTTATTTAATGTCACGCCTCTTTGGAGCCTCTTCATGCTCAGTAACGACAGTCTGAAACTTACTGCATTCTTTCTGTGAAAGTAAAAAGCTTTGTGTGGAGAGTACACACAATAATTGAAGTAGATGAAATTTATTTGAACCTTTGCAGCTGCTGCAGGTCTTTTGAGACTGTTGTGATCAAGTCATCTTGATCCAGTTTACATTATGATGTAACTGTAAGCACAAAAGATGATCGTCAGAAAAAAACAATTTCGATTAATATGTTGAACTGTTTGAAAATCGGTCATTTTAGATACTGTAGTGTACATAAAACTCTTTGCACAGGTATATTATTGTCTGTTTAGTACAATCTTTTCACAGCTTATGTCGATAAGCAGTGAAAATTCATATCGTCTTATGCTGAATGCTTTAATAAAAAGACAATAAAACAATCAAAGATTTTGTGCACTTTAGTATTTACAAGGTTTGTGTGCAAGTGTGATGAGATTTATCTTAAAATCTAAAATTTCTCAATTTCTGCCTGAATATTAACCTGATATCACGTTATCTGGAGCATTTTTCCATCTTTTTCTTGAATCATGTCGACCAGTCGGCTTTCATCGAATGACCGAGTGTGGCACCAGCGTTGTCCACCGCGTTTCATCTAAACTGTACACACAGTATGAATGTTGGAGCTACCGTGCCAAAGGGCTGGGGTACAGCAGCACGACGCTGAAAGATGACAGGATCTGGGGCGAGGCTGTGATGGCCAGCTTCCCGCCGGTCAGGACGAGTCCAGCTCGATCTCCTCGCCTCAGCGACAGAACCAGGCTCAGCGATGTTGAGCTGCTGCAGCTGCATTGGTCATGTGACAGCGGCGTGGCGGCTTCAGACAGGAAACCTGCAGAATCCAGCTTCTGGATGCTTTGATTGGACACAGAGAGCACCGCCTCCACCTTTTCGCCTCTCTGTGCTGCGAGAACAGCCAACACCAGATAGCGACCATCTGTTGGAGCCGTGAAGATGCCTGGAACATGAAAACATGCTTTTTTACACTGGTTATTACCAACAGCATTAATTTGACTGTACTGAATTTTTCTAAGCTGTCCCAGAGAATGGTTCCACTTTAACTTCAGTCTTCAATTAGGCTAACATTTAATTAATTCCTCTGCTTATGAAGCAGTATCTGGAAATGAATGTTTACTTCGGCCACAACCTTTTATGCAATTTATGAAAAATTATCACACAACAACAAATAAAATGTGGCTTCTTGTCTGAGCCTTTGGAATTACTGTAGAAAGTACCTGTATATGGGTCATAATGTCCTCCATCATTGACCAACACCTTGTTGAATCGAATGATTCCAACTTCTCCAACAAATGGCAGCAGAGTGAGACCAGCTGAGAACGACACTTTCTCACCTGAAACAGGAAGAGAAAAATTGCACATAAGAGCAGCACAGCCTCATTGCCGGAGCCCAAGTGTTAGACGTACTCTGACCTGCGGCCGTTGCATCTTTCTGTGGTGGAGGTTTGTGCGGCATGCTCATTTCTGTTGATCCAATGAGAAAAGTGTGATTTACTTGTGACAAGCTCAGATGCGATGCAGCAGGAAGAAGTGAAAGGCGCATTCACCTGAGATCAGAGGCATGCCACTCTTTAGGGAAGCAGTAGGTTTAAGCGGGGATGCTATGTGCAAAAAGATGATAAGCATGACATAATGCTGCGAACCATGCAAAGCAGCGTACGTCCGAGCGGCTAGTCTCACCTGGCGCGCCAGCAAAACCCTGGACAAGCGTTGCGCTGCCGTCAGATCCCTTTGGCAGCTCGAATGAGGTCATCTTGCCAGGGGGTCCTGCCTCTCCGGTCTCCATGACACGGGGCTGTGGGATGGAGGCGTCTTCGGGGCCAACCGGCACTCTGAGGCTCTCACTTGATCCCTGAAGAAGTCCTGCCTCCTCCAGTCCCACCTGAGCACCTGAACAGGACAGACGTGGAGTGAAAGATGGAGGTGAGGCGGAGGTGAGTCAGAGCAAAGGTCAGATGAGTTAACAAACCAGATGGTTTTACCCTTCTGTGGAACAGTTTCAACTCTTTGAATTTCTCGAAATATTTAAAAGTTGCACATTTAATTTTGCTCCCAATAGTTTTTGGGGGGTTGTTTTTAGAGTGGCTGATACAAGGAATATTGCAAAGTAGTTAGTAGTCATTTGACCAACTTTCCAGTGAGTTTGGAGCACACAACCACCAGCAAGCTTCAGATTTTCTAACCGAATCTTTCACAAATTTGTATGCAAGCTTAAAACGTGGCATACTGATACCTTCAACTTCAAAACAAGGCTTGTCCTCTGACCTTTTTTGTTGAGTATCTTTATATTTGGTCACTATTTTAGTACCATTAACACACTTGTAAGGTGTGGTAGCAATGGTGCAGAGCATCAGCTCAACGATCTGTCCTCATACAGGCCTATAAGCACCTGCAAAAGTACTCTGGTTCCTGCTCAGTCAGGCGCACAATAACACAACGCTGCATCCTACAGGGATTAAAACAGAAGCCATGTAAAAGCAATACATAGATGTGCATAGTAAAACTTAAATACTGAGAGAAAACAGCTTGGCTTTTTCATTCACAAACATGTTTCCTCTCTCATCTGAGAGGATTTCGTGAGTAAATGGCAGGTGGGGAGTTTCTAGCATTTAAACTCTTAAAGTGTCATTTGCCCCCTGAGAGTTATTGCAGGTTAGGTTTAAGGGTCAGCTTTAGGCGTTAGGAGCTGTTGACCCACTTGACCACCCAGTGGGTCGTTAAAAAACCTAGAGGTGACAACAACTTAACTAGCCAGCCATTGCACTGGATTTTGGGGTCACATGAATTAAAATCCACCTCTATACCGAAAAGCTTTTTCCCCTGTTGGGCACGAGGTGAGTTTCCATCCAAATGTTTTTTTTTTTTTAATCTGTAAACTGGAATGTGGAAATAGGCATGTTTCTATCCACAAGATTCAGTCAAAGCAAATCACAAATGATCTAAAACAACCCATGAATGACTAAAATAGCCTGAGGGGAATCCTGAGCTAAAATAATAAAGCTAATGGAACCTTAGAACCAACATGCAGTCTGAAGTCATTTCTGTGGATCATGATCTCACTGAACTGACTCATATTCATCCTTTTTTAAAATTCCAACTTTTTCCTCTCCTCCCAAAGACAGAATCTTTTTATGGATATTTTGTTCTCTTGTTTTTCCAAAGTTTGAATCCAACTAAGAACAGCTGAGCGGAAATACAATTGAGGAAGTTTTCCGCTCGTTTCTGCTTTTTGACAAGAATGTGTTCATAACTCTCTGCAACAGAGTTCCTTGTCCCTCAGATGATGACCAACGGCTTCATCACAGTCAAGATGAAGTCATTTCAATAGCATTTACAATAGTAATATATAC
>JBBDHI010000019.1:8418184-8428603 GCA_037177115.1 Craterocephalus stercusmuscarum
AGTTTTCACGGTGCCATAAGTTCAGAAGAAGTAAGAAGGAGAGAATAAAAGCAGCACCAGTCGAAGCTCTCTGCCCTCTGCGTGGTTATTCCAAGAGGCCGCTACACAAATGCTATTCTTTGAACGGTAATTATAGAAGGAGAAAGGGCGTAATTATTATACCAAAGACTTGATTTTCTCTTTTTAAAAATGCCTTTAGGAGGGTTTATATAATAGCATCTGTATGTTGACACAGTATCATACATTATTGAATTAGCAGCAAAGAAATACAGCCACCCACGGCCTTACTTGCGACTTTTAGTACGACACACATTACAAATTCAAATATCTTGCTATCTTGCTTGCTGTATTATTTGTATTGTTATATGAATAATCTTGTCTGTCAGATGCCAGAGCACATAAGGCTTTCCCTCTCTGGATTTAAGCTGCATTTTTCACACCATATCAGTTGCTTCCTTATATTATTCACTTTCTTCCTGACAACTTGCAAATCAGGCATTAAAAAGCCCCTGAGTGACATGACAGAGTTTCCGGCTGTTCATTGAAAGCCTCTTCCTTTGGAATTACTGTAAAACATTTTGTAATTGGCCAAATGAACGTTGATTGGTGTGATTGTCGTAGCACGACATGAGAGACAAATGTTTTAGAGGTGCTTTTTCTTATGAAACTTCCGATTGGGTGAGAGAGGTGAGTTCTTTTTTTTAGTAGCTGGTGTTTACAACAGTGAGATGGTGAGACATCATGCTGCCAAGTGGCCCAGCAAGGGAGAGCGACAGGCTGGTGACAGGCCAGGGCACACGGGCCTCAATGAGTCACTGATATGGGACAGCGATGACATGCCGTCACTTCAGCATCTGCTCTCCAGGGCTCTGGAGCTCTTTTTTAGAGAGGAGGGGCCTAGCTCTGAGGCTGTTTGCAACAGCAAGGCTAAGTGTGAATGAGACAAGGGAGGGCAAAGGGATATGTGAGTGTTGGTGAGCTTTAAAAATACAGATGATGTAATGGAAAAATGTGAGAAAAATTAATGTGACGCAGTTTAACTTGCGTCATCATGGATAAATGGTGGTGTCAAAGAAACATTTCTGCAAGTGCCCAAAAACAACACTGTTTTCTTTCCTTTTCAAATTATGTCACAAATTAGTATTGTCCTTTTTATGCATTCAGAATTAATGGACTCACTAATAATTTAGCCCAGAAATGAGAGAATACTGTTACTTACTTGCCTTAGTGGGTGACCATTGATAAAAGGTTGATAAACATGATCATCTCTTATTTTGGGGTTTTGTATCACAGCTGCATTTGTGGTTAAATCTGTGGTAATATAAATATTCATCATCCTGGAGCTGTCACTATCCTCTTGGAAACATTGTTATTCTAATCAGGATGCGAACTTACAGAGCTGCCATCTGATTGAAAATCTGTCACAGGTACATAAGGAGTTCAGGAGTAAGTAGGGTAAAGTGTGTTACACGTACTAGTAACTAAAAAGGAATCACAGTGACTAACTTTTCACACAGTGATACTCACAGCTGCAGTCTGCTTGGATCAGCCTGAGTAGCAAAGGTGAGTATACAAGCTCAGGCATCTATCTAAGTTGCCGCTGTGACACTGACTTGTGCGCCCACTCTCACTTTTGTCAAAACTATCCTGTGCCAAAAACGACATCAGCTTTTCTCTGTGAACTAACAGGGAACGGAAATGTTGGAGGAGTTACTGACAGATATTATTTTAGTTCTTTATTACTGTTTGCATATTTTCAACTATAGATACCAACTATTAATATCTAGATACATGGATTGTTGTTTATTCGCAGTCCCAGGAGTACTGACACCGCATAAGAGTGGAAGCCTCTCTTGAACCTCATAATTATTGATGGCATAGATCCTTGCCCTATCTCTGCACACCACTTTTTTCTTAGGTGGCTGAACCAACATTTTCCATATTTACTATATTTGGAGAAGAAGGTGGAGTTGGGCAGTGATCGATGTGGAGCACCAGAAATGTATTGTGCCAACCCCTGGTGGCCATCAGTGGGATTGCGGTTGAAATACTGTCACTTCTTCAACATTGACACCCAAGTTTTTATTTAAAAAAATTGTTATATGTTTCAATGAGGACATAGTTATTCTTTACATCGAAACCCTTTTCTTTTTTTCATTTTTGACAAAAAAATTGCGTTCCTGCTGTTAACAATGGGACAATAGACATAAGCTCGCCCACTTTAATGGAGTTCAGTATGGTGCAATTAAAGTGAAAATCACATGGTTAGAAACAACTGTTTTGACTCTGAAAATGCAACAAGCTATTTGCATAAAAACAATATATCCTCAGGAGTTCGTCAATCAAAGGCAAATTAATGAATGTCTTGGTTTTGTGCTAAGTGGTTTACAGAAATAATTCGATGAGTAAGACAGCAGCTGGCTCAGAGCCAGGCTTTCATGAATAAGCAGGAATTAAATTTGCTTGGTGACATGACTCCTCATTTCACCAGGACATGTTTAATATAGCCTAATCAAGTTCATTTTCATTTTAAGAAGCTTGAAATTTCTTGTCAGTGTAAAACACTGGAACCGCAACCGAACGTGATGATCACTTTTGGCAATGAATGTTCAGTTTAATTCACTGCAAGAGTAGCTTCAGCTAATATGAATAATCCAATCAGTCTGTTGTGTTCAGGGCAAACTATCAGCTGAACAACTGCACGCACACGCTATTCCACTAAGGCCAGCTTGACCTCAGACATTGCCTCATGAAGCAGGTTAAGACTCTTGGTTGTCATTCTGTTTTCATCTCAGATCTGAGGATTAATTGCTTGCCATCGTTTTGGAGAGTTCATTATATTTCCTTTGATGTGGTGATGCACATCGCCTGCAGTCAGTAGGTGATTTATTATTTTTTAACAAGTGGGTGGTGGTCCACAGGGAGCTCCACCAGACAACACACACCCATACTAATGCTGATTCTTGGTATTATTGATGCAGTCATAAGTGTGGTTTTATAGATCAGAAGACAACTGCTGCAGTTCTCTTCTTTTAATGGACATAAAGCATTTTGATCATGCTTATTTTTCATAACACATGGATGTTTTAACCTTTATATGTTATAAATCTGCTAGCAAATTTATACAGAATAGTTCAGTAAAAGCACTATGTTGTTTACTATAAAATCACCTGATCGCGAGTCAGCAAACTCCTGTAGTAAAGAATATGGCTTTGTGCGCCTGCTTCAGCTACAAATACTGTGGCAGACACTCAAATAGATATTTATAGAAGTGAGAACTCTCAGTATGTTGGATGGAAATTGTTGTGTCCCCAAAAAAGTAGACAAAACAGGAAGTAGAGGAAAACGGGACATAATATCTGTCTTCAACTTCAATACAATAAACAACATCATAGATTTATTGGTAGGCTACACAGCACAGTTAGGTAACAGACATTTACCTAACTAGGATTTTAACCGTACAAACTTCCTACAAAGGATCAATAAGTGGGGCCGTTTCGACTTGACCAGCTCACTTTCTGCAATGGAGGGATGAAAAGGAGACTGTTATAGGTTAATTTGGATAATTTCCTAAAAAGGGGGGTTTGGCTACCTCTGCTAACCATCTTTATGGAGTTTTTTAACACCAATTATATAGTGGTCAAAATTGCTAAAGGATTTTATAACAAAATGCACCAATGTAACTTTAATAAATCAAAAGGTTAACAGGATTAAAAATATGTATTTTAGTCAGGAATGCAGAGCTTCGGTAATGGAGCATCTCTGTCCCAGTTGTCACATGTCTGAGAGACCTTGTGGCATTCTCACATGGCCCTTTGAACTACTAGTCATCTTTTCTTTTTTTTAGTTTACTTCATTTAGAGCTTCTTGTATCACAACAATTGCAAACTATTTTTTGAAAATGAAGAAAAGTAAAAAAAAAAAAAAAAGAAAAATCTACTTCTTATGTTTAAAGAGACACGGTTCAGACACGGTAAAAATGACAGAAAAAAATGAATGATTTATCATGACTAAAACATGTAGCATGAAAATCTGCTATTTTCCTTATTATGTAACTGATCAGCTGGACTCAAACCAGAAGAAGTTTCCTCTACGCTCAGATGTAGAACTTGTTTGTTTTACAAATGATTTTGTTTATATTTTGTTTATTATTTAGCCTGATATCTGATTCTCTAAAGGACTTAATTATTGACAGTTTGTTGGTGGCCAGGTTTAGGTGGTGGCCTTAGCACCCCTCACCTCTACCCTTGGCTAGCTAAATGGCTTGTCAGCTGTTTTTAATGTGGATGTTATAGGTTAACCAGAAAAAAATGAGACTAATGAGCTGAAAGAGGGCATAATGCAACCTTGACAGAATCAAATTAAGATAAAAAAAATCTCCTTAAAAAATATCTCTCCTAAATCTCCATTTCGACATAACGACTTTATTTCCAATCAAAATAAAAATAAACATTTGACTGATATTTTGGCAAATTGCATTACCAAAGCATTTATTGGAAATAAATCAAATTAAAAACTAAATCTAAAATTTCTTCCTTGCATGTCAGTTTAAGGTGACATCATTGGTGTAAAAAGAAAGTCTTATGCCTTGTAATAACCGTGCATCTGCATAGCTGAGGGCTTCGTTCTTAGTGAAGATTTCATTCTTGAGTTAAAGGAATACTTCCCCCTCAGAATGATGTGCCTTTATTTTCTACTCACCCTCATGCTGATTAACACTCTGGATCACTTTTTTGATATTTATCATGCAGCTGGAGACGTGGGGAGATTTTTGTTCTGTATCGATTCTGTTACAGAGATGTTGGACGGTGGCCCATTCAAAAAGGTCCATAAAAGTCCACAAAATCTTGGCAATATTCCTCCATACTACTCGTCCAGTGTAATACAGTGTCCTGAGTGGGTAAAGACCATAATGTACTCGAAACAACATCATTTAATATATTTTTAGAGCCCAAACCGTAGCAATCATACACATGCATCCAGGAAGTACAACAAGCTACAGTTTGGGCTCTAAAAAAATACAAAATTATGTCTTTTCAAGTGAATTATGGATGCTATACCCACTCAAGACACTTGGATTACATTGGATGAGCAGTATGGAGGAATGTTGCCAAGTTTTCATGGACCTTTTTGAACGGGCGCCATTCAGCATCACTATAATAGAAAACCTTCCCACATCTCCGGCTGCATGATAAATATCAAAAAAGCGTTCCAGAGTGTTAATCAGCATGAGGGTGAGTAGAAAATAAAGGCACATCATTCTGAGGGGGAAGGATTACTTTAAACGTATATAATTAGTTCCTTCTCCTAACCTTTTTTTATAAATTAGCAGTGCAGTATGGAGGAGAAAGTGACAGGCCCATGTCAGACTGAGAGTCTACTTGGCAGCTTGTTAATAAGTTAGAAAGGCTGCAGCCAGTTTTGCCCATTTTTGGAAATGCTCAGTCGATACATGATTTGTGCTTTTATGAACACAGCATAGGATTTCCTTAAGAATTCATCGATAACATTTTGCTAATGATTTGACAGATGCTCTCTTGCCAAAGAGAGGATAAAGTGAAAGGTGATGATATAAAGATTTAACTGCCAAGCCCCTCTCAAAAGCAGCAAAGCACTTAATTAAGCACCTTTTATACCACTTTGACATTTACTTTGCCCTTAAATAATGTCCCTTCCAAGAGGAAGAACAACACTCAAATATCACACATCTATATCTTCGTAACATTCAGTCAAGTTTAAACACGCTTTTTTCCCATATTATGCAAGTTAGGATTAAGTTTCCCACCTGGGCCTCTCAGACCAGTCCGAGCTCTGTCTTTACATCAAAACCTTGCCCTGGTCTTGATTAGTTAAATGCGTTCACACTTGTAGCAATATTTTCTGCACTGCTGTAAAGCACATATTTAATCCTGGGTTGCCATATAGGACAGAATACATTTTAAACTTTTACAAACGCCTCTGAAATCATACATATACTTCTTTAATCACTTGCATATACACATAAAATCATCTCTCACACACACAAGCAACATCTTATATAAACTAGTAAAAATTCACACATACATGCTACTAAAACCCCCCGCACATATGTGCACAACACGACACCCTATACATATTTTAATCAGTGATAACAGTGCAGTATGTGAGAAGTTATATATATATTTGTTTGTGTGTGTGTGTGTGTGTGTGTGTGTGTGTGTGTGTGTGTGTGTGTGTGTGTGTGTGCGAGAGCTCATAGCAGTTTATATATGTGTGAGCTGATCATATTGTAAATGAGATGTTATTCTAAAATATTAGAAATGAAAGATTGTTCACAAGTCTCAAATTGGGAGTCTGAGTCGAGTCTCCAGTCTTTTTCAGAGTACAAGTCCATGTCGAGCTTCAAATCACTGGAAATGTGACTTAAGACTTGAGTCACCACCTCTGCTGGCACATTTCAGTATTTCGACCTTTTCACAAAGATTCAAAAATAACATTGGAAGTTTATTAAAGAGTACAGCTGTGTGCAGTCTCATTATGATAAAAAAAATTATAAAACTGTTCTCCTTAATTTCATTTTTGTTAATTAAAAAATCCATGGGGACCTGATGATTTCTTTGAGTGAAATCAGTTGCTGCATGTTTTTGAAAAGAGCTTCCTTATCACACAAAATGAATAGAGTCAGTAAAAGTAACAGCATCCAGGCATAGGAAGTCCAAACAAATACAAAATTCTTGATTACATAAACATATATATGAGCATCATTATCTTTGTAAACATAAAGCAGATAAAATCTTATTTGGTGGACATCAGAATGAAACAACAGCTTCCTGCATAAAATGAGAAGATGATTAGCCCAGAGGAAACACCAAAGCCCTGCGTGGGATTCCATAATCTGTCAAATTATCATTAATCACATGATGTGGCATTCATTGAGTAAACATGCCGGATTCAATATGAACGAGGAAAAGCAAGCAGTTCTGCTCAAAACAGCACTTGCAGACACTACAGATAAACCTCGAGTCCTCCCTCCTTTTTCATGAACGCGATGAGGCTGTACCGAGGGAAAACTGTCCGTGACACCATGACTTATCGGCCTTTAAAGAAGAGTCTTCAAACAGATGTATCTGGTAATGTGAGTTAGCGGCGAGCCGGGACCTGCAGAGAGCTGCGTCTCGTGCCCTACTTAACCTGTCATGGTCAGTCTGAAAACTACTCAATCAGGTCTCTGAGGGTGGCTGAAAAAAAAAAAAAAAGACAAAGAGCAGAAGTGAATGAAACACTGAGAGGATCAAGGGGGGTTGTTTATTTTTATCCCAGTCTAACAGGAGAAAATGGAAATCCCGTATCCATCTGGGTACAAAAGCTTGTCATTGGGACATCCAAGATATGAGCAAAGCAGATAGCTGCAGAAATGATAAATAAATCTGACAATCGACTTTTAGGGAGCTGATCAGAAGACCGGAAGCAAAAAGTAAAGCGGTGTTGGATTAGCATGGCCCCCGGGGAGTGTGTGGTTGATGTTAGAGTGTGGCTGCTTGGATGATGTCCCTTTGATAATAAAAGGCTGGTAAAACAGATGCGCCATCCTGCAAACTATAGCTAATCAGGCCAAGAGCACTACTCGACTTAAAGTCCAACGTGTGCCTGACAAATTTAGGCAACGTGAAAACTGGAGTTATGAACTAGAAATGTTTTGGTTGAAAGAGCTCAGGGCCTGTGCAGAAAGGAGGCTTCGGTATGAGTTTAAAAAGAAACTATAGAGTTTTTAGTTCCAGATCAGCTGCTTTGAGTTGATTCGATCAACTCTGAGTACCTTTACCTAGAGTTGGAAACGACCACTGGAAGCCATCAGCAATGGAGCCCCAATTCCTGGATTTACCACAGGAGCCGCTAGTTATTTAACCCATTTGGAGTCAGTGGCTCTTTTTGAAGCATATGGACAATACAAGGACGTATTTCATTAGAAAAGGAACACTGCTGCTGCTGCGAAGGAGAGAGAGGCAGCACGTAAAAAACTGCTGTCTGAGTCCATGTGAAAGCTGGAATCCACTGGTCCACTGACTGATTATTTAACTTCATCAAAACTGGAATATGTGGGTTAAAATAATGTTTGATAGGACAAATCTGAGTTTTATGTTGGTTCAATGCTAACGGTGAAAAACACAAATAGCGTCAACTGAAACTAGACTATAAATATATTTTTTATGATGGTTAAATTGCTATTATTATTTTTTAAATGTCCACTTCATACTTGTTGATGTACAAAATAGATACTGTATTCAGTCCATTGATTTAAACCCCAAACATACAGTACAGTGCATGTCATCTCACCTACAGTAACATCCAGATTCTTTTACCGTTAGATTTAAACTTAGACTAATCTCCTTCATCACAGGAGGAAGGAGATTAGTCTTTCTAAAGTAGTTGTTTTTTTTATAGTATCACTTTGTAAAGTACAAATTTTACTGTGCCTTCATCATATGCCTCTGCTGTCATGTTGTATATGTAGGGCTGGAGAATCCAAGTGAGTGCAAAATGTTGCTGTGTCATCAGTTATTGATCAGGAAATAATAACACATCTGGTTGAGTTCTGAGAAGTTGATCATTGTGTATTAATTCAGCTTCCAAACATCTGGAATCAGATTAGTATGTACAGTGCATGTCTGACAGCTGCTTCCAGTGGAAGAAGACGGGTAGAAACTCATGGTTACTTTATGGTGAACCAGCCAGCGAGTAGGTTTACCTCACGGAGTCAGAGTTAGACTTACCTCGCTTTTCGCCTATTTCAAGAATCTGCTTGCATCACGATAGCCTCTTACCTATTTCTTTAAACGGACAAAGGTTTCCCATGGCCACCTCAGTGGGGCAGTGACACCAGAATCACAGTGAAATGCTTCCCCGTCTGGTGGTGTAACCTGATGGGCTGGTATCCCTCTGTGGGGGTGGTAGTGGGAGGGGTGGGGTTACAGTGACATTTCACTATGGCTCCAGGAGGGCCAGAAGTGCCACTTTGATGGAAAGGAGACGTGTCAGCTCAGAATACCAGCATGACAGAGTAAAACCAGCCCCACCATTGGGATGTCGTTTAAAAATAAAAATAAAAAAATAAAGCTGGTGGGGAGCTGAAAGTAAGAGCACTCGCACACAACTCTTCACACAATTTCAGGAGGACTTGAAGGATACGTCCCCAATACACAGCTCAATCTGCACTGGAGAATCCTTGACTATCGGGGGCTAAATAAAAGGAGGAAATAAATAAAGGTGGCTTTATCTCTTGCTTGCTGCCAATTATTGAGGTCTTATCAAAGCCCTTCAGCGTTATTAAAATGCTGTGAACTGACAGACCAATAACCCGTGAGAAATTAATTGATTTTTGACAGATGGGTTGTTGTAAGAAGAGAGCGGTCCTGATCAAAAACACATCAACACGCTTGCCTGTTTATTGCTAATAAAAGACATTATGACTTTATTAAACTGCAGATGATGCCTGTTGTGTTTGCATGGTAATTTTATAACTAGCATTTTTTAATGACTGACATGTGGTAACGACAGACTTATCTCAAGATTTTATTTCTTTGTAGAAAAATCCTGACTAAACAAATAAAACCCATTGTCACTGCAGTGTTGGGCTGAAGATAAGGTGAACGACAAGATCATAATTTCTTTCATTTTCGACAAAAATAACGTCATGTAGGAGGAGTCTCACTGCATTTCATGAAGCTGTCACAGAATAAGTATTTAAAAGGTGAAAGGTTGGTGGTTATGTTAACAGATGTTGCACATCCAGGAGATCCAAGTTTGTTTTCAATGCAAGATGGTACTTTTTAGACCCAGTTATGTCTCTTTGATTTTAACCACTGTTTGTTCTGCACCAAAAACCTTCTTGGTTAAGGTTAATAAAGATCAAAAGACTGCAATAAAATAGATCTCTTCCAAACATCTGCATGTTTCTTTTGTCTCACTTACCAGGTCCCAGCTCATGCGGAAGATACAGAAATGTAATGCAGACATTAAAGGACAACAAATGAGTAATTACAAAAATGATGCAGAATTCACTTTCATCAACAAAAAGACAGTTTTCTTCCCATATCAATTTTACAATTACCATGAGACCTTGGAGAAAATAAATCTATTGATAGTAAAACTGTGGGACCTTTCCATTGGGGTTCTAGTTCAGTTCATGCAAATGAATGCATGACTTAAAATACATCTTTGCATGTTTGTGACTGTCAACCTAAAAGAATTACCCCGTAGGTCCTGCATGTGAACAGTAACGGCATCCAGCTACTGTATACAGTCCTGAAGAGGCTATAGTTTAATCCTGATGATTTTTTTTTTAACTCGAACCAAACAATGCTTTTTCCTAGTCCTAACCAGGACTTGAGAAAAGTGACAAAACGGTAATTTTGTGTTTTCAACTGATAAGTAACTCATAGG
>JBBDHI010000019.1:8459950-8471569 GCA_037177115.1 Craterocephalus stercusmuscarum
AATTTTTATGTTGTATGTAAAGCACTTTGAATTGTCTTTGACCTGAAAAGCGCTATATAAATAAACTTGCCTTGCCTATACTAGCAGTATGATAAAACTATGCCCCTAATTTAGCCTAGCTCACATGAAAACTGCATCTTGTTCATCTTGAATAACATGACAGCCTTTTATCTCTCGGCCTGATTTTGTCACAAAGGTAGAGTAAAGTCATCTTTGGTGCAGGAGACATCAAAGCCTACAGAGCACGGCAGTACTTTAGAGAGTCACCTGAGCATGTCTAAGGTCGTTCCTTACTGCAGGGACACCTGCCTATAAAACCTGCTTGTAGAATTCAATCTTCCTTTCAACTCTGTTGTGAGCTGAACTTCTGAATCCTGAGGTATACACATTTTCTTCCCCCCAACAATAACAGCAACAACAAAAGGCTAACGTTGATCTTCTATTGTTTTGCTCTGAATCATGTTGTATGTGATTTCCATACAGAGTCATACAGATGATGTTGGTATTAAGCCCACATGTCACAATCAGTGTGTCCTGAATAAGTTTAGTGTATTACATTGCATGTTTAAGCTCACTTTTATGTTTGTATTTAATGTTGAACTTTGTTTGATGTCTGTTTTCATCTAATTAGCAGAACTCTCCCACAGCAATAAAAACCTGGCAGGTAGATGCACTCTGCTGTTGATCTGATTCCAGTGGCATCAAATTTGACAAACAGGATAGCATGGGGATTCCCTGCAGCTCTGGGCTCGATCGGCGAGCTCATCTGACGCTTTCTAATATCTGTCAAGAACACCTGAGGTCCAGAACTGCGACAGTCCAAGTTCACTGAATTCAATATGCAACCAGTTTGTTTCTAATCACCTCCCTCCTGCTCACAATGATCACGAGCTCCCAAAAGTGTGTCTGCATCAGTTGTTTTTTTCACATGGAGAATCAGCTAAATATAACTCATCTCCAGCATTTTGTTGAGTTCGTTAACATTTGCTGTTTATCTATCAGGGTGTCACATCAGGGTGTCTGTATGGAGAGTGTCCCTGAAAAGCTAACCTAAAGACAATGTCTGTGCCGTGAATTCATCTTTATAACATGTGTATACCACTGAGAAAGTTCAAAGCAGAAAAATATACAGAAAGTTTTCTCACACAGTCTGATGTTGTGATGCCAGACACACTTTGGTCAATAAGTCGATTCCCCCTTGCATGTTGGGACAACGGAGGGCAGCCAATAAGCTGGCCAAGTCAACAGTGGCTGTACTCAAATGTACATGGCTGTAGAGGTGTTTTACAGGGAGGTTAAAAGTACAGAGACCATGTAATGAGTGTATGGCTGAAGCTATTTACCTGCATCTGTTTTCTATTTATTTTCTCAGTTTTTGTTTTTTTTTCCCTGCAGTTTCTAACCACAATACATTGTTTTTGACAGAGATGAATGGAAGTGAATCAATAGAGAGTGTTAGGCCTTGACTGAATGGGTGGGTGTGTGTAGGTTTAGTGTAGTGATGCTGTTATTATAACAGTGAATGCATGTTAATCGACTGTGCAGCAGCTTCTTTTCTTTCAAAGCTCAGCCTTGATGGAAATGGTTCCTGTTTAGTTCTTAATTGGATGCTTCTAATGTATTCTTTAAACCTCTGGTAGAATCTGACTGAAGTAAAAGGTTAGCCTGGAAGAAATCAGATATATTAAGGCTGGTTATTTAATATGTATGCAAGTAGATCTTAAACTCCAGAGAGAGTTTTCATCATTTTGTCTATATACACCTGCGATAGCAAACAGCTGCACCATATGTCAGACTGCAGGTTTAAAATGGAAAGGATGCACCTACATGCTATTTGGT
The DNA here is from genome assembly GCA_037177115.1 of Craterocephalus stercusmuscarum. Taxonomy (NCBI): domain Eukaryota; kingdom Metazoa; phylum Chordata; class Actinopteri; order Atheriniformes; family Atherinidae; genus Craterocephalus; species Craterocephalus stercusmuscarum. The sequence goes on from JBBDHI010000019.1 coordinate 8,461,790, forward strand.
ATTCAGACGTAAGCAACAACACTTCCTCCGCAGAGCCCAACTGGTCACATATTTTCCCCAGAGGCTACTGTGTTACACTTCTTGCAAGCCTAAGTAGCCGGCTGAAGTAAAAAGCTGCTAATTAGAGAAAAACATGTGGCAGGTGGACACAGCATAATGAAAGTGAATACATGACCAAGGAAAGCATTAACAACAACAATCAAGCTATATTTTAGCTACATTATAATGCAACTGATTAGAAAAAGTTTTTTAATATATTCCTTCAGAAGTCCTTTGTACGACCTCCATCTTTGCCCATACTGAAAATATCACCGAATATAACGAGTGATTTACTAAATGTCTTTGCCAGACAGCAAAGGATGTACAGAAAGACAGAAGTCCATTCGGATTTGACCTAAATTATATTTTGTTAAAATTTGCTAAAAAGAATAAAATAAATTAATATTTTTTTACTGAATCATTCTATTTTTCATCAACTATATTACCTCAAACGTTAGGTTTTTCCATACTCTATTTATACATTTCTTATCTTCAGGAGTCTGAAAAGTTTGCCACATTAAGTTTTCCGGGAAGTTCTACAGCAGTGTGATTTGAATTTATCTCCAGGTCTTAGAGCCGCTATCCAAATAACAAGATCCATTAATTAAAGATAGTGACATTTGAACTTTTAAGAGAACAGGCTGACATCCAGCTTAACTTATGTAGCCCTATTCATACATAATGAGGCACGATGCATCTTCCAGCACACCCTTTTTAAACCCCAGTGAAACATGTTTGTCACTAAGGAACGTTATGACTTACCAATACATGGCTGCACCAACTGTGATAAGTGCATTTTTCACTTTAGAATAGAAATTAAATCACTGAAACTATGTCAGAAATAAAAAAGAAAAGCGAAAGAAGGCTCTCCGTCACTTCATCTTTATGAATAACAACTTCCTTCTTAACTGAACATCCCTGTCTTATATTGATTTGATCTGAAGCTGTTTATTGAAAAGCCTAAGAGATGTTTTAAAAAAGTAGCATCCCCAGTGGAGTTATTGGCAATCGCTGTGATGAAATAACAAAGCATGAGAAGAAATACTGAGTGCAGGGTATTTAGGGATGCAGAGTGATACGATTTTAAGACTTCTGAGTCAAAACTTCTTAGAGTTTACTCAGTTATTAAAGCTTTGGGCAGTAAATACACACTTAGGGCCGGATTTGTCGGTGGTTTTCGCGTGTTAAAACATGCAAAGTAGACATCACATGCAGAAATGATCTGCTAAAAGGACACGCTAAGGATTATGCCTCTGACACAGCCAAAATACCACACACAATCTGGTTTGCATGTTTCACTTGAACGAATATGCATTCTGGGCATTTTTGCCAGAATGTACACATTTTTAGGAGGAGATGATGCAAATAAATCAGCTTTGCTTGTGCAATGTTATTTATTAAAAGTGCAACCACTACTTGTGTGCCTTAATGTAACACTTTTTTTGAAAACCTGCTGCACCTTCTGGATGAGAGCAGAAGCTTCACAGTGTTTTCTGACGACTGGTGAAGTCAACACATTTAGTCTTCATTCTTAAATGTATTAATGATCAACACATCAAAGGGACACCGCGATTCAACCTGAGTTTATATAAATGAAAGAGAAGATTCATCACTTTTTTTAATGATTATTAAATCTGACATTATTTGTGTATTTCTATTTTTACGGTTTTGCTTGTGTTAACTTTTTAACTTTCATACTGCAGCACGCAGCTGTCCTTCCTCTACTTCCTGTGTGGCTTTCCCATGTCCAAGTCACTCCAGAGCAGCTGGTGTCGAGAACCCCACCACCACCTGAACCCCACTGATCTCTCTCACCGTTACTCGCTGTCATGGCCCGAGTATCCTGCCTCACTGCAGTGTCACTGAAGGCCCACCTCGCAATGTCAGACCATGCTGGCATAACACAGCAACTCCTTATCCATGTCCTGATAAACAAGCCGCTTTTTAGGCTCTGCGGGGATAGCCTACCTGTATAATTTTCATTTTTCTCTTCGGCTAATATCTCCATCTTCACCGGGTCAGTTTCCTTTTTAACAGTGAATCTAAATCATCTATAACACCAGGTGTTACTGCACATTATGTACATATTCCACTATGTCCTGGAATCTATTTTGATGGGTGAATAATTTTGTTCTGCCCACAATATACCCAGTCTGAGCAGAAATGAATTTACAGTTGGATCTCAGAGTTTAGAAAATGTGATACTGCCTCTTTTCATCATTTGATATCATAGACGGTTTGCTCATGCACAGTTTAAGTTTGATACCTGGTCTTTGCCACTGTGCGCTGCCTGGAGTTACCATGCTTTTAATGATCCCACTCTCACTGAGCCGATTGAAGTTGACAGGCTCTGTGGAAGCTGGTGACAGAGAGAAACTATAGTCCACACATACACACATGACTCAGTGAGATCCTTGTTGCTCAGCAGGGGGCTGCAGGGAGAGTTGATCTGCTCTGCTCTGCCTTCAGAAATGCCAGTAGGTCAAAGCCAAACTGAAATCACTGTGTGCTGTGAAATAATGTGCTCTACTTACAGTCTTTGCTGTAGAGAGTTGAATACAAAGAGCAGAAATTTTCCCCGGATTAGTTAAAATTTTAAAAATAACCTGATTCCCCCTTTTTTATTGTTTTGTTAGTTTTTTAAGGATATTGTATGTGTTTGGTTAGGTTTCAAATGATTTGGTTAGCCATACAGTACATTTGGATTCTGAAACCCAATATTACTTGGAAGATAATGAGTCAACACTGTTTCTGCTCTCTTCTGAGTTCCTATACAACAATGGGACAAAATGTCTCACTGTCTTGGCACATAGTTTCAATGTAATACATGCTTTACTATACACAATATAGTGTTAAGAAATGCTTTTCGAAATACCACCTTATCTTCTTCAGAAGCTTGTTTCATTTGTTTTGAACACGGAGGGTCCTGAGATGTTTAACCTTTGAAAGTGCCGGATTTTCCAAGATGGTGCAATTGTGAGATATGGTACCAGTCCACAAGTAGAAAATGTCAGCAAAGTCTCCCACAATTAAACCAGTTTTATTGTACATCTCAACATATAATGATGACGTTTTTCTAACCTCAACCAAGACTTTTCAGTGGGCAAATGAACTAACACTTTACTAGATTGTAGAGAGTCATAATAAAGTGCTGAAGACAAAACAAAAAAATAATAAAGGAAATAGAAAGAAAACCCAACCATATCAAGGTCTGACCTTCTCACATCTCTGTCCCCGTTTGCTGTGGTATCAACTTGTGCATCACTTAGAGCTGCAGAAGCAAAAAGCTGTGATGGTTTTTCAATAACCCCAGTGCTGACCTCGGCGGAAGCCCCCGCAGCCTGAAACAGGTTGAAGAGGGCATAGCATCTTTCTTGATGGTGTTAGACTAGACTGAACATTGTGTTTTTTGTACAATTTTTCCAAGCATGCAGTAAAAAAAAAGAGTATTATTAAAGTTCTTAGACTGAGAATGATTTCTAAAGTTTAACAAGACCAACCAGGTATTGAAGAAAATAAGGTTTTAATTGTTTGGTGGCATCTAATTGCACCGGTGTTATAAGACAACACTCTCATGCTGTTCTCTGGTTTTTTCATGCAAAGCTACATGTCAAAACACATGGGGATATGTATCTGTTGGCTTCAACTGACAATGTGCTAAATGCCAAAGACCAATTAGCCTCCTGTGGCCACCACTGCTGGGTCTTCCAGCAGAGCCTTAATTCCAATCAAGCTCTCTGTCTGACATCCAACTTGCTTTCAAGGCCATCAGAAACAAGGAGCACAGTTTCTTCCGATGTGTGGTGTGGAAAATGTTGGGACGCATGTGGTCGATCAATTATTTATCGCATATATTTGTTCTCAAGAAGGCAATGCCTTGACATTGGTCAAAGCCACCGGGAGTGCTGGATTTTATATCATGTCCCAGAACAGGCTGTGCAAGTGTTGATATTCTTTCACTCTAGTTGTTTTTCTGCTACGTTCTGTCAGGGCGGCTACATGTAAACAGCAAATGAGTTCAGGAAAATCGTCCCCAAAGGGACAATGAAGTGCATCAGACTGCATCGTATCGTACAACACTCATCCTAAAGCGATCCCTCCTCCCTGCAGGTTTTTGACATGATTAAGACTGAGGTTGCACTGTTACCTCTTATCTGGTTTCTGCGAGGCACTCTGCAAAACTGAGAGCTCTTTGATATTCTAAAAATATCTATCAAACAGGAGGAAGACAATGAAATGCATCTCCTTTGTTTTTTGTTTTTTACATGTAGTTTTTGTTGTGCCACCGTTTCAAATGTTCTGTTGACTATCTTCTTCTCTGCTCTTTTTAATTTGATATGAAGGAGTCTTTTGCCTTATTTGGTGTATTTCCTGCTAAAGGAGTGTGATGGGGATGATTATAACACCACAAATGTATCAAACAAAAGTGTAAACCAGTTAGGCGGAGGAAATCTGTTGCATTTTGTTAGATGGCTTTAATTCCTTCAATGTGGAGCTTTTCAACCAATATAAGTTCCCCAGATGCCCTGTTGTTGGCTTTTTTTTTCCTTTTTTTGTCTATTATTTGGTTATATGGACACTCTCTGAGGGTGAGCAATTATCCATCTGATCATTGCAATGACTGACAGAGTAAATCAGACAGTGGGCTCGGGTCTGCCCCTCAAACTTTAATGAAGGTAATGAATGAACATGAGCAAATTACCCTGCCTGCCCCTCTTGCTGTCATGGCCCTCCTCCTTCTCCATCAGGGAAAATTCATTGTTGTCTGGGCAGCCAATCCATAAGTCACACCAAGGAATTGCTGGGGGGTACAGTGAACACATCTTGAACAGATATCCTGCTAATTAAAGCACATTTTCAGCATAAAATACACACACTTCTCACAGTGACTTCGTCCTGTAACTTCTACTCTAATGATTAAGTTTTTGACCTGTTAGTTTTCAGGCTAAGAGAACAAAAATGAAGATCAGCTGTATCTGCAATTAAGTCTCTTGAAAATCAGACGACTTCTAATGACATCATTTAGGTTAATTACACCTTTACAGTAGAGAGAACAACACTGCATCGCAATTTGATGTCACCTTTCGAAAAGCTGAAAATCTCAGATTTTCCCATTCTTTGATTTCAGATTCAAACAGTTTAAGAGCCTTTGAACATTTAACCACTAGAGCCAAACTAATGAGCTGAGATTAGTGTTTTCTGTAGAAACTGAATGTGTGTCATGGCAAGTGCCGGCTGCCTGTGGTTAGGTTAGCAAAAACAACTTTCACAGCACAAAACTGACGATTACAGCCGATAAATGAGCTCTACATGCATGCAGGCAGGAAGTATTGGGAGCCTCTGAAATGGTATGAATGCACTGTTACTGTTTCAAAGACAAATTTAACTTAAAGGGGAAATTTGGTATTTTTCAACTTGTACCTATGTTGTAGCATGCTATACGATCATTTACTCACCCAGACAGTTGTGACGCAACTCGAAATCCTTCAGACGATATTTATATTTACACACGATCAGCATATATCCATATAATGGGAGCGTTCGGGGCAAGAGCCGCTCGGCCTCTAAATAAGGCATTTTCTGCCACAAAACTAGCAAATGCTAGTCCCATCCCTCCGTGACCTGGATGCAGCCTGTACTTCTTTTGCTGTTGTCATTCCGGGGTCCTTTCAGCCTTCTTGCGTTTACCTGCGACAGCGATTACGTCACTACCATGCGCCATGGAAAAAGGGCGAATTCACTCATAGTGAATTTGCCCTTTTTCCATGGCGCTGATCGCGATATATGCTGATCGCGAATTCACTATGAGTGAATGACAACAACAAAAGAAGTACAGGCTGCATCCAGGTCACGGAGGGATCGCACTAGCATTTGCTAACAACACATTGGGTAAAATGAAGGAGTTTTGTGGCAGAAAATGCCTTATTTAGAGGCCGAGCAGTTCTTGCTCCGATCGCTCCCATTATATGGATATATGCTGATCACGTGTGTAAATATAAATATGGTCATATAAGTTTGAGTTGCGCCACAACTGTCTGGGTGAGTAAATGATCATATAGCATGCTACAACATAGGTACAGGTTGAAAATACCGAACTTCCCCTTTATCTTTGTATAATTAGAAGAATAAATGGTGATACTGAGAATCCATTACAAACTGGAACAGCATCCAACACTTCTCTGTAGTTCCAAACAAGAGTAATTAAATATGCGTTTTAAAAAAATGCCAACTCTGAGTCCTCATCCCATGTGAAACTGAGACACTGCAAGGTCATATCATGAGTGAATATCACTAAGAGGAGCCTGCAAAATCATTACACACATAGAAGGGCGAATGTCATCGGGACAGGGCTCAATCATTTATGACATTTTTATTCAAATCCTACTGCTAAGCTAAAAATTTGTGAGGCATGTATAACTAGGACACTGCTAGCAGACAGTGAAGGACTCTGATCTGAGCCAAGGCCATCAATATACCATGAGGACCTGTTTCCTTTGTGGCCAGGCGAGATTTCTGTCCTGCTTATAGCAAAATATTTCTGAACCAGTAGGTACAAGGGCTAACAAGATATCAATTTTATCATTTTGATGTTGAAAGGAAAGGCATGTGCTGCTTTTTTAAAAGGTAGCTGAACAGCATTTGCCAAAAAACGAAATAACTTGCCATAAATAGAGTAGTTTGTGTTACATCCATCTGTCTACATAGACTGAAGATCAAATATATTCTTCACAATGAACATAAAAAAACATGGTGCTCCAGTGGATGTTGCGCTACAAACTGGACAGCAGGATTATTCCTGGAGTTAACATAATGAATACATATGAAGACCCTGCAGCCTGAGTTTCCCGGAAGCTTGGACAGGAATTTCAGGATATTTTGGGATCATTTATATGCCAGCTCTTTTAATTTTTTTCATATGTTTGTGCTTTAATACATTTTTAGAAACTTCTTTTTCCTGATTCATGTGCTGTCACTCAGGGCACTTGTAACACATAGTCTACAGTCTGCACAGTTTGTGTAGATTACAGCATTTATATTGCACAACTGCTGCTCAAAGACCCATGGAAGCACACACGTAGAACTCATTAACTTTTCTTTATACTTTAAGATCCAGCTAAATTTGCATTTACAGAAGGTGTGATCATTCACAAATGGTTGACTATGCTTAAAGCTATCCTCATTGAACTGCCAATGACAATTAATATTTGGTTGTTATCATTTTAATGTGTGTAAAAGCCTAAATTGATTTTTCCCTCATCTGGTTACAGTAACCAGGTGCAGCTTAGAGGGGAACAAGTGGCTCATGTGCACACACACACACACACACACACACAAACTTTAAAATATATCAGCGAAAGGCACTGTCATGAGCCAAAAGCAGAGACCTGAGCGTAAAAAAAGACTCCATCAGCTGAAGGACGAGAACAAACAGAACTAATCTTAAATATTGACAGAGGGAGGTAGACACAGGTGCTGAGCTATCAGACAATAAAACAGGAGGATGCAGGTAAACAGACAGAGGTGCACCGGAGTAAAAGTTACAAACACAACTAAACCCAAAAGACTTTACAAAAATACAGAAGAGGAAAAGAGAACGACAAAACAAAATATAAAGAACCCATAGACCCTAAAAAATGCTCAATTTAGAACATCAGTTCTGTTTGTTTTCAGTCTGTTTTCAGTCTTTTTGCTGAACAGAGAAGCTACAATTTGCTATCAGTCATATACGCTGAACTGAAAAAAATCTAAATTGACTTTATTTACTATAACTTTGAAACTATCAATAGTAAAATAAAGAGGTGAACAGAATTCATTTCTGGCTTCTTAGAGCTTAAAACCTAATGTAGACTTGATATTTTCTTATTGTAAAAATGATGAATCCTTTTCTCAAACATCTAAATATTGTTTCAGAAATAAATTATCTGTAATAAACTCTTATGGTGATTAATGATAATTTACCAGGTAAGAAAAAAATGCCTTGGATTTCAGCAAATATTAAACATTCCACTTTAAAATGAATGGCAAGACTCACATCAGCTCATCAATATACCGTCTACTCAAGCAGGCTCTGGTGGGAAAAGCACTGCAGCTCCATATTATTAAAATGTCTGTGCACCTGCATTATCCACAGCACTGCAAGCTTGTGTTATGAACACATTGTGAGGCCGTTTAATGAGACAGACGAATAATTCCCTTGTCATTGTTTATCATCAAGATGCTGCATTGTCGTTTAGAAGTTGGCTTTATGAACATGGTCTTGTCAGTGAACTTCTGAGTCTTTTCTTTTTTAAATAGAGATAATATGATGACAGAATGTGTAGGAAGCACCTTAACCTCACCGCATCAAATATTTACTCCTCTTCGCTGCATTCTCATGTTTGCAAGAGTTCACAACAAATCTGTGAAACTTCCAAAAAGATATTTAGCTTTAAACAAGAAAACACCCACAGATTGGAATAAATGAGACTTCAGGCCCTGTGGATTGAAGATCATTGTCCCCTTAGCTGCAGGAGCTCCACACTTATGTTGCCCATAACAGTAGTGAGCCAGACAGAGGCAATTATTCACCATAAAGCAACGTGGCGCTGGCTGGGAGTAAATTACCGAAAGAGCCTCTGCCAATTACTTCTCTTAATGGTGAGACAAATCTCATTTGACACTAAAACACCCTTGCATTGAACGGATCAATAATGAACAAAGTCCTCATTCACGCAAGAGGGGAGATGCAGGCAAAGGAAAATGCTCATCCTCTGCGACACATCCTCTCAATTAAAGACTCAGTGAGGAAAAGTTGTTGACATAAATGAACAAATCTTGCCGCAATTTTTCCATTATTTTTGATTAACCTTTGTTAATTCCCACCACATGTCAATTTGACAGCCGTTGGTGAAATGTCAGCCGATAGACTCTTTTTTTCCCCACCAGGCCGATTTTTGTTTGACCAGATACCATCGGGGTGTATGAGCTGATGAAATGCGGGGTGCGTTCAGGCCTCCGTGCCCCCGGCTGTCATTAGAGAAGCACCACTGTGCACAAATGAAAATGTCTCCCCAAGAACGCGCAGGCTCTAACGAGCACTATTAACACATCCACCTTTCGGTTCATGAGACCTGGGGGTCACATTCTGGTATTAACTTTAACTTTATGTGATAATTATATGTTGAAGTTAGAAAATTACTGCACAGCTACAGTTGAAGGGGGCTGTGTACAATTGCTGTGCTGATTGTTGTCACTTAATCTTTCTCCTTTTGAAAACAGTGACATTTTTCATGGTTTTCTACTGTAGGTGTCAGAGAAAGAAATACACCTCTCCTGGTTGTGTCTCAGATTTTGCAGATTTGTGTTTTCAGTACTCAATATCACTGAATTTGAATAATGACTTTAAGTAGTCTTTACAGACTATACGTTATCTATTTTAGACTACATTTGGATAATCAGTTAGGTGAGAGGTGTTAAGTGACGAACACTGATCCTTTCTCAGAATGGCACATGTCAGAAGGTGGAATATATTATACTGTAATTATGAGCCAAGTGTCAGGATTTGAAGGACAGTATAAAGGGCTAAATTGTGATGCCAAGCATATGTTAAAGAACAGGTCTAGTGGGATGGTCCCAGTGTGGATGGGTTTCTACCTTACTATCTGTTCTATCTTTAAAAGCTTTGTGGTTTCACAAAGGAATAGATAGCAGTGTTAAAATACAACATTAATTCATTCATTTACATTCATTTACATATATATA
>JBBDHI010000019.1:8557749-8569253 GCA_037177115.1 Craterocephalus stercusmuscarum
GGGAAGTCTGGGCTTCCCTGCTCAGGCTGCTGCCCCCGCGACCCGACCCCGGATAAGCGGAAGAGGACGGTACGGTAGCATTGAATCCAGATGCAGAAGTGAAAAGCTGCTCTAAGCATTCATCAGGTTAACACCTGTTGTCGAGAGGAGACAGGGATGGGAAATCACTTACTTAAGTCACCTGTTAGATTGAGGCAAGGCAGGCAATAAAACGCTGGGCTTCTTTCAAGGACTTCACTTGTAAAAATCAGGAAGTCAAGACTGGTGTGTTTGAAGGCATGCACAGACATCACAGAGGGCGCATGTTCAGTGCTTTATGGTGAAAGTACATTCCCAGGTTAGATGTTTGTGAAAAGCAGTGGCAATTATTCCAACAATTTATTTTGTACATAGTGACAGTAATGCTAATTTTACACCTTCTCTTTGTTCTTTATAATTAGCTCCTCACCTGCTGCTTACTGTAAGCATCATTTAGAGTAAATGTGGCAGTTGTTCTTCTTCTTCTTTATTCTATTTACTGTTGATATGCATGTAAGGGATTTTCTTGTGTTGCTTTTCTTACAGTGGTTTTTAAACAATTCAGGGTTTCGTGCTGAAATGCACCACAAGCTTTGAAAACTATTACTGAATCCCCCGGGGGCCTTGCAAACTTCTCAAAGGGCATTAAAAAGAAATGGAAATGTAAAGTCGTGCCAAGAGGACAAAGGCTGAGATTTAGTCTTTGAAAACAGGCAGACGCTGCAAATTTTATTTTCCAATGTGACAGCCATGAATAATAAAGTATATGGTGACTAGATAAACTAAAGTCAGATGTCTGCCACTGGCTTTACATCTCAGTTTCTTATTTTTTCCTGCAGATTTAATCTACAACCTGAGGATGTAAACAAAACGATAATGAACAGAGCAGGGATGAGGGATTTCCTCGAATCTGGTTTAGGGAGAATCTCATACAACTGGAAGAGAGATAACGCACATCCAAGATAAATAGTAAGGGAAGGGGGCACTGGGCAAGATTGTATTTTATCCCAGGAGGGAAAGGGGGGAGGGAGGAAGTGGGAGAAGGTGGAGGAGATGCAGCTGGTTGAAGTGAAGAGCAGGATGTAGATGGATGGGTTTGGAGGCGTGTGAGAGGAGTCCTTTGTGAGGAGATAAGGGTTTGACTGTGTGATGGTAGTACATGATAAAGATAAGGGAGTTGTAAATGTATAAGATCCAGCTGGAAGTGTTTATATGAAGTTCAAACCAACTATATGATTAAGAGCATGTATGCAGTGAAAAATTTGTCATTCCTTTTTGGCTGTAATTTTTCTGTCTTCACTCTGAAACATGGACAGTGTCTTATCTCTGATATCATTCAATCTTTTCAGCCTGGAATTCACTGACCCATGTGAAAGTCAACACTGGCAGTCAAAAAGACAAATGAGTGCCAAGTATGAAAATCATTTTATGAACAGTCTTTTTTTTCTTTTGCCACAAGTTTTTAATAATATTGTATCCGGACATTTGCTGTGAGTCAATATACACATGTAGTGGATGGAATGGATAAAGTAGCTAAAATCAACTGCAAGCTTCTCTGCACTTTGCTTGCGTAACTTTATATTTTCCAGCTGAGTTACATTTACTTTAAAATAGTATTTGCAAAACATGCAGGCATTTTTAAATGGCATATCTTCTACATCTGTAGAGCTGAAATAGCAGCATCGGGGACAGCAGAGAAGCCAAGGCCTGCCTGTTTCCAGCTGCTGCATTGAACCCATCTTGTATCATCAGTTGGAGGAAAAAATCCATCATTCATTGTCTTTAAATGCTTATTCCAATGCAGGGCTGTAGAGGGTTCAGGGCTGGAGCCCATCCCAGCTGTTATTAGGTGAGAGGTGGAGTACACCATGAACAGGCCACCAGGCCACTTTGCAGGGCCAGCATGAAAGATAAAATCCCTCAGTAATTCCTAGAGCCTTATCTAGATGGCCATGCCTCGTAAACCTCCAAAGGGAGTCTCCCCTGAGGCATTTTGATAAGGTTTCCAAATCACCTCCAATTTTTCTAGCATAGGACAAAATGTATTTATATTATAAGATTATACCTTATAAGACGGGTGACAAAAGAGCAACATCATCTGCAAAAAAACTGACATGTAGTAACTATTGATGTAGTGCAATCAGGATGCACCAGAATGTTGATCAGCAGCATCTTTATTTTATCCCCAATGCAGTCATATTGCATAATTCATTTGAAATTCAAAATCAGCACTCAAACAATGTTCCCCAATCTGAACAATCAGAATAATTACTATTTGATATTTTAATATTTATTCATTTACTTTGCAGGCGCACTTGGTTTTTGATGACTGCTACAGGATAGAGATGCTGATATTTATTGATCAAATGTTAAGAAGCTGAAAATTAGCTCAAGCCAGGAGTCTGACAATTTTATAACAAACTGAATGAAACACCTAAATCAATACATATCTGAGAAATATTCAGACACCTACTCTGGATAGTCTTTATTATTTACAGACACACGGTGAAACCTAGGCAGATTTTCTCAGTGATGTGCCACCTAACAATAGATAATTCAGCTCCCATCCATTCTGAGCTCTCTCCAGCAAGTAAAAGGTAGTCTTATCTCTACTCTTGTCTTATCTCCTGTGCATTTATTAAATAAATTTAAGAGGGCATAATTGGACGGAAAGAGGAAAAGCAAGGGAGAAAGAGACAAAGACTACAGCCAACATACTGTAGCACTGACTTACTGTCTGGAGGCAGCTCAGAGTACAGACAGGATGCAAGAATAATGCTGAATCAGTCATTAGGGGGTGCCTCTCTGAGAAAAATCTACCAAAGTTCCCCAGTGTTTCTTTAAAGTAAATCCAAACCGTTAGTCTGATATCCACAGTGATGAGGTCTGCCTTGATACTGAACAGTTCTCACAATGTGTACGGCAGCATTGCATGCACAGAGGAAGAGTTTCTGCTCCGAGACTTCACAATCAAAAAAAGTACACAGAAATAAAACCAACCATACAGGCCTCCTAAGATAATAAAACACAAGTAAAACCAGTAAGACAGCTGATAGTCCTGTGTTACATATAGCATAAATGCAACACACCCATCATAAAATTTTTTTTTGCAGAAATGGTGCCACACTTTTACCAAGTATTTTAAGAAATGTTGAACATCTGTGAAGGTGTAAAATCCTCCTGCATTTGATCTATGACGGATGGCTGTAGCCTAGTACCCTTGTATGGTATTTACGAGGGAAGTTGAGTAGTTTGATACTTAATTCAGCGTAAAGTTTTTTGACTACTTCAGTGACTTCAGTCCAACCTAGCTCACAACCCTTAACTGTTCCAATTACAATCTTTTAATCAACCAGATATCACCTTATTCTGTGTATTACAGGTGTCATATTGTGAAAATCTTGTGGAAGTACATAATGGAAAAGCGTAAGGTTCCCCGAGTGTTCATGTGACTGTTGGCGAGCAACGATGAACATTACTGAGGGATTTTTGGTTTAATTAAATTGATAAGGCTTTTACTGACCCGAGGTACCCATATTTGATCATCTGCTTGCCTGTCTGGTGAATGGCTTACCTTTCAAACTTAAAAGCTGCAGTGAAGGATATCACTTGCATTATTTATAAAAGGCTTGGCGATGCTTCACGAGGTTTAAACAGAAATTTAACGGTTCGGATTTTACTCCTCGTGGCTATTTGATCAACTTTGACATGTAAAATGAGTGCGGTGCTACTTCAAATAATCTAAAGATGTCTTAACCAGAAGGTAGACAACAGAGATGGTTTTAACATCACTTTCAGTTACAAGAGATCCCGTAAACCTTTGTCCAAACTTTCCAACCCCTCCTGTTCCTGTTATATCTTCATTGAGTTGAATAAAACAGCAGTAACACGACTCCAGGCGCCGAATGTGAAGAGCAGGCGTCGACCAGTGCTGTTTTTGCCAGATGAGCACATGTGCTCGTAATTAGCCGCTATTTTAAATCTTGTTTGCGATCCTCAGAGTGTCAGCGACTTTTCTGACTCACCTTTAAAAAGTGAGGAAAAGCAGCCAACCCAGCCTTCTTCCTCCTGCTCTCATAATAACCCTGGTGTCCTTGATGTGACCCACATGCAGATGTCAGGGGAGGGTTTCTGGAGTTCAGCAGGGTCTCTTTTGAGTGCTTTTCAAACAGGGGTTTGAGTCATTGATTTTGTAATTAAATAAAAGAATAGCACAGCAAAGAGAAGGCTTTCCAGGACACCTGTGTTGCTTTAAAACCTCCTGTTTTAGCACTCATCATGTTTTGGCAAGCTGAACGTCTTTGTTCCTCGGGAAACAGAAGTTATATTTGTATCCCCTCTTGTGTGCATTTTTCTCTATGCATGTCGGATTTTAGTTTTTGTTGTCCACAAGTCTCTTGTGTCCGCCAACACTAAGATTTCTCCAACACCTTAAGCAGAAGAACACACAGGCACTCTTTTACAATGACTTGGGTGGGGGGATGATTGGGGAAGGGGGGCTAATTTTTCCTCTTTTAATATAAGCAATAAAACCTCCTAAATCCGCTATTCACAGTCCAAGATGTTAATGACAGGAAGAAAAAAAAAAGACTCAGGGGGTTGCCAAGATCAACCCACAGCTTCCTGGTTTGCAAAAGGGAGTTGAAGCAGAGAGGAACAGCAAAGGGCTCCAGAATCCTGTCAGCTGTATAATGGCTATCACATTTTCCATGTGCCTGAGACTGCAGACATGTGGAATGCACTAAATTCATTTTCTGGCACTTTTCCACAGTTATTATCATGCACTCAAGTGAATACAGACATTATGGATGTGTTACATTCTGCAGTTATTGTACAGATCCCATACCTGACGTCGCTGTGTACAATCTGAGGCTTTTGCTAATATTGTAATATTCCATGACTCCATATGTTCACTGCTTCTAACTTTCCATGTATGGTCGCACATTTTACTGTAAGGCTTTAACAGCAATTGCTGCTAATGTGTTAGTAACCAGAGGTCTAACTTCTTTCAGAGATCCAGATCTTTTGGCTCAGGTCTGTTAGAAGAGCCAGCTCTTACAGCTCCCATATGGCTCTTTACTCAGTACTGCTTGGGGCCCTGATGTGAAAGCCTAATTTAGCAAAATTATTAATGATTTTGTTTTCATAGAAGCCAAATTGTTGCACATTTCTTTATTTGCCACCAAAAATCTCCACAGCTACTTTTTAAAAACATTTTGATGAAACATTTTAATAAACAACAGAACACAGTTATTAACACCATTTATTATGGTCCAGGTGTTCATGTGGATGCTATTTTAACTTTCAAAAACACAAAAATGACTGCATACTATCACATTCCTGGCATAGCAGCTATAGTCTGGTCTTTGAAAGATGTTGATATCAATGACGTAATAAAAAGAGAATTTTATAATGATGTTTTTAAAGACGTTTGGCTCCAAAATGTCAACAAATTTTTAGCTGATATCCATGTATTATCTAGTCTTTTCACCCTGAGTTCTACTAAATTCATAGTAAAAGTAAGTTATATCACAGATTTAGCTATGACTCTTGTTAATGGCCAAGCAAAAAGTAAACGATAAAACATTGACTCATGTGAACAATGATTGCCGTAGAACATTGAAGTTAAAGTAGTTCTATGAAAGCATCTTGTGGGTCTCAGAGGGAACATTTTCCTTGATGGACAGGCTCTCGTCATCCAGAAGATAAACTTAAGATTTGTTGGTTACTGTGGCGGCTTTCTGACTATCTTTTAAAATTTCTCAAGCCTTTTATTAAAATATTTGCCAGTGTTTGCTGTTGTTGTGGTTTGTTGCTCTTTTCTAAATAATGGCTAATATTCTCTGAAGTACCAGAACTCTTCAAACGTTTACGTTATCGACTTAATTCCAACCGATTTTGCAAACTGAGAAGCATAGCTTTGCTGTTTTACGTGATGGCAACCCAAATGATTTATGTGCTAAATTTTCTCTGGAAACTTCTGCCTTGTACTGTGTATTAGGTATGTCACTGATTTGCTATTAGATTTTGAGTAATTACACGAAATTGCTGACATACCACCAATGCTAAATGTTTACGCAACATTGAGCAAGCTTCATTCAAAATTGTCATTCCTCCTCCTGTTTCGATCGTATCGGATGGTGTTTAGACAGAAATACTCACATATACTGATCATCTTACTTTTGACGTGTATTTCCGATAAGGATGATTATCTGACAACAACTCATGACTCAATTCGATTCTGATTCTTGGGGTGACGATTTGACTGAGTATCAATTCTCGATTCAAACAGATCTCGGTTTTAGTAAGGGTGCCAATTCCGGGATTAACTACATTCCTCTATAAACTGGAAGGAGATTTGTAAGGAAAATCAAACGATTCAAAAATTGAAAATACACAGAAGCAATCGTCTGATAAAGAGGTGACATCTGTTCTGCTCTCCTTGCAAAATTTTACATTTTTGTCACGCAAAAGCAGCTTTGAAAGTAGTCTGTCAAACACTTTTAAAGTCTTAACATATTGATTCTTGGATATTTTGGATTGATTCAGAATCTTCATATATAATAATCTTGATTATAATGTGAATGGATTTTTTCTGCTAATATCAGTATCTGACAAACTTTATCGCAGTCATCAGGATGAACTCTCTCTTTTTTTAAGATGTGCTTTAGCATTCATGGCCTCTTGTCTCTTGTTGTCGTGAAATTATTCTCTGAATTCTGTAATTTTTACACCATAGGAAAACAAAATTACATGTCTGAGAATTACAAGTCAAACTCCTCGTTTCCTCACAGAAAACTTTCTCTGCAGCGCTTCCTAATTACTCTAAACAAACAGTTCTGTAGAGTAATTTAAGTTATTTTCTGGCGCTGATTAATGTTTCAGTTAGTGGTGTCAGCGCTGTGCGATCCACAAACCAGATGTCAGACAGCTCCTACTGCGCGATGCTTTATCTTGACCGCTTCGAGGCAGAGGAGTGTGCCACCCTCGCGTCTGGAGTGCGTCTGTCTGACCGGCCTCTTCTTCATGAGCAGGATGTGTTGTTGTCTTTCACACTGACACGTCACACACATGCTTCCGACCGCTGATGTAGTGGGCCACCCAGAAGAAACTGAAAAATCCATGATGCGGCATTAACAGATGGTCTTTTCATTGACTTCCCACCTCACAGAGGCTCTTAACAGCCTATAGAGCTGCTCTTCTTTGTATCTGACCTGGTGGGTTTGGAGGTTTGTCAGCATTTGAAATAAAACAGTCTTTAGAAATTAACATTCTAGATATGTTTGGCTCTTTTTTCCAATTTCTTTTTGATCAAATTTTCATTATTGCCATGTTAATTCTACTATTTACCAAATTTGCAAAGAAGTCAAAGTGCGGCATGTGTATAAGACCAAGCGCTGCGAAGGCTTCAACCACCTGACAACACGCAGACCGCAGTCGTATTTTACAGGCCTCCATTTTCTCTCAAAGCCACCGTTAAATGATGGAGCCTCCTATTACATGAAACCCTAAAATCACAGAGTGGTTTATTCCGGTTAACCGCAGATGACACCGGAGGCAGTGAGCGGAGAACAACGGAGTACCATAGAAACCGTCAGTCCACACAGGTTGGTTGGTAAGGAAACATGTTCCTTCTCTGGGTTTGAATGAAGACCAGTCCCTGGTCCAGATGGCAGAGTCTGTGGTGGATGTGGCTAACGCCGTGATGAGTTTGGCTGACGGGGAGCGTGGTCTGTGAAAGAACTGTCCCACAGAGATGTTTCCAACCCAATTCCTGTCACGTTTCCCAGATATCCACATGGTTCTTTCACTCCTTCAAGGTTTCGTTGTGAAGTCGAAGCTGCTCAGCACAACAGGAAGTGTAGTTCAGTATATTTGCATGTTTAACACATTCTAGGACGTGAAGCTTTGCATTCCCTCTTCTTTTAATGCTTATTTGATTTATTTACTGACATAACAAAAGGATGGGTGGGCTGTGCCAGCAGAAATCGCTGATATGATCTGTTACAGATTTATCTTTGAATATGTTCATCAATCAGATTATTTTTGGTCCATAGGGCTGCTCTCTGTCTCTCATTTTTTCTGTTTGTCCCCATCACAGATGTGTTTTTTTTTTAGAATATTTCACTTTAAATTAAGTGGAGCATGGAGATCATTTATACTGGAATATTCACTTTTACTTTCAGCTTCATGTTGGGTGTGAGTGCCAGGACTGAGTATGATTATGATGAGTATTATCAGTTAAATAAACTCCACTTGGAACATCCAGGGGTATTTAAAGGACATCCCTGTAATGATGCATCATTCAAGGAGAACCATGCAGCTTCCTGTCTCTGAAAGATTCATTCAGTTTTTCACCAAGAAAAGAATATTATAATATCATCAGCATATTTTCTGTCATGAAACATTCGCACATCTGTGGGAGCCCCATTGTTTACATTCGTGCAGAGTTTGTGCTCCTTTTTGTGTTTTTACACCCAGAAATTAATTCAAATGTGACCAACAAATGGGATGTTTCACCACGTTCTGTTTTAGGTTTTAACAGGGAGATAAAACAGTTTCAGCCCCTGCTTGGATTCGTTTTGCAGACTGTCTAATGCTGAGGGACAATAATGGCCAGAAATTACAGGGAGGAAAAAAAGAAAAATGAAAATAAAAACACATTGGAGCTTTTTGAAAGCAACAGGCTTTCTAATATTAAATTACATCCCTTTCCATTTTCAAGAGTACAAACTAAAGCCGCAAGTAAAAACAGGGGCATCCCACAAACACAGTTTTGTGGTTTATTATCCCAGCTGCTCATCAGAGAGACAATGTCTCGTTATTTATTTTATTTTGGGTTTTCTCCAACTGGTGACATTTTAGCGGTCTGCTTTTCTTTGAAGCGCTCGCCAGCGCTTCATCGGCACTGGGGATCTTTGTAGTGGGTTTCACATTTTGACTGGCACTTGAGGCGACCAGCAGGAGGCCCGGCCGGGAATGGATGACATGAATTGGACGAGGTCATGCAGGAAGAAATCCAATCTCAGGTCTTTGTAGGGGGACACGTCTCAGAAGAGTCTGAAAACCTGAACATGTTGCCTGAAAATAAATCACACCGTGTAAGTGCTCTGAGTGAAGCGCTTGCTTAACGCTGTGAAGGTTTCCTGCAGCTGACGGAGGGAAAACAGAATCTGAGTCCTGTTTTTCTTTGGATAAAATGTTTCTCATGTTTATCTTCTCCCTTCTCGCCTGAAACTACTTTCACCTCACTTCTCTCTTTGCTGAAGGTGTAGTATTTCTTTCAGGGTTCAGTTCAGGATGCTGATGTGATGATCATTAACCAGCAGGCCACACACACACACACACACACACACACACACAGGCTTACTAGGGAGCTGCAACATTTGGCGTCCCTAAACTCTGATGTTTTGCTTTGTAACTAAAACCCAAGTCACTCTGTAGGCCCCAAATCCCCGAGCTGAGTAAGACCATTCCACCTCCTCACTCCTTTGTTGATGAAATTTTCTGGAAAGAAGACCTGTTTGTGTAACTGCAGCTGAGTCTGTGCAGAGCTGAGTGGGGGCCTTTAGATACTTGAGGTGGTCAGTGGGGGGGGGGGGGGGGCTGAGGCATGGATGCTGCCTGAGTCTGTCTGATTGCAGCTCATCTGAGAACCATTTGGATCGTGTTTATTTCTCTAGTTATCTTTATTATCAGACGTCACTGTGTCGGGATGAAGCCTAATGAACAGACTTTGGCCTAATCTTTGTTGTCTTTGTTTGCCAGTTTCAGTTTTGCTGTTTCTGATCATCATTAAATGCATTTGACATGTCAGACTTGTGGCCTTGCTGTTCCTTTTAGTTCTGCAGTGCATTTAGGTATCTTTAAGTCATTGTTTTGGATTCATTTCAATGAAATCAACCCGATATTCCACTTTGCTCCATTGTCTACCCGGCATGAAATAAGAGTCAAACAGAATCAGAAACCTGTAGATGAATGTGTTGAGTATGTGGCAAGTACACTTATATTTCTCTGGGGCTAAACAAAATTGAGCCAAAAACCAAAGCTGAAAGAGCTTTATCTCCCTAATCTCTAGGAATGATGTTTAATGTCTGCTTTTTTCTCTAAAAACTAAAAAGGCAACATTTTGCCAGTACTTACACCATAACAGTTTTACAAAGAGCTGTTACAGATGTTAACTGTTTTCACCAATAAATGTATTAACTCAGCTGGACTGTGTTGGTGCTCTGTGCTAAGGCATTAAATACTGTAAAGTCACACCCCTAGAAACTCATTTTATACTGAGGCATCAAGTCAAATGTGTTCTTAAATTAAAATAAGCTCAGATCTATGTATTAAAAAGGTGCTTAGTGGGATTTTCATTGTATGAACAAGTATCAACTCTTTCTGTTCTTATATTTAACCTAAACAATTCTTATCCTTTCCAAGTCTTCAAAGTTCTGAATATGACCTCAGCAATATTACACTTATTTAATAAACATTTACTGAGAATGCTGCACTTCTGCTGCAAGAAGCTTAACCAAATGTCAACAGCAGTCTTTCAGTGTGGAATTAATACATTCTCCCCCATTCATACATGGTTTCTCTCCAAATTCTCAAACTCTCTTTCCACAGTGCAGAAACATGCACATTCGGCTGGATGGTGGGTATAAATTGACCCTATGAGAGATGAGTCTTATTTGACTCTGCATTACTCTTGTATGAAGTTGCAACCTGTCTGCTGGATAGAAAATATCCTCCATTTAATAGCTTGTACAACCACTTACGCATGCAATAACATTGAGGGGATCTTTTTCTGTAAAGTTCTATTACTGTAGTTTGTCTGCTGTCTTGTTCCATGATTCAATACTTTGCTATATAGAGGAGGTCAATGACTACATGGTGTCCTGATCATTAATCATCACGCCTCTACTCCTGCTTGAAACTGGCATTGTCTAAAGGACATTATTCCAGAAGTTCAAATGAGTCTTTAACAAACCTAAGCTGAGGTTCCACCTGCCCACGCTTCCAAACAAACCAAACTGGTTCACTTTTTACCATCGAGAACTGTAAAATTCAACATGCAAACTATAAGGCCTGTAGAATCTGAGAGCTTCATTTTCTCCCAACATCGTTTGATCTGACTTTGGGTTGAACTTGACATCCACTTCTGGGAAAATTGGCTGCTCTCTTGCTCTCTTATTTTCCTCTTGTGAATTATCGTTCTCACTGTAATGTACAACGATGGACTCCAAATTGTTTATAAAAACACTATCACTTGTAAATCCTTGTCACTTTGTTACTTCACCTGAAAGCTACAGGACAGCAATCTGATGAAACCTCTCAGACCTGATGATCAGCTACGCCTACTAGTCCCCTTCATGGCTAAGGAAAAAGTAGGAGTGGACGTATTTCACACAGCTTCTTTTAAATATCTGAGATATAACATTTTAAAACCTATTTTTTTAAATGTCCTGATTTTTAAAACCTTAGAATGGACTTTT
>JBBDHI010000019.1:8578892-8595839 GCA_037177115.1 Craterocephalus stercusmuscarum
TTTTAAAAATCGATTCTTGGAAATTTTGAAACGATTCTGAATCTTGATGAACAAGAATCTCGATTCCAATTAAAAACGATTTTTTTCACCACCCTAGCTGTCATGCACATGTGGAACATCCGTCGCTCTTGTATTTTATTTGTGTGCCTCCTGTCGTCATTGTCAGACTCTGCTGGTCACTTTTTTTCAAACCAATTCTACTTGTTCTTTGGTTGCTGAACAAAAGAAAGGAGTTCAAAAGTTGAACTCAAGAAAAAGCAGAGACTGGAGTCGGATAACACAAAGAAGTTAAGTCCTAAATCCTGATACACTCTTGTTTTTGGTGTGTCCACTGTTCGTGGCTTACCACTAATGTCTTTGGCAACATTTCTTGTTGTCACTGAATTAACCCAATAAATAAAATGAAAATATTCCCTACTTTCTGTCTCAGCTTTCAAACAAACACGTTGTTGTCCATTTAATTCCCGCTGACAGGGATGACAGAATCCAGCAAAGAAATAATGCAACACATAATCAGCTTCTGTAAAAGGAAGTGTTTACCTGTGGATTTTCTTGCACTAGCTGTTCTCCCTTGTTTCCTGTGTTTGTATTAAGATAATCAGCAGCTGGATGTTGCTTTATATTCATGATATAAACATTCATGTGGTTCCGTATTTGCTCTAATATGTGTTTTGTGAATATGTTAAAATTATTTTCTTAATGCAAGTTGTCTGGATCACTCAAACTTTGAGACGTATCTGGCAAAGAGCTGCAAACTTACGAACCTTCTGAGCCTGTGCATGTGTCTACAAACAGAAGGAATTGGTTTGATTAAAGCCTTTCCTGCAAATTGAATTTCAGTCACCTTTTATGTATTGGATGGAGACAAAGTATTTTTAAGCTCTCTCACACATCCGTGAAATCTATTTGCCTTGCTGCGAAACACTGAAACCAAGTTTTTTGTTGTGATTTGGGCGGACGGACCCTTTAAATTTCATCCTCATGCGAGTGTCTCCCCTTTCTATGTGTTTTAGCCCCTTTGTCTCCACCCCACAGCCTTCTCTCAGTATTTTTCCATCACCCATCAAAACATCACACCTCCATAGAACCTCTTAGGCTTTTCTGAGCTGAACTTCCCGGTTCTCATTTTTTCCAGTTTGGAAACGGGTTTTGCCATCCTTCTGCGGGATTGAACTCTAAATGTCACTGCCACGGTCGAGTTAAACATTCCCATATGTGTCTGCATCACGTACCCCCCTCATTATTTTCAATTGGTGAAAATGGCGTGAAGTTAACATGTTTAAGGGTTATCTGTGTGTCCTGCCTGTACGACGGTGTCCTCGCGCTCTGAGCCAAGTCGGTCATTCTTGTTCCGCGCTGCATGTTTTCATGCAGGCCCTAATTGATCCCAGATGAGAAGCGAGTGAACTCGATGCAACTCCAGCAGAACCCACTGAAATTGGGTTTTTACTGGCACTGAAGCGCTGCTCTGTCAAGGGAACCACAGTTCAAACACACTCCCAGCTCCAGATGGTTATGTAGTGAGACCCAGTGTGCTCTATGCACATAACATGTGTGCTTCTCGCTGTCCTCCATCGCTAAGCCACACAAAGCGTTACGGTGCAGCTGCTTTGTTTTGATGCAGTCTAACATCAGAAGTATCGGGATTTCGATACATAACAAGGCCAACATTAGAGACTATGAGAAAAACAACCATGCATACTCACAATGACTCCTAGAGTCACAAATTCACCTGACATGAATGTTTTTTAACTGTACGCAGCGAAAAATTCACACGTTGTGTGAGAACATGTGAAGAAAAAGGCCCAGCTGAGGTCCGAACCAGTTAACCTTCATGCTGACAGCGCTAACCCAATGAGTTGACATTGTGTAAATAAACTGGATTTTTACAAGAAACCTAGGACATACAGTTTAGAAGCCACTCACTGAAAATGTGGACAAAGTGCCAAATGGGTATTAAACAGTCACTTTCTGCAATATTTGGACCCATAAGCCATATTAAATCCTTCCTTTGCAGCAATGTCAACATTTTGCACATGTGTTTTATGGATAGTTTTACCACAGCGTTTTGCAGTAATCCTCTCTTGAGGAAATGTATGAACAGAATGTTTGTGAAAGGCACATAAATAACATATGTGTTTAAGTTGATTAAACAATATGCTATAGGTGTGCTGTAGATTTGGTCTGCAGAGCTCTATGACTGTGTCTGGAAACATGTCCGGCTTAGTATTCTGTGGAACTGAATGTCTCATTTAGTTTTCTGCTTTTCCTATCCAAACAGCGTTTTTTCCTTGTTACTATAAATGTGGTTTGAAATCTGTTTACTTGTTCAATGGCACAATTTTAGTTTTAGAGCATTAAGGATGGTCCAGAGGGTGAAGACAAGAAACAAACACTCTGACTTCCCTCCACAGTTCAAACATTGCGTCAAGTTAAACTTGTTTTATAAAAGTTTAGTCATACATAAAAAGCTAAACTGATGCACTTCATGCCAACTTTGGTGCTTATGGGTCAACACATGAAACTGGTGGGATGAATGAATGTTCTTGTCTTTCTGGTGAGAAGTGAAAGCCTTTATTTGGGCTCTGCTGTTGTCTTAGCTGCTGGGGTGAGCAGCTTCCCAGCAGAGGAGCCCAGGCCGTCCCCAGTTAGAGGAAGTGTCCCCCTGGCGAGGCTGGTGGTAGAAGTGGGCTGTCGCCCTGGAATCCCAGACACATTCCAGAGGAAATGAACGCTGGTGTCGCCTGTGGGGGCGTGAAGCCTCCCTGCAACAGTGTCTGCCTCCAGTGGCTCGTCTTTGATCCGTCTGTTTACTGAAGACCCCCCAGGTCACTTCCTGTTCCTCAGGGATTGTGGCCATTGTCCTCCCATTGCTGACCACCCACTCCATCTTTGCTGAATCAGTGTTTCTTTCTTCATTTTGCACTTTCTGTGTCATAAATGTAATCGCAGAACAAACTACCAGATTAAATCTGGTCTAACCCAAAAGATTTGTTAATCAAGTCCTCCGTTATTACATGCCCACCAGACATGTAAGCGCATCTGTTAAAGTATCTGTATCCTCTTTGATCCCCTTTATATATGATGTCTGTGGTTGCAGGCGGTTCTAGCCTGTGATGCTAACCTTTGACTTACCTGTTCTGTTTTCTTTGCAGTGGTGCAAAGAGTCGACAGTGTGTCTGACGGCATTACAAACTATGGAGGAAAGATAATTGCTTTTGAAAGTGCCTTAAAAAATCTAGGTATGTATCTTAGTTCATGCAAAGTAAAAGCTGCAATGTGATACTGAAACATCTGTCCGGTTCATTGCACAAATATTGATCTTTCAGGTGATCAAACAGGGGAGAAGACAGAGAATACCACCACAGAGATACAGGCTTTCAAGAGTAACATCTGGACACTCCAGAGGCAGCTGTCTGCGGTGGAGGAACGCGTCCACAACGATCAAGTTAAGCTGAATCAGCTGCAGAGCGTCGGCTCGGACATCCAGAGCAGCCAGAGCTCGATTCAGGGACTGCTCAACAGCAACACGGCTGCTTTACGTTCTGTAAATGGCACCCTGCAGTCTTATGGCAGCATCATTGAGAGTCTGCAGGAGGACACAGCCAGACTGCAGAGGGAATTCCAGCAGCAGGCCAAAATGCAAAACCAGGCCCTGCTCAGCATCAGCAACCTCAACGTCACTGACGCTCAGCAGAGAGGGCTCATCGCTGCCTTGCAGCTCGCGGTGGACGCTACAAGCCAAGCTATCCAGAAAATGCACAACGACTTTCAGGGTCTGGAGCAGACGGCCCGACAGACGCAGGCTGATGCTGAGAAGCTCCGCAGAAAGATGGAAAACCTGCAGCTAATGGCTAACAATGTCTCAGCTCTAGCCAGGACCAACAACGACAGCCTGGAGGATGTGGGGGCTCAGCTTGCTGTCATAGCGGGTCAGCTCCAAAACACCAGCACCCTGGTGGACGTTCACGACCAGACCTTACGGGCGTTCATGGACCAGCAGAAAGACTTCAACAACTTCACGTCCACAAAGTTCGACCGGCTGGAGGTGCGGCTGGATGAGTCGGAGCAGAGCATGGACCGTGTGACCGGCAACATCAGCTTCACTACACAGCTGCTGGGCGCCATCAACCTCAACCTAAACGACCTGCGGACGTGTTCGGAGACGGTGGGACGTCACGCCGATTTGCTGCAGAGCCTCAACAGCAGCGTGTCAGACATGAGCACGGATGCGCTCAGTCTGAGGTCACAGCAGGAGGAGCTGGCAGCGCGTTTGGACAAGGAGGTCACCAACCTCACTTTTGTTATGGAAGAGATGAAGCTGGTGGACAGGAATCACTCCCAACTAATTACCAACTTTACTATTTTACAGGGTGAGTGATCCTGTGAGTTGTCCTCATAAAACGCAGGTTTTAAGTTTTCATGCCATTCTCTTTTTTATATCATCGTGGACATGAAGCTCCTGGTAGGAGTCAGATATTTCCAGGAAATGTGAGCCTAAGTGTTAAAGGAGCTATACCTGATATTACGTTCGGCCATTTTAGTTAGCGAAACTGGCTAGTTTTTAGCTTTGGCGTAACGCTCTTTCTCAGCCAATGGGGTTAACTTCCTGAACTTCCGGATTCCTATGGGAACGCTCTTACTGGCTGATCTTACCATTGAATCTGGAAGTTCCGGAAGTTAACCCCATTGGCAGAGAAAGAGCGTCACACCAAAGATAAAAACTAGCCGCTTTCGCTAACTAAAATGGCCAGACATACTATTGTAATATCAGGTATGGCTCCTTTAAGCTAAGCTAAGCTAAGCTAAGCTAAGCTAAGCTAACCACATGCTGGCTGTAGCGCCAATAAAACAAATAAGGTTATTTGGGGTTTCCTTATGAAATACTTCAGAACTTTGTCCATAAGCTAAGCATATGTTTCTATTGTTTCAGGCCCTCCTGGTCCCAGAGGACCAAGAGGGGACAAAGGATATCAAGGACCTCGCGGTCAGACAGGCCAACAGGGAGAAAAAGGGGAAAAAGGTGCTCCAGGGATAAGAGGACCCAGAGGAGAGCAGGGGACCCCAGGACCTCCAGGTCTTCCAGGGTTAAGGGGTCTGCCCGGGGTACCTGGTAGTCCTGGCTCCAAGGGGTCCCGGGGGTCAGGAGGTAGGGCTGGACCTCCTGGAACTAAAGGAGAGCCGGGATCTGCTGGTCTGCCTGGAAGAGATGGTCAGCCTGGTCCTCAGGGGGCGCAAGGCCCACCAGGCATCCATGGTCCAATTGGGCCAGCTGGAGAGCAAGGCCCAAGGGGACTGCCAGGACCTGTGGGGCCTCCGGGCCCAGCTGGACCACCCGGGCAACCAGGAATACCTGTTTTGAGTCCAATGACTTCTTATGGACAAGCACCACTGCAGGATGAGGGAATTGCTCCTGCACTCAGGGCCCCAGGTATGTATTGGCATATTAGACTCTGCCAAGTCACAGTGTTGTTTTATATAATGGATTTGTATACATTTCTGCAAAAATGTAATCAGATTTGTATCCAAATCCTAAAAGGAGATAATCAGAAGCCTATTATTTTGTAAAAGAAATAATTAACTTGATCATGAGGAAAATGAAGATCTTTTGCCACATGACAAGTTGTCCTGATAGAGATGCAGCAAAAACCTCAAACACCACGATGCTACCACCACCATGTTTCACTCAATGATTTTTATGATGAGTCCAAATGCTTTAGTGAGGATTTTGTAATATTTTCCAGTCTGACGAGGTTTACATATTTCTACAGCTTTTCTTCATCATCTTTCTTCATGAGACTAAAAAACCTGCTTCTGCTTTAGGAAATCTATCATTAGAATTAGATGTTTCCTGGTAGGAGAAAAACACAAAATGCAGTTTTACTGGTGTTTTATAGATCATGCTATGCCATTTTATCCACTTTCCTCCCTTTAACAGTCATTTGATTTGTTGCAGGTTGCCCTAGTAACGAGTGGGTCAACTTCAGAAACACATGCTACTATTTCTCCAAATACCAGCACAGTTTTGATGAGGCAAAAAAAACGTGTAAATCGAAAAATGCAACGTTACTGATCATCAGCGACATGGAGGAACAGGTGCTGTGTAAACCTGCTCAGTTTCTGTAAATCGCTGCGTTACAAGCCAAAGTTTTAATCGGTTCCCCCTCATGTCCACAGAAATGGCTGAAGATGGAAACAGTTGGGAAAGGTTACTTCTGGATGGGTCTGACAGACGAGGAGGAGGAGAATGTGTGGCGCTGGCTGGATGGGAGCGAACCAACTTTCACGTCAGTATTAAAAGACCTAGGGGAAGGTTTTCTGTCCCACTGAAGAATAATTTAGTTTGGAAAAAAAAACACTTTCGAGGAGTTTCTGGGTGCGCTGAGCTCATGCTACCCATTCAAGGAGCAAAAGCACTTTCATATTCTTTTTTACATATTTATCCAATGCTTATTTTTTATTTAGATGAACATAAAAACGGACAAGACTGCAAATAAGTGAGAGAAAACCAGCAATAATTAAGCAACATAAAGGATAAGTTAACCGAAAAGATCTGCTGTCTAAACTGTATTTTATATAAGTGGATTTTGAATGGAAATTTTCTTCTTTTCCACCTGTCCTCATCCTGTTAATGTGATGTTTGATCGCCCCCTGTGGTCTGCCTGCAGGAACTGGAAGCCTGGACAGCCAGACAACTGGGGCCACAACCATGAAACGGGAGAAGACTGTGCGGGCCTTATCCATGAAGGGCTATGGAACGATTTCTTCTGTGAAGATCTCATAAACTACATCTGTGAGAAAGATAAGGAGACCTGTACGTTTGCTTCTCTGGCTGCTTTTGTTTGGCAACTTTTCCTGCTCTGTAATAAATCTAAAGAGTCCTTCCTCTTGTTTTTGCTTTTAATTGCAGCAAGATCTACTGGATCATAGCAATCTGCTGAACAGGAGTGCACAGTGAGCAGCTAGACTTCACCCACATGGTGCCGGTCATGGACACATGGACTGTCTGCATAGGGAGAGCAAATGGGACAATTCTCTCTGTTTCCTTCTCCTCTGAATTGAAATCAGCAAGTGCAATACAGCAAAGAGGGAGAACCTGTGTTAGTTATTTTTATAAATTACCAAATCATCAGCTGATTTATATAAATATATATTTTTATGGTTATGTGAAATACATTTTATGAAACTGTACTCCGCGTACAACTAAATATCTGAATGTATATTTCATTACGCAAGTTTTGTAGGTAAGTATAAACGCTATGAAGCCAAATGGACTTACTGTATTGCTTTTGTATGCTACTAAGAAAGAAAAGGTGCAAAATGATGCGCCAAAATCAGGTCGCTGATATGCTATCCTCAAGGAAACACTTATCTAACTAACCTCAAGCCTATATAACGTTGGCATTTATGCATAAATAGGAATGATTTACACATATCCTTAAGAAAATGTCACAATGAACTTGAGTTTTGGTCAACAAGTTTATGCTTTCATACTCCTATGTATTTTTATTTTTTTGATACTTGGTTAAATTACTTCTATAATAAAAATTTCACAAGACTTCTTACAGTACAAATATAAAATGTGCCATTTTCTGCACTCAGGTTTAAATTAATAAAATGAAGGAACACCAAATAAATCTAAGAAACTCTGGGAGTGTTTCAATTCATTGTTTGATTCTCTTAAAATAACAAAAAGAAAAGCAATTTAATTCAAAGGTTTTACATTAAAGGACATAAAAAAATCATCTGGTCCTTCTCTGGTCTGAAAATAAGGTAAATGCTAACTCAGAATACTGAGGTCATGTCTTTAAAAAAAATAAACTAGAGAAGCAGAGAGCAAATATAAAAATCCAGCCTCACTGCTTGCAGAAAAGAGAAGCTGTAGCCAATCATCTGTCTCACATGAAGCAGGACAATGATCCCAAACACTGCAACAGATGTACAGATGCAAACGAGTCTTTCAGGGATTCAAAGACTCCAACCTGAATTGAAAAGTTGTGGCAGGGCCATGAGGAAGCTGTGGATAAACGAATGTCTGCAAACCTCTACGAACAGAAGCAAGGTGGTAAAGCGGACCATAGGAGCAGATATTTTCTTTTGTCCAGAAATGTAACACCACAGTATTAAATCAGGGTGCGTTTTCTCTTTGACATGTATAATATAAAGAAAACATGAAGTTGGTGCGAAGTCCATCAAAAACTCCTTTGTGTTGTAGAATTGAATTTATTCATTTTGCACAAAAAGGTTTTCACATTTTTATTATTTTTTTTCCCTTGAAAAACATCTCTCCCATTGAATTTAACATTAGATTTCTTCATATATAACCCAGATTATATGCAGACTGTTGATTCTAGATAACCACGGGCTATGCAGTTCATCAACTAACATCTCTTCTCAGTCATTTCACATCCTGCTTTCCTACTTCAGGTCAACTCCAATCACAGTCACTCCTTCAGCTGCACAGAAGATTGAAATGATTTGACGATAGCACCTTTAGTAGGAGGGAGTGGAACTACCTTTCTATCATGGACACCAGATTATTTACGTTAAAAAACAGACAAGACACCGACTGAAGACTGCGAGTGCTCGTACAAACGACTGCTCCTACAGCGGCCTACAGAAAACGTTCCTGCTTCTGCAAAGACAAACGATCTTAAGATGCACTCATGTGAATGAACTTGACACGGTAAACATGGAAACATAACCGAACGCAGGAGCTGTGCCAAGCAGTGTGTTAAGTGTGAGCTATGCTTGCTCTAAGCCATACGGCATGTGAATAAATTAAGAAATATATTTCCTATTAACTGTTCAATTCACATTGTGTCATGTACACATCAGGTAAAACAAACATACACAAAAGCCGCAGCACGTTATCGAAATGCAGATTTATTGTCGAGGTACGGTAAAGCTGTGAATATCCCCTTTGTTTTCATGCGGCTGTATGTGGAAATCTTGTTGGAAACTAAAGTAAAAGCCAATTTGCGAGGCTGGGGGACGACTAGGAGCGCGCAACTTACAAGCTTCCTTCCATATTTCTTTACACATTTCTCCGTCAGGGTGCGGTGGTGCGGCTCTGTGCTTGTTTCTCTTCGGTTCAACCGGATGCTGTAAAGCTGGTGGGGGAATAAAGGACTCGGGAACTCTCAGCGCTGAGACATGACGCCCAGGCTTCCCTCTGGAGCTCCGGCAACAGCCTGTAAACATCTGATCAGAATGAATCGGGTGTAATTTACTCTGCGTTGATGAAGTCAGAATCGGGAGTTGGAAGTTGGAAATCTTGTCAGCAGGGCCGTCAGCTGCTCTTCGGGTCCCGTGCGGTGAAGAATGTGAACTAGAAAAGTGAGGAGCGGAGGTGAGGGTGATGTGGAGGCAGGCTGGCTCAAACAAAGGTGTGAGGTGGAGCTCATCTTAGTCGTCCTTCTCCACTATGACTTCCCCGTGAAGAACCCTCCTCCTCTGCCGCAGCATGTGGAAGTAGAGCTGAGGAAACACTGCGAGGGATGAAAGCGTCACTGAGAAAATCCAACTTTGTTTTTCAGAGTTGCAGTAAGGGCGGCAAACAGAGAGATTATCAATGTGGCATGCGGGTCCGTCTATCATATAGAACCTTGCTCTAACATCTCATGTCTCTGAAGAGCAACAACACAAGCAACTTCTGAGACATTCAAGATGCCCTTCTGAATTCTGCTCCACATGCCACAGTACAATTTTTCTTCTAAAAACATTTGGGAGTTAAATGCAATGCAATGCAAATCTGATTAAAATAGGTACATGATTTAAATATGAAATGCTAAAGAAACTGACTCTTTTCTCCAAAAAGCGTTCTTGTACGAACCACCGTGTTGCTTCACTCATGCTTCTAACAGCAAAACTCCTTTCTCATGTGGGTGAGCAAGTACAGAAATAATTCCCATATAAGTTTCTTGTTTGATTCCAGTCTTCCACTGACATTCTGGGTAAGGTACTAAATCCTATACTTTCATATACTCCCATCCACTCATCACTGTAAAACTTGTCTCTGAGTTTTTTTGGATAAAACAGAAATGTAAACACACACAAAAAAAAGACAAAATATAAACTTAGTTTTAATTTTATAATGTTTGAAGGTGGAAAATCTGGACTCCAAGCAGATCAGTTTAGCACCTGGATGTTTATTAAGTAGCCATACTGTTGGAGAACATGCAGACACCTGTTTAAATAAGCTCGGAGGATAGTTTATAGTGCAACATGTCGGCTCAGAAGCACATCAATGATGCCTTCAAAGATGTGAAAATAGTGTGACAGGATGAGGTATTGCTGTGCTCTCTGTCCTCTGATGGCTGCTTAGCCACCTTATAATTTGCACCCTCAGGGTTTTGGCTGCTGATCGGCTGCATAAATCGTCTCCTTAATAAAACTATGCCAAACTGTTGCTACTGTTGCAAAGTTGTAAGCTGTATACCTATTTTGCATAATACAGCTATCATGTTGCAGAGGAAGCCTGGTAGAAGTACGATAAAGAAGTAGAATTGAACTTAATGTTTGGAAAAAAGCTGAAAGCTTGTTTTTCATTTAATTTCATTATTCTCATGAAAAATGAGCCAATACTAGCAAAATAACAGAATAAAATGTTATTAATTAATTGTGCCATTTGGAAAAATCATGACTTAAAAACCAGGTTTAAACAATGTACAGATAATCACATTCTGTAAGGCAGTATAAAATTCTCCTTACGTGGGATGTAGGACAGCATGACGATGATGAGGCAGTAGTAGTAGTCAAACGACACGTTATACTTGTTGGGGAGTCTCATGGAGTACATTCCAGATCTGCGCACGAACGGCAGAGCAGTGTAAATGGTGAGCAGCTCTCCGATGACTCCCAGCGGATACAAGATGATGAAGAGGTTGTATCTGCAGCAGAAAGAAAGCAGACTTTACATTCCAGCAGCAAAACACCACCACCTTGTAGTCACAGTGAGAGGATGCAAATACACTCACATGCACGGTCGTCATGACCCTCCCTACTTTATTTAGTTTGTTCTTTACATGCTGACTGAAAAGAGTAATGTTTATATAAGTAGATCTAACACAAGCCATGTAGCTAGTAATGAAAGTTAAATGTTAAAAGGGTATCTTTCTTAATAAAGCAAAACTAAGAAGGTTGGTATAGAAGCTTTATTCACTGAACTGACAGAAAGTCTTACTGTTACTTACTGCCCTTGACAGTTAGAAACATAACCAGAGCTAACATTCAGTCCTTAAAAGCATCAGCGGGTGTAAGATAGATGAAAAGTGGACCTCAAGAGAAAAAGAAAACAATTTGATAAACGAGAAAGGTGAAGTTTAACTAAAAAAAACAAAACAACTATTTTATTCTTTTTCCCTGTGCAGGAACAAAGCAGCTGCCCGGGAGGAAGCTGCAGCACAGATGACGAGGCGTGACTAAAACCTGGAACACAGAGCAGGGGATTTCATTTGCCACAATCTTGTCGGGTGCAAAGCTGCGGGATCAGGTTGTGCTGTAGTTTAGGTCCCAGACAACAGTCAGCACCATTAACTGCACTATGGACGTACTTTGTTGATTTAGCACAGTGCTCCATGAATGCATGTAAAGCTTTCATCACAAATCTATATTTAAACGCCATTCAGCCGAAATAAGTAGCTTGCTGTTACCTTCGTAGCTCTGTAAACACATTTAAGCCAGGCCACATACAATAAAAATGCATCCAACTGATCAAACAGATCAAAAAAAAACTAAAAAGGCTGAAAGGAGCAGCTCTACACAAACTAAAACCGTCTTACTGGAAAGTCCAGTCGCTTTGTGCGTGTGTGAAATAGCGTGCAAACCTTTGTGACAGCAGTGCTCTCGAGTACAGCGTAGCATGCCATGACTCAGGACTGCAGGGCTCCTGCCTTTAGTCAGGACTGCAGCAAAGACCCCGGGGAGCGTCTCGGCGGATGTGAGAGAAATGTTGGGTGAACATTCCATGACCAAAACAGATGGTCTTAAAAACAGGAGCAGCTGAACATGAGCCCTTCTCTGGGGGCCGTGCGTCTCCTCCGTGCTTAAAGGAAGACATTATGGGTAGGGGGCAGGGAGGAGTGCACGGCTTAATGCACAAGAATCAAAACCAGAGACAGAAGAGAGGCTATGGCAGGGCTGGATGGACCCGTGAGGTTCACATGGCATGTTAAAAAACTGTCCTTAGGTACCTCAGTTAACTGAGACACACACGTCTTCCTTTGTAAATGAGCTGATGTCCACTGTTCTGCAGCGACATATGAAGGCCTCCCTGCACTGTACGATGCCAGGCCTGTGTGTTGGACAGCTATCAGTGTGTACAGCTGGTGCTCCTCCAAGCGGCTCAGATTTCAGGTGAGCTACTGCGAGGGCGAGCAAAATGCAGAGTAATGTCACTTCAGCTGAGAAACTTTCAGCGGGTATTGCCTCAGTTTCATCTTTTATCCTCCGATTGTTGAGGATTGGGATTGTTTTACTTGTTAAAACTCATAATGTACATAAGTCTTTTCTGTATAATCAGGGTACTAGGAGCACAAAAGCAAGTTAGTTTGGTATGTCCACTCACTAATAATATCAAATGAAGTGTAAATCAATTAACACACACATGCATTCCCTCTCTGTGCAAGCTGTCACACACTAAACACACACGCTGAACGTGGCTGCACCACTTCCTGGTGTAAAAGCTTCGTCTCAGCCTGGCGAGGGAATCGCTGCATCAGGCCGACATGCTCACACACACAATGTCCGGCTGTATCCGAGTCACAGCTAACGGCGTCTCCACCTGGCCCATTTGATGAAGAACGGCAGGTGGTTGAGCAGCTTGAATGTGTAGTAGGAATATCTGGTAATCTCTGTCATCGTCCACACAACCAGGAACAGGATTACACTTTCTTCATTCTGGATCTTCGGCACAACAAACAGACAAGTCTGCAAAGCTGCCGCACTTACAGGTTGCGTTGTGTGAACTGTGTGTAAATGTTTACACAAATGTAGATATATAACGAGCTGTGTTTTCACTCTGTACTAGTTTCCTTCTTTCTTTCACTGGGAAGTTAAGAATCTTGTCTTGAAACTGATCTTTTCTTTTTATTCAAATGTGTAAACTGGAGCAGCTTAGTGTAATATTTACCTGTCGGATGCTGTTGGTGACAAACCAAACCATGAAAATCCGCGAGCACACTTGAACCCCAGTTACAATCACAGAAGTCCTCACGATTCCTGCCGCAGAGACGGACAAGGAAACGTCAGCACTTTCACACAGATTGTAACGTTTAAAATTTGAACAAACGTGGACAAATGTAACACGCACCTATAGCACAATGTCCCACCTGGAAGACAAAATACAAAATAAGTAAGAAAAAGTGAAATAAATTTGTCTTTTTTTCCTCTTCTACTTGAATCTTACCTCAACTAATGCAAATGTCTGGAAAAACTTGAGTGTCCTTGCTATACTTCTGTACAGACCCTTGTGTGTGCCTTTCTTGATGTAGAAACGCATCATTGCGATGGTCAAAACCAGCCACCTGCAGACATATGGAAAAAAAAGGCAAAAAAATAAATATTGGATAGACATTGTTAATAATAATAATCTAAAAACATAAACAAAACACTTTTAGTCCTCCCAGTATACATCAAAACAAGTTTTCAACATGCATTAAAAAAATAAAAAATACTTTAAGCTTCAGCAATCGAAATATGATTTTAGATACGACTGCAAATTCATTGTGCCAAAATCTACAAAAGGGTTGAAACAAAGATGTGTGTCTTTTATGGGACTTCAATTATGGAACAACCTTAATAAGGAGATAAAAAATTGCAACCCTATTTATGTTTAAAAAGATCTCCCAGTCTATTTTTAGCAGATGTGCATCTGAATGATTTCTTTATTTTTTTTACTTTTATGGTCATATTTGTATCAATGTATACTGTACTTTGAGTACCATTTGTTTTTTTTGTGTGCAATGTAAGGTAACTCAACTGACGTAGTTGTATACTTTTTCAGGCTTACAAGCCTTTACTTCTGTCTATTTTTTTTGGTCTTAAGAAGGTTTAAAAAAAAGTCTTATTTTTGAAGAAATTCTTTTTTATTATACTAATTAAAGTAATCTGTTTGAGGCGAAGAACACAACTCTACTAAATATTGATTCAAAAGCTTTGTAATAGAGCTAATTATGAGAAATAAAGTACGTTTCCTGGAATTTCTTTGGTTTTTGGATGGCTTAACCCGCCCTGGGTCAAATGACCCGCAACATTATTGAGGTTCATAACAAACAAACATAACAGGAGGGCTAAGAGGAAGTGTCCCTCCCTACTGTTGTCTGGTACTACTATAGTCACTCAAGAATTGGAAGATATTAGGTGTTTTAAGATAATTACACTTTACAAATTAAGCTGAATTTAACTTAACTATTACACTGCAAAAGCTAATTGGCCAATTCACTCACTCAGAGGCTATATACATGTACCAGGACTGAACCACATCTGAAGGGGAAGCAAGGAGAGAAAGCTATAATGGACTACACATCTGCAGGTGATAGCTGATTTATAAAAAGACTTTATAAGGATCTTAATGGAACCAAACTCATAAGTCAGATGTATTAGGGGTTAATGCTTTGATCTGTTAATGACTAAACCCTAGATTTAATTGGAAAAAAAAGTACATAGAAAGTTTTTCAAAGTTGAAATTGATTATGCTGTTTCCTCTCGTGCATCTAGTAAAAATGTATGATCCCTTATTGCCAGCACCGCTTCTAGAAAGGATAAAGTTTATCAGCATGTTGCACCTCCTCCCTACGCAGGCTGTGAAATGCAAAACTCATTAACAAAAAAAATAACACATGAAAAAATGTGGGAAAATAAATTGCATTTTTGTAGAAAAATTTCATAAAAAAACTATGCAAATGTGATAATAAAACGACATTTTAGGAAACATATGAATGTATCAAAATATTAAACACTTGTACAAGTGCTGAGGAAAAATGTGTAAGTGGCAAAAAAACAAATAAAAATCCCAGATTAAATTAACAAAAGATGTCTCTTAGCAGTAAGGAAATGTCCTGTTTACCTGTGACGTAAAGCAGCAATGACTTAATCTAATAGTACTAACGAATGGTTTGCAGTTCTGATGACAAGAACTGCACAGAATGGACTTCATTTAACAAACAAGCATGCTGACGGCATGAATGATCCTAAGGTGGCGGTCACATGCTATTTATGAAGCATTCATATCAAAGCGTATGAAGGATTGGACCTTGATAAACGCAGCGGTTGAAATCCATCAATATTTATTTAAATTCTTTGTGTTTCAGAGGCTTCGCCCTGGGAGCCAAAAGCAACTGATCAGCCAATCATCTGTCTCCATGAGAAGACACACTGGCGCCCCCTACTGTTAAACTAATTGCAGTTAATCGGCCAGATTTGTGAAAGCTCTTTACTAAATCAGCCACCGTTGTATTTGGACCTCTGCATTCAGACTTCTGTTAAATCCCCCAAGTATACAGCTAAAACAATATTAGTCTAATTATATTCAAATATTCTTTTTAAAAACAGGTATAAAGCAACAATTGTAGCCTTGCTGCAAAAACAAACTAAATGTCAGATCTGCGCAGCCTAAGGCCTATTTGTGAAAAAAAAAAACAAGAGGAGGAGTGGATAAGCCTGAAGTGATAGACAATACCCAGACAATATGACAAAGGTTAGGCTGTATGACGGTATATTTAAGGACCTACTACCATGACCATCACCACGTACTATGAAGCTCAAACAACGGTGGCTCAGACCGGTTTGCAGTGTCATGTTTTCTTTTGTTTTTTCCCCCCGGCTTCTCCGTGGTCTACCTGGTGCTGCATCTTTTTCTGCCCTGCATTGCTCCACCTGCCTTATTGGCTTTTTCCCTTCATAAACTCCTCTACCCCTCCTCCTCTATGTTCCTGTGGAGCTGCTGCAGAAACCTCTACCAGCTTTTTAAGTTGAAGATGATAGATACATTTAGTCCCACAAGGATCTGTATGCTATAACAGCCAGCATGGATCCATCTCTGCCTGTCACCCTTTACAGAATACTTCCATGTTATCTGTGCGGTAAGGAGGATAGAAATTTTTTAAATCATATTTTTACTCTGATCTTTATTCTAAAGATCAAAAACTCTTTATGAAGTTTCATGTAATTTTAGATCAAGCTAATTGTTTTCAAACTCAAACTTGGGTGCACGATGTCAGACCTCAGATCTGATCGTATCCCACGCTCACATCCAAAGTGATAAATAAACGCCAAACCTGGCATGGAAATGTTCGTACGTGTAGATTTTCATTGTACATTGGGTTGATATTGAGGGACAGTATGTTACATGAGGTTTTTGATAAACATTTTGCCCTTTTTGCGGCACCAACAACATCCAGTTGACACCTTTTTGTTCTTGGTTTGTTCTGAAGGTTTTTAAGAAAACATTCTGTTCTGTGATGTTTCATATTTCTTTCCTCGACTGCAACTATGTTTCATCAAATTTGAGAATGTGTTTCAAGAAAATTTGGTTTAAAAAGGAAAACGTTTTCTAAATGTAATTTTGTTTTTTTAAACTGTTCATGTTTTTGAGAATAAAACGTGTTTTTAGACTCCTCAGCCACCACACCCTAATGATACTACAAAAGTTTTGAAGCAAGTCTAGCTAGAAAAATCAGTCATCCCTAAACATCGTGCCTAGTTGTGATGCACTGATGCCACATTTATTCAAACTAAATACAAGTACTTATATCTCAGTACTTGCATATACCGAGTACTGATTTAATAGGGGTGGGAATCACTGGTTTGATCACGATACGATTTTATATCGATATAGTGATACAGCAATTCGATGATTGCTGATATCTCAAAAGCCTCGTTTCCACTGAGGAGTACGGGTCGGGTCGGTACGGGTCGGTACGGTCCTGAATGGTCCGGCTCATTCGA
>JBBDHI010000019.1:8643371-8656869 GCA_037177115.1 Craterocephalus stercusmuscarum
TTATGTTATGTTATGTTATGTTATGTTATGTTATGTTATGTTATGTTATGTTATGTTGTTATGTTATGTTATGTTATTATTTTATGTTATGTTGTTATGTTGTTATGTTGTTATGTTATGTTGTTATGTTGTTATGTTATGTTATGATGTTATGTTATGTTATGTTGTGTTGTGTTATGTATTCTGTTGTGAATGATTTGTTGTCTGAATTGAAAGTCTTTTCGTTTTAATTTTGTTCATATTTAAATAATGTAGTTAAATTTTAAAAAATGTTTCTACCTTGGACAGCTAAATCAAATTATTTCATACTGAATTGAGTGTATTGTTGCACGTATAACTTTCATATAACTTTTGCCTGTTATCTCTCACACTTGAGCAATAAAGACTGTATAAGCAAAAAAAAATAAAAAAAACAATGTAATTTAAAAGAAATGAGAAGAGACTTGAAAATGTCTGACCTTATTAACTATTTCACTGTTCTTTCTGGTTCTGAAGTCTCAAGGCAAAGGGGCCCGGAGGAAGGGGCGGTTTAAAGGCTCAGACGGCAGCACGTCCTCCGACACCACAACTAACAGCCTTGTTCGCCAGGTAAGTTCTTTCATTTAAACTTCTTTTTTCAGTGGGATGATATCCTTTTTTACCTACATACAGTTAAGAGACAGTAACTACTGTAGGGATGGAAGTTCATGTTTGTGTAGAACTTTAATACGAACAAATAGTTTTTAGAATGCAAAGCACTTTGTGTTGCTTCTGCATGAAAAGTGCTTTTGAAATAAAACTTGATTTATTTTTGATTTATTTGAGAAGGCAGAAGAAAGATGCATCTGATTATTGTGCATGGATATCGGGAAGTGTAATTGAATTTTCTGGGCCCTGCTCAGTCACTTTGTGATGCTTCTGTGTGTCTGTGTGCATAAGTTTTCAAGAGTAAATGCAAACTGTCATAAGATCTCCCCCTCAGTCATCATCATCCATCAGTTGTGCGATGGCCATTGCAGTGAAAGCCCTATGTAAACACTTCAGGGTACAGTATGTTAAGTGGAAGTCTTCCTTCTGAGATGCATCTTCGAGTGCAGCTGCAACATAACGGCCTGTTATAAAGCAGACGCCGTTCTGCTCTGGTTTTTGTTGAGCAGACCTGCGAGGGAACAGGACGGGCCGGGTTAAGGATGCACACTTCAGCTTAAATGTTTCTGCCTTTTTTGGAGGAGGCCCGCATCACATTTTCTTTGGCACGGCTGCGGCGACGAGACGGTGAGCTGGAGGAGATCAGAACAAAATGGCACTTCCGAGACGCCCGTCTGCCTCGTCTCATGGTCGCAAAGAGAATCAGAGTAACGCTGCTGCAACTGAGTCAGAGCTGCTCACTAAGAAATTACCAGATTTGACCATCACCCTTGGGAGCTCGTGCCCATTCCCACAGTCTTGTCTCCAAATGACGTTTTCCCCTGCAGCCAGTCGTCACACAACCGGGGCTGAGAGTGGCTAATACTGCGCACTGCAATGCCACATTCTGCAGAAATGAGAGGCCATCCACGTACGAGATGGTACAGGAATGTCAAGAGCAGGAATGATGTGTTTTGGGGTCAGTGAGGAGCTTGTATGTTGAGCAAAAATATCCTCCTATATAGAGTTGCTACAAGACAGTCCCAGAAATAGCGGACCTTCCACAGACTTCTCTGTTTGGACGATAATGTAAATACTGTTAGTCAGTTGGAACAGCAGTTTTGATTTGACTTTATGTTCCCATTGCTCGTGCTGAGTCAGACTGATCGTGATTATTTTCAAATGTCACAGAAAAATGGATAAATAAATGGTTGTAATTTCAATATACCTAAACTAACACCGTCCTAGAGGGTGTTAACCTGTGTGTGCTAATTTGTCAGCCTATTATTTGGTCCTATCCTGTCTAAAACAACAAACAAAACACGGTGCGTTCTCTTGATTTCTTTTGCTCATTCTGCCTGACCCACTGTTTTATGAATACCCGCTTGATCTTTTATTTTTATCTCTATCTTAGAAACATCTCATCGGCGTTGGTGTGCTGTTGATCTAATGCAGAGCCGTCTTCCAGTAACGTCTCATAAACGGCTCCTTAAAGGCAGAATTACTCATGCTCTTACACATACAGAGGGCAGAGGGCAGACAGGATGAGAGATGCTCCCTGCGGTCATGGCCTGATGCCTGGGGGGGGGTGTGTGGAGGAGGCTGGGAGGGATGGAGGGCCCATGGCATACCAGCCCACCCAGCCATGGGAGTAGAGAGGTCAGCGTTTAAACTGGAGCTCAGCGCTCCGTCAAGAAGGTAGAAGGGCAGAGTTGTCACAGATTTGTACTCAGACTTAAACACCCTCAGGTGGAGGGTTTATTTATATTCACATGGAGGTGGTGCGAGCGAAGAAGCCATCTCACCAGAGGCAGATTATTTGGCTTGCTTTATAGTGTCCTGTTTTAAAAAGCGCTGAGCACTCTTCAAAGAAAATCAGTAACCGAGATTGCGATCATAGACTCTATCATTGCTCGAGTGCCCTGCATGGATTTCCTTTTACAGTCTAGAAGCTTGTCTCGTGATAAAGCAGACAGGTCCTCACTATTCTTTACTTTCTGCTTAGTGTTTTGTTTCTTATACACATATGTGTACAGAATTTCAGGTTTATTAAAGACTTCCACACAGTGTGAGTTAAAAGGCTAATCTGAGCTGGCTCTCAGTTTTTTTAGCTTTTATAGGAGAGTTGTATCTTTCGGTACCTTTTTAATCGGTGTAATGATTTTTGTTTTTATTACATTCACATTCGCTCTCTGCTCTTCCTAACTGTTCAGTATTTTCCCATATCTACATATATCTTCATGTTTACTTTAAATGATGAAAGTATCACTAACTACCTGTGTCAGTGCCAGTAAAAGTCTAATCATGTCCACTCAGGTACGCTGATTATACATCTGTGAAATAGCGCTTTGTTAAGTGTCTCTTATTGCATAATGCACCCTGGGAAATGATCCAGTCCTCGTGACCCTGAATAATAATAAACTTTCTTTATATAGCACCTCTCTAAAAACAGAGTTAACAAAGGGCTTTACAAAGAGAGAGAGAGAAACAAAGCCCAGAACAAACAGCCGGATTAAATACAAGTGGATGGCACGCTCAAAAGTAAGCTAATAAAAGTTTGTCTTTAGCCATGAAGACTGAAAAAGTGTGTGATGAGTGAGTTAGTGCTGCCCTGAGGCGTTTGATGAGGATCGCTCTCTAGATGCAAATGTAGTCATAGATAACTTTGTGTAAATGCCAAAAATGACAGAATAGGTATAAAATGCAGCTGCTTGAAGGCAATGCAAAAAGAAATAGAGGATCTGTTGTACTCAGCATTATGTCACGACTGACCTGCTGCTTCCTTCTTTTGTCTTTTGTCTTATATTTAAGCTTGCACGAAGCATACCACCTCCCCTTTATGTTGCCAACCTGTTTCTGTTTCTTTCACCTCTATCTGTGTCCCAAGTATCTCAACTCTGTCTACATTCAGGGCAGAGGAAAGGATTCAGTGATGAAGGCATGTGGCGCGGGCAGAAATTCCCTCAGTGATTGCAAGCGTTTTCCCTTCTCATCATTCCCTTGGTTATTAAATGGAGAGACGCCATGACGCAAAGGGCTGGTTTTCCTTTGATGCTTATCAAATCTGGCAACCCGTGTGTTTTTTGTATAATGGATATGTTGCATAGCTCAGCGGTGGTATGGAGCCGCAGTTGTGGAGGGTTGACGTGAAACATTAACCCTGCAGAACCTTTCTGAACTTTCTGCAACAAATGTCAACATTTTTCCAAAAGTAAAATATTTCCAGCGATCCATATGTAATTGCTGGCATCAGTCTGCAGCAGCTGTGCCTCAGGTAAAATACTTTACTTATGTGAAAAACTAGAGTAAAGACAGGCAGCTGGAAGTCTACTGTGGTCCAGGCAACCATCACAGTGGCACTAGGCTGCCATCCTGTGGTAAAACGTGGCATTGCGTTTATTCATTCTATAATTGTTTTTACTTTTTTGAAATTATCTTTGACTTAAAATATATACTTTCCCAGCTTTTTAGGATAAAAAGACAACATATTGTGACTGTTTTGAGTGACATACAAAAGAATAAAGTAAAACACATGGCTACAGAGGGATGTAAACATCTACTGTAGCCTATGTTGAGCTTTTATGTTGGCTTGTTTGTTAAATATACTGTGTAGGCTACAAATGTATGCAATAAACATAGACAAATAAGCAGTTGTTTGAGGAAATCCATTAATGTTC
The DNA here is from genome assembly GCA_037177115.1 of Craterocephalus stercusmuscarum. Lineage (NCBI taxonomy): Eukaryota > Metazoa > Chordata > Actinopteri > Atheriniformes > Atherinidae > Craterocephalus > Craterocephalus stercusmuscarum. Next base: position 8,647,655 of record JBBDHI010000019.1, read on the forward strand.
ATGCCCTCTAACCTTTTATGGGATGCACACTGTGATGGCAGACAAGGTTTTTTGGGCACCAATAATAAAAAAATGTCATTTTTGTCATTATTGTGCAACCTGCTGATTAGCTTTCACAATCTAAAAATAAAGATTTTCTAGGCTTGTGCATCAATGTTTATCTGTTTTATTTCCATGTTCTGCCCCTTCCACTCCACCTTCCCTATGCCCCTGTTTGTTTGTTCAGTCAGTGCGTAGTCATACATGGATATACCATTTCAAAATATTGCCAAAGAAGACAGCTATTATCATTATAAAAAGCTTACGCTGTGTGTCTTTTATTTCATATCCATTTTTTGACTATATTTCAACACCATGCTTTTTATTTATGCAATATTGGGTTAATGGCACTCTTGGGGTAAAGAGAAATTAATGCCCATTGTCCATGATGGGACATGTCGAAGCTGGTCTAAATCTAAAAATCACCCTTCCACTCACCCATTTACTATTTTTAGATATTAACGGAGCAAAAAATCACCAGGAACCTGCCTTTAATCAGCTGTTCTGTGTAATGCAGTGTTTTAAGTAGTATCTACCAGCCTGCATTCTGTCCTTTGAACTAATGTTACTACACAAAGAGTGCACCATCCTCTGCTTCACTTGAACTGCATCGGCTCCACTGATTCTGGTTTCATGTGTTACTGGGAAGGAGCCAGCAGCTCTGACTAATACAGCTTTGGACCACCATGGTCCTCCTACAGCCCAAAGTCAACCTCAGGGGGATTTTGGAGGGGGAGAGTGCTTTAACTCAAAGAGCACTCTGGTATTTCTATCTGCCTTCGCTGTTAACTTTTCTTTTTTTTTCTGATCTGGGCATATGTCCATGCCTACCTCTCCCTTTCTCTTTGTTCCCGTCTTTGCTTCCTCCATTCTTTTTATCATTTTTCAAAATGATGCAGTCGAAGTTAATCTCTTGGCTGTGGATGAAATTACACTTAAAAGAGGATTCAGCTGCGCATGCTTTGCCCTGTCTCAGTCTCGTGACTCATCCTGAAGGCTGAATTAATTTGAGAATATGTTTATGTATTATCTACCGTATGGAAAAGCTGCTGCTTTTATAAGCTGTCCATTAAACATGACATATTGTATAAGTTTTAAAGATTGCAGTGTGTTGTTCACTAAGATGAAAACTATTTGCTTATAATTCATAAATCTACAGGAATCATTCGCTTTAAAAGCTGCCTGCAGTAGTTTTGTCTACAAATAGAGACATATTGCTGTTTCCATTATTGATTACTCTGCTGGTCGTCTTGATTGATGCCTTGGTTCATTAAATTTCACAAAGTTTAAGGATGTATATTTAAATTTGAAATGAGAAACCGTCCATGTCCACAAAACTGTTGGGTTTGCGTAGAAACGGAGAGCGTCATTGATGAGATGTAGCGGCCTTGTTGCTTCAATCATAAGATGGATGCATTTCATTAGCTTGTTCTAATGCCTTGAACGCTTGCTCTCGCTGTCCCTGTGATTAAATAAGCCTGTCTTCTGGGTATTGATGGAGACACGGCGAGAGAATAAACACATCTTTCACTGCTTTATGACCTGCGTGATCACATTGGGCTTTTACCTAATTAAATGTAAAGAGCAAAACTTTGAATTTGTGTAGCCTATCTGTTTACTTAAATTTTACAAGGTGCACCGAGAGAGCCCAACATAAGTCTACATTGAAATGTGTGCATTTCCTTAGGCAGGCATGCTCCCCTGCCGCATTAGTCATGGCTTTAGGAGGTGACTGATGCAGGTGAGGGATGATTATTTTTCAAGGGGGACAGCCTTTGACAAGTTAACTGATACATAGCGCTCCCCTCACACCGTAAGGTCCTCGCTTCTGTTTATAATGACGCCTTTCCATCACAGCCAACACGTCAGCCTGTGACGTATTGGTTGTACAATGAAGAGGCTTCAACCCTGATGAAGGACCCTGTCATGGTTATGTTGAGCTGTTTTTTTATTAGGCCTCAGGAGATATATAGATACTATCAATGAAACTCAGAGTTGTATAACTGACTACTCATATTCTGCTCAGTGATGCTGCAGAAAATATCTTCATATGTTGGGTCCAATAAGGAGGATGTTTTCATATAGGTGGAACGTGTCATATATCCTCATTGTTTTCCACATGTTGTAGGATGACAGGATGACCAATTTACACCCTGGGCACACGTGCTGCATGAATGCTGCATGAGTGTATCGGCAAATTAGAAGATTACGTTTACTCTATAAACCAGTCATCATAGAAACTCTTCCTCCATATGGGCCTCTCCACCAAAGCAGGTCTAATTGAGGGGGAAAATGTAAATATAACGTTAGATGTTTCATTTTCAGCAGCAGCAGCAGCAGCAGCCTCTACCTGAAAGCAGTGAGCATCATTTCTGATTTGTGGAGACAGAAACTCAGTTTGTCTTCATCTTGACACAGCGATATATGACAGCAGAAATCGTGTTGTTATTCCCCTGACAAACTCGGGCGCAACAGAAAAGCAGCACTGATGGTGACGGATGATGTCTACAGTGTCAGAAAGAGCTCTTCGTGATATTAGGACAGAGCCCATAATAAGGCTAAAAGAGAGGGATAGTGGAGGAAAATACCTCAGCTAGGGTTTGATTTTGATACCTGATGTTTAAGCTATTGAAAGTACTGTGGAGAGTTAATTAAGCAAAACAGATATAACAAGACTATAATTAGAGGAATTATCTGATTATCATTTTATGAGGCTCTCATTTAACCTATTCATGTCAACTTGTCAAACTCAACTTGCAGGAAATTGAGGATTTAACTTAGGTTTTATTAAATTTAAAGGAGCTATATCTGATATTATTTTAATCTTTCTTAGTTTAATCTTTGCGGTATATTATGTGGTAAAAAGGCAGAAGTCCGACTTACCACTTTTTAAGTCCATAAAAATGAATGACTAATTGATTGCGCAATGTACAGTCCAGGACATTTTAGTTAGCAATAGCGGCTAATTTTTAGCTTTGGCGTGACGCTCTCTTTCGCTGCCAATGGGGTTAACTTCCAGATTCCATAGAGGAATGCTCTTAATGGCTGATCGGAATCCGGAAGTTACGAAAGTTAACCCCATTGGCAGAGAGAGAGAGCGTCACGGCAAAACCAAAAACTAGCCTCTTTCGCTAACTAAAATGGCCTGGAGTCAATAATGAGTCATTCATTTATATGGACTTACCCCTTATACCACATAATATACTGTGTAGAAACCATTTTTCTTAGAAAGATTAAAATAATATCAGGTAAAGCTCCTCTAAAATTTAGTGATCTACTAGAACTGGGCAATATATCGTGATTTTCAGAAACATCGAGACTTTGTCACATGAGACATAGAATAAGGGAATATCGTTTTTATCGAGTCAGCTTGTATTGAGTTTAAAGTATTTTTTTTCAACATTTTGCACAACTGTGTCTTTGTTCTGGTCTTTATTATTTTAATACACATATATTTTAATTTCAGTAAAAACTTTGAATGCACATGTGCTTCTGATCCTTAAATAAAGTGCATTTAGCACTCAAGGCTGTAAATTTGAACCGTCTCATTGTTTACCTAACCAAATAAATTTATATCGAGATATATATTGTAAATCATGATTCAGGAAAAAATGAACAAGATATGAAAACTGGTTCATTTCTCCCAGCCCTAGTATCTAACATAGTGTAGCTACTCATTTGTCCTATAAGAAAGTTACCTCTGCATCACCAGCACACTTCCACACATCAGTGAACGCCTGGACATGATGGGAATTTGTGATTTCCGGCTGACACAGCGGTAACAGCGCAGCAGCAAGTCTGCATGTCATTCTGGACTTAATTACCTGAAGGACAAGAGTGGAAAACAGGTGTGCGATGGGGAGGAAAGGAGCAGTAATGCCACCCCTGCAGTCACACACAGGCATGAATGAAGTGTGAAGATGACTTCGCTTTGCATCACAGACAGGTGTTGTGCTGCAACTCTGGTCTTTACACCCGATACACACATTGTTTTTGAACGATGGAGCACAAGCTCCGTCTCTTCTGCAGTCACTCGCTGCCTCAGCATCTGTCCTAAGCATTCACAGATAAACCTAAAGGGCAAAGCGACGCAGATGGGGACTGAGGCATGACGGAGGAAGAGCTCTGAGGAAAAAGGGAAATAGAAAGTTGAGAGAGCCAGTGTACACGTGAAGCTGGATAAAAGGAAAGAGCAGAGAGGGCGACACAGAGGCGGTGCCCTCCATTAGCAAGGACAACGGTCATTACAGGACATTTAGAACTCCTCCCCATGCTGAGAGGGAACTTGTGTGTGATGATGGGTGCGTCTAAATCCACTCGCAGCTGAAGCAGCGCAGCAGCCTGTAACTCCACGTCTCTGCTACAGCACAGCAGCACTGCAGAGGATTTGTCAGCAGCGAGCATCTGCTGGAGCGTGGACAGATTTGGGGGTGGGGTAAACAGTGATGTGTACCTCACTGTCAGCTGGTGGGCACCCTGCTGCAACAGTCTGGAGATGGGTAGGGGAAGGGGAGTATCACAACCTGACTTTCTGAATCCTCACAGTTTCTGAGTCGGGGTAAAAAAAAAAAAGAAAAAAAGAAAAGGTGCATGCTTGGGAGGGGGGGACAGAAGTAGAGGACTGGTGTGGAAACAACAGTCCTCTACTCCCTCCGTGCTCACTCCTCCATCAAGGATCTCTCCGGTCCTTGTCGCGCCTGCATCTGTTTGTGGTCTGCACCCCCCACCCCACCCCCCCTGTGGGCCAAGTCTGCAGTCATGGACCGGGGCTGACTGTTTGTCAATGCTGCTGTCTGACGGGGAGTCTGTGAGACGGCCGTCCATTCCTCCCCTCCCTGGTCCCCTTCATGCCGTGCTGTGGACTGGGCCATCGCCGGAGAGCAGAGCTTCCATATGTGAGTTTGTGGCTCTGGTAGGAGGGGGGAGGGGGGAGGGGGTAGGGGGGGGGGGGGGTTAGGATGCAGATTCTGCATGCAAATGAGTCATTAAGGACCCGAGTCAAGAGTTTCCATCATGCATAGACTAACGAGCTGCGCACGTTTTTTGTAATCGCTATTTCACATCAGTTAAACTCTCATACTTTCTAGATAATTGGGATTATCTCTGAAAGTGCAGCTATGTAACTTTTTAAAACATCAAAGCTGCTTGAAAGCATCCAACAATGGATGACAATTGATTTTTGGTGTAGATCTCAGTCCTGAAAGAGTCGTAAATGCTGCAGGATTTAGCTGGAATATTTCACTTGCACTGAGATAACATTTCTCTGCAGAGCACTGATCATTGTGCATTCAGCCGGACACAATAAATCTTTTATTTCATATTCATTCCAGGCTGTGCACAGAGAGCTGTAATAGTATGGCTCTTGAAGACAGCATGTTGACACTACAACCACATGTTTAGTAAGCAGAACTCTATTGGGCTTCACTGGTTTATTTCATGATACTGTTGTGTGTTAATATCTAAGACTGCATGTCTGCTGTTCTTTTTGCTAAATGTGATTGTATATGCTTTTTTTTTCTCTCAAATTGTCATTTGTGGATTTAATTCTGCCATTCATCTCTGTAATATCATTCCTTTCCGTTTTCTGTGCTCTCCATTTCACTGTTCATCAGTGGAAATGCAGAAATTGAGGGTGTTATTCCCCATCTTCCACACAATTCTCCAGTACTGCAGATAAGAATTAGCCTCTCTAATTGAGTTTACCACTAGATGGCCACGTTACACTCTGACTCTCACTCATATGAGCTGTAATTATATGAACACACCAGTCCCGTGCAGACAGAAAAAAATTGTTTTTTGTGAGGCTTAATTTTCATCATTTCTCAACCAAAACAAGTGAAGCAGTCACTCCCAGATCTGTGGCTGGCTGGCCATGTGAACACTGCAGCAGCTTCCTGTAGAGGAAAACTATGGTAACAAAAAATAAAACAAAAATTTCTAAGAGAGCAAGGTTATGTGATATCAGAATACATAGCCGTACTGTAATTCTAGTGTTACCATATTATTTAAACCAACAGTTAAACATCTGTGAATAAAGCTCCTCTGACAATCTCAAAGCATTGATTGGTTTACAGATCAAATACTATGAGCAGAATTATAAGTAGTCATATCCTCCAAATTCTGCCAAAACCATGTTTTTCCATCACTTTGAGTAGTCTTTGAAAAGATACCAAAACAAGTGGAACCGCTATGACGTATTCTGTCTAGAAATGTGGACTTTGAAGAGTCCAGCCACTGAACTGGAACAAAAACTCTCTGCCAGATATTTTAGTGAAGAAAAGCTGCTAGTGGGTCTGCTCTGTCTGCTATAGGTTGGTCTCACACTTTAGTTTTGTGTGACAGAGCTGAAATAGGCTGGATCAACATTTGCTGTTCATCTGAGTAAAATTCTATTTTATTGATAAGTGGCTTAACGTATCGGAGGAGTTGTTGAAACGCCACATCGGAGTGTTTTTAGCCCCGTTTTTTAAGGTGTTTGCATCAAAACAAACATTCTGGTGGGATGTCACTGCAAACGTGATGATAACGAGTGCAGAAAAGAAGCTTGTTGAAATGAGCAGGAGAAGATTTGCAGCTAGTTCGGGTTGAACTTGAGAGCACCCCCAGTTGCCGTGACATGCTGCTCTCTCTATGACGCTGCTCTCACATGTTTTCAATATGGAGCACCAAACCGCCGTTTTACGTCGGAAATGGGGCGGAACACAATTCTGCTCCGGCTGGAATGTGGAGCATGGAGACCCGGCCGGATGGGACTCCGTCTGACAGACTGAGTAGCCAGTCCCAGACACTCCTCACGGAAACTCAGCTAATTGAAGACAGCAGGGCTCACTCCGTTCCCCAGTTTGTGTTTTAGGCTTCCCTGCTTTCCATGATGAAGCTACGAGAGCCTGAATCAGAGTTAGTTTAGAGGCAAACAACTATCTTTGGGTTTCTTTATGTGCTTTACAGATTGGTTAACTTTTTGTACTGTCTGTTTTTGGAAAGGGCTTCTAACTTTATTGTTTTATAAACACTTATTTGTTATTGACATATTAAAGCAATATAATTAAGTACAACTTGTGCATCAGGCATGGACTGAGCATAGTTACATACTGTATACTGAATAATAACACACAGCACTCAAGTGGAAGCTGATTGGATTGTCTTACATTTTACAGGTCAAGATGAAAAATCACCACATTGACCTGATAAATTATGCAAATTAAATTCCACAAAACAGCGTACAGAATGCTATTAACTCATGTAGATAAGCCACTTTAAAATTTTAATTGGAATGTATTAATCTTGGGAGAAAATTAGAATCTGAAGCAGCCTTTGAAGACACATTCTCATAAACTTGGGCTGTCAAGAAAAAATTACTTTTCTCATCACAATAATTTGGGATATTCATGATCATGTTTGCATCATCTTTATACTTGTCTTAACGCTTTTGTCTTAAAGCGGTCTGGTAAAGCTCATAAAATCGTCATAATTCCACATTGTTTTCACTGATGCCCTCTCATTGTACACCCTTCCACTGCTGGATACGTCATACATTTTGTTCATCTTCTTGAATTAATTTTCAATGATAGGTTATTACATTTAAGGATGAGTTGAAATATTATTATTATTATTGGCTTATCGCACAGTAATGGCAAAGAAGTAAACACAATTAAATCTTAATTGATTATGACAATTTATTAAATGAGAAGTAATCATCATGATTGTGGCAGCCCTAAAATTAAATGTAAATAAACTAGATTGTAAAGTGTCACCAGAGGGGGGCAGTGTAGGTTTCATTTTACCAATTCTAATACAGTAGAAGTTATTTTTCTTGCAGTGCATTCCAGTTGTCCAGAAGTTTTGAGTGGCAGAGAATATGTGACATTAAACTTGGTGTCAAATTGCAAACAAACTTGCAGGAGAGAAAAGAGAAAAAAACAGGAAAAAGGCAGGAACTGTAGTGGACATCTAGAGGAAAATCGAGACATCTCTTCTTCAGCAATGACTTGTGGAATTACAAATTTGGACTCTCTGCAAAGTCTCTCCATTTTGTGGGGCAAATTTGTTTAAATAAAGTCGGTGATATTTCTGTTTTATGTATTCAGTGCTCTATGAGGCACTAACATGTTGCTTTTGATATTTATTTAAAAGTGTATAGGAGGGACATTTAGGTATCAATTTCAAAATTTCAGGGACCTTTTTAAAAATGTATTTCATCCTCAAAATTAAAAAAGGAAACACGTTCTCACTGCAGGTCGTCCAGAAGTTTCTTAAAACTGAACTAAACCAGGGGCTTGGACCTCATCTTGTGAATACATCCGAAGTTCAGGATTGAGCAAATCTACTGAAGAGTCTGGCCATCCATAGTGCGGATTCAGAGAAGAAGTTGATACAACAAAAAGTTTTCCTGCTGCAACGATTTTCTGCTTCTTTTTGAAAGAATGAAACTAGAGAATTACACAGATGGGTTTAATTTTTTCCCAGAAACTATGGCGTTTCTATGTGCATGTGGTGAGCTCAGCTCCCATGGTGAAGTGTAACCTGGAATTCCCAGTTTTCCAGGCACTGGGATGCACGCCCAGGGGGGGAGTGTCCAGCCAACTCCAAGTAGTCTGGAGCAGGGTTTCCTTGGCAGCAGCCATGCGTTCTTTCACTTGTCCAGAGAATATAGAAATTTCCGGAAACTGACTAGTTAAGTGGTCGCAGAGGCCCTCAGGAATGTCTCGGATTTTTAGTGGATTTTTACTGCTTTTACATAATCTATCACATCAGCACTGGACTGGAAAGTGTGATATGTATCTGTGGAGGTCTGCATAGAGTATAGCTCTACTCCAGCCTGGAAACACTGATGTCAGGGAGACCATGTGCACTGACCCTGGTTCAGTTACAGCCAACAGTCTGAGCTTTAAAACTGTCAGTGGTCTGGAAACAGTGAAGTCATGGGCGGAAACATGCAGCTCATTATTTTGAACATATACAGTTTAATGTGAAAGTGACTTGTGATTCTTTGACCTATTTGTAACGGAGTCGCCTCTCACTGCAACCTGTGGGTTGGTAGAGGTGGACCAACCCCTAACCCTGCCCCTGGCCCTTACCTTCACTGCTCAGATAACCTTCTTTTTGGTGAAAATCTTTCACAGACTTTAACAGCTTATATAAATGTCTAGATGTGTTTCATTTTCAGCATCTTGGTT
>JBBDHI010000019.1:8702775-8714113 GCA_037177115.1 Craterocephalus stercusmuscarum
CCCCCATGTGTATCTAGTTCTATATTCAATGTGTTTTTGTTGGAAAGACTAATATACTGAACAATGTACATGTGCATGTGGCAGACATACCATTTATTCAAAAATAAAACAGGTGACAAACTTTGATCATACACAGACTTTGTTTTTCTTTTCTTCCTAACTCTGTAACTGTATTGAAATTAAAGTGGCTAAGTTTTAAGTGTCAACTTTCCAAGAAGAATTGTTTTATCCAATAATTTTTTATGTGCTTGACCATTAAACGGTTAAAGCAGAATTACTTTTAATTTAGAATTAAAAAGGAATTAAAAGTCTGATGTAAACGTGGCCAGTGTGCCATTCAACGGACTCTCCAGCCACCTGCAGAGGACTTTTTGAAGCCTTTTAAGGATTTTTAATGTTGTTATTGTTATTTTATTTTTTTTTATTATTTTTTCAAGCTCAATTTGTAAACTTGATTTAGAAATGGGATTAAAAATCAGCACATTCCTGCTTGTTTTGTTCTTTTAGCTTCATGGAGTGAAATGGTAAAAACATCCCTCTCTCTGCTGTGAAGCTGAGTAGTTTAGCTTCATCACCTCTGATTCACACCCTGCCTGCCTGATTTGTGAGTTCTGGTGGTCGGATGTAATGTCTTATTCATAACTCTTCATTTGCAAAGTGTAAGGAAGAAAAACCTTTCCTACTGAACTCATGCATAAGCTTCATTTGGTTTGTTCTGGTCAGATACGGAGCAGATACGGGCCTGAGTTCAAAGCCTGAAAAGAGCTTTGCAGAGCTTTGCTAATCCATTAAGTGTTTGCATCAGCATTTATGGCGTAATTGTGACAGAGAACCTCAATTTTTCATGAGAACTGAAAAAGTTTGAAAGCGAATTCTTAAATGAAAAGAGCGACTCTTCAATCCAACATTAAGGCCTGATGACAGCTAATGCTGAAACGTGGAGTCTGAGAAGCACCGACGGCTACAATCTGAGGTGCCGTTAATGGCTGATTTCTAGGCTGGAAACTCTAATTAACTTCTTCCCTGCAGCAGAGGGAACTCTTGATCTTCCTCTGCAGGCGCAGATCCTCCTGAGAGCCGGTTTCATCATGATGGTGGATAGTTTTCTTGACTGGATATGAAGAAACTTTTAAAGTCATGGGTCATTAATCAGACGCTCCATGTATAAAAGTTAAAAGACGTTGCTGGAGCAGGTGGAGTTTTAAGTCCTGACCTGCTCCCCTCTCCCTGAAAGCCAGAGTCCCAGGAAAAAGAAAAAACTTTCTGAATGTTGGAAATTGTCTGCACTGACTGGCCTGGAGGCTGGAAAGTGCAGGAGGACTCAGTTCCCTTTGAAGAGTTGATCTGTACTGACGTTTCTATCTGGTAACTTGCTGTTTTGGCTTGTTTGGAGATAATTTTTTTAAAATGGAAATGATCTGACAATGTGAAGCTAAGGATAATAATAAAGTGACTTTGAACAAATCAAAGTAAATATTTTTCTACTTGTGCTGGGACCCTGCTGTACCATGACATCCGATACCTACTCATGCTCTCCGCCATAGCCCAATAAAACAAGAACCTAGTTTCCTGGTTCACTCCAAACACCCTTAGTCTCTGTAAAGCGTAAATAAAGTGCTGTTATGGGACTTGAGAACCCGGGTTGGAGCCCCCGGATGCGGCAGCTTGGCTATCCACTCTGGACCCCTGAGCAAGGTCCTTAACCCCACCCACTGCTCCCCGGGCGCTTTAAGTAGCTGCCCACTGCTCTTTGGCCTAATATGTTCATTGGTTCCTCCAGAGATGGGTTAAATGCAGAAGTTTGAATTTTAATTTCCCATTTGGGATTAATACAAGGTATTGGTATAATGTGTATGTAGATTTAAGTAAAGGGCTATGGACATTTTTACTCAGAAAGCACTCAATGTATATATTTGTAATTGGATCATGCCTTTCTAAATCAATGCTGTTGTAGTAAAATTTCCCCCACTGTGGGACAAATACATTCTAAACTTTAAACTTTAAACTGAAAATAAAAGAAAGAAATAAGAGGGAGAAAATATTTTATAGAAATTGTTCACTGGAAAGCCAGTAAGACACATATTGTACAACAGAGCAATTATTACTCAGACACAAAAGGTAAAGACCAGAGGCAAAGTACAATGTAGATGGAATATATTTGATTAAACTGAAGCTCTGTAAAGCTGTTGTGCTCCCCTTGGCCTTCCACTGAAACAACCCTGAGTTCTGAGGAAACCCAGGTGTTGCAGAGGTAGACTTACTAAGTTCACTGTCTGAGTCACACAAAAATGCACTTCTCTTTGTTTTTACTATTTTAGGAAAATATAAATAACACAATGCTGTCAAAGTGAAGGGAACTATGAAAATGATCCAGAAATGACAAACTCCTCTTTAAATCTTTAAATACCTTGGAGTTGCTTTGTGAACATAAAGAATAAACCCAACATGTGACTTCTGGCTATTTCTAGAACTAAATGATAAAAATATCCACTTTCATGTTTCCAGATCACTGTCCACACTTGCCTCAGATCACTATTCCTGTTCCTCAGTTCCAAGCGGAGGAGATAACATGCATCAAAAAAGCTCCAGCAGTCTATTTGGCTCTTCTTTAGTGTCAACACAACATGCTGTGATGGAGTTGTGTGTCAGCCTGCAGGTCTGCCAGAAAATTTTCTCATGGCTTTAAATAAATAAAAAATAAAACAAAACAAATAAAAAGAAAATATATAGGGTGCATTTACTGCTGCTTTGTGTCTACACAGACACAGGAGAGAGAGGAATGAAAATATGACCCAGGGGAGAGGAAAGTGAGCAATATACTGCACCTCCCCAGAGCCTGCTGTTAAAGGGGAAGTTCGGTATTTTTCAACCTTTACCTATGTTGTAGCATGCTATACAATCATTTAGTCACCCAGACAGTTGTGGCGCAACTCGAACTCCTTCAGACAATTTTCATATTTACACACGATCAGCATATATGCATATAATGGGAGCGTTCGGGGCAAGAGACGCTCGGCCTCTAAATACAGTAAGGCATGCTACAACATAGGTACAGGTAGAAAAATACCGAACTTCCCCTTTATTGCCACAACCTTTACACCGCTCCCCTGAGACTGGTCAGATGCTGCTTGGCATCAATATTTAACATACTACATCCTTAATTAGCTTAAAGCTGCAAAACAGGGAGGCACATATGCAAGAAACAAAAGCTTACAGACATTTAAAATATATTGAAATAAAGGATAAAACTACTACAACATATGTCATAAAAAGTCAAACTCAATAACTTGTCATATGTCAGGAGACTTCTTAGGCTGATGACATCGAAATGTGAACAGTATGACGAGTTTAGACATAAATTCAGTGATCCACAGTTCTGACACTTGCTTTGTTTTGGCTTTCTTTCAAAATTGAACCCTTTCATACATTGTGTCCACTACAGTGGGCACCTATTTGACAGCTGTTTTATAGTATATTCATGGGTGGATATGGAAAATTTGTAATTGTGTCCAAGTCATGCAATACACTGTCACATACTGTAGAATGAATATTTACACATGTACATTCATACATTGTAATAACCAAACTTTCTTTTGTGATAAACAGGAAAAGAAAAATGATACAGCCATATTTTAATAGAATACCCATATAACAGAAATATGGAAAGCATATTTAATTAAACTTTTTGAATAAACTATCAAAATACATTAAAAAAAATAAAAAGTTAAATATGATTAAGAAATAAAAAAGCATAACTGTATGTGTCTCTTGAAATAAATGACTGCAAAAAACATGTGGCACTGTTTCTTAATAATTCATGCATGAAAGGGTTAATCAGCTTGTTAGAAAACTGCATGGTGCCCAATAAATATTCAGACAGTGAATAGATGCACATGTGCATTCAAAAGTTAAACCAAGTTCAAGTTATCATATAAAAAGCTTAATATCCTTAACTTCCTGTGAGTAGTGCACACCTAACTGGAACCAAAAAGCAACAGTGACAGGTGGGTCGAACTTGGGCCTCCTCTTGTTGTCTGCATCAAAGAAACAGAACTTGAACAGGACCTACTGCCAGCCAGGGCAAACCACACGGCACAAGAGGGCGTAACTCTCCAGCAGAAAATGGCCCGCAGTCCATTTATAGTATTCATGGAGGGAAACTGAAAACCATATGTTTGCTTATTACTTAGGGCTGGACGATTATGGAAAAAATAATAATCACAATTATTTTGATTGATATTGAAATCACGATCAATGTGCACGATTATTAATTGATTTTTTTTTAAGTGTTTATTGAACCACCATAACTCAACCTCAATTATAACTTTAAAAAAACAACTGGAGTTAAATTTGAGACAAGTAAAGGAGTAAAATAATTATATATTAAAATAATAATAGCAATAAAAAAAACAAATACCCAGTCTACATGCATTCCTGTTACATACATGTGACATTAATCATTTTTCTCCGATTACAGTGTTTTTATGATTGTGAGAAGGCAAAATTGAAATCACAATTAAATTTCGATTAATTGTCCAGCCCTGTTATTACTACCCCATTTCATTCATTTACCTTAAAAGTGTGTGTAGTTTTTGGATCGAAACATGGGAGCTGGGAGCCTTTACATGTTTGAAAAGTTTTTTAATAACACGGTTATTATCATTTCTTTTTGATATTTTGAGACGCTTTTTTTGCATTTATCTGATAAGCTAATTATGTCTGTCTGTCGTTGTGTCAGAATATCAATTACGCGCGTCACGGCGGACATCTCTCTCGCCAAGCGCTCAGTCCTGAACAATCCCAGCAAGCACGCCATCATCGAGCGCTCCAACACACGCTCCAACTTGGGTAAGTTTGCCCTCTCCACCTCCGAAACGCCTGGGAACATCTGGTGTTTTGATTCATAATGCTTTCAAGGAGAGCAGTTTTCGTGGAGAAAGGAAGGAAACAATTAAAGAAACTCTTGACAACGTTGACGATAACTCCTGTAGGCTTAGCGTGGCCTTGGCTGGCCTCTTTTGTTGGGAATGAAAGATAGAGCATAAACGCACGATAACAAGATCAAGAACCGCTCTGATTCGACTGGGGTTGATTGGAGTTTAGATGTGATTACAATGAAAGAGATTCCTGAGTCAAACAGAGGTGACAAGGCTAATCTCTGCTATTTATCACCAGAAGCAACAGCAGGGTAACGAATCCCGGCGGAAATGACCGAAGGAAGCAAAACACAGATTAAATGTGCATTTTTATTGAGTGATCATTACAACCACCCCTCTGACCTGATGATTGGCTATTTTCTTTTTTTCCCAACACGTTTTTATTGATGATAATATGAAGACTGAGACGCATTTTCCTCCTCTTTGTTTGACCCAAAGCTTGAACCATCTCCCCACATGCATCCATCTTGCATTCAGTCCTAAAAATCATAACTTTCCTGCTAAAAGAGTTGCGCGTTTGGATTATATTTTCGATGGGGTTCATTGAATTCACAGTGCTTTTGGCTTGAAACTGATTTACCATAAGATAGAACAAATGATATAGGAAAATTCAGCATTGGAAACAAGTGATTTGTTTCCCGTCACGTTGGCATATTTTGTCTGTAAAGTTGAAGTGACTGAGCTGCACGTCGGCATCTCTGACTTCAGACTTTCTCGTGACTGGGAGTCGTGATTTCTCTAAGTGAAATTTGCAGCACTGTTTGCGCGGATATATTATCGCCTGTCAGAGAGAGTGGGATATCAGTGTTTAGTAGAGGTAGCATAATGTGGCTCGCAGCTCCCTTCGGAGCTATTCGTTTCTACAGTAAGGCGTGTCCCTTAAGTCGTGATGTCTTTTTAATATTTAAGTCTCTGTGGTGCAGGAAAATGGACGACCAGCACTAAATCAATGATGCATTGCAGCCAGATTTTGCAAGACATGTATGATTAATGGAGTCGTGAAGAAACAACCTGGAGGGGCTTCTTTCTCTGGGAAATAATAGATATTTAATAACAGTTAATAACCATTTTTCAGCCCTACTGGCACCGTGAGGAAGTGTGTGAACAACTGCGATTGATTGTGAAACTAAGCTGTTGAACCTGGTTGCAGGAGCCACGAGTTCATTTTTAATGCATCCACAACTTAGAAGTGAAACCGCAAGCTTATCGACGTGTATCTATGGCTAGATAAACAGATATAGAGAAGTTTTTGAAATAATTAAAGATCAAACTCCTGCAAAAATCAATGTAAAACCCAAACATGCTTCATGAAACATCTCCAGTGGAAAAATGAAGAGAAGCTGCGATAATAATAAATCAGAACGTCTGCTTCTCCCTTGCAGCCGAAGTCCAGAGTGAGATCGAGCGGATTTTCGAGCTGGCTCGGACGTTACAGCTGGTGGTTCTGGATGCAGACACCATCAACCACCCGTCACAGCTGGGGAAGACTTCCCTCGCTCCCATCGTCGTCTATGTCAAGATCACCTCTCCTAAGGTCAGAAAACTGCAAAGTAGAACTACAATGTGTGCATAAGCAAAGGTGGAGCAAAAAACAACAAGGTTACGGCTGAAAGCGATGCTCCTTCTACTCGCTTGGATGAGGTTTTTTCGTGACGTCAGGCGCTGTATTTGCATCCCTCGCGCCGCCGTGTCTTGTCACAGCTCTCGTGTTGTCTTTCTGGCGCTAAGCTGCTTCCTGGCTGCAAATTTAAATCCGGCGTGTCAGACATGACTGTGAGCTAGAAAATTCAAGAGAGGACTGATTCATAGTTCTGACCTTCAGCGAGTATAAAAAAGGCTCATGATTCAGAGATCAATAAAAAAAACAAACACACATTCACACACACACACAGGCATTTTTGTAACACAGAAAATGCGAGAAGGCGCTCCTAAAGAGACATGAGAAGCATGCTGTAAATCAGGGTGGCAGCAGAGTGAATCACCCTCACAGCGGGATCAAATAAATTGCTCTTTATCATCTGTCCCCTCAACTGCACCCTGCTGTCACTTCATATCCCCTAAAGCGGTAATGACAGTGTTTTTGTGAACTTTAATTTAACTTTTCAGGCAGTGGTGGAACAAGTACCCTGAACATTTAATTAGGTTAATGCTCAGAAAAGATGATCAGCATTATGTAGCAGGAGAATCAAAAGTATTTATACTTCTTCAGATCAGCTCATAAGATTAGATATTATTACCTAATTTGAGTGGAATTCAACGAATATCTCACAGTTTGTCGAGCTCTTTTCACATATCGCTTGTGTCTTAACGGGACGTTAAGCCCTGCCTTTTCCTGTTTGGTGTTTCACACATGCCAGACAGAGGCGCCGCTGCTTGCTTACGCACATCAAGCCGGCGTTGTGGAATCGGCTGTGTGACGGAAGCGACATTGTTATGAGCGGCAAGTGCTGCCATGCCAGCTTGATGCGTGAGCACATACAGTATGAGGCTTCTGTTACTGCCTTTCTCCAGCTCAGAGGAGCATCAGCAGCAGATCAGCCGGAAGCAGAAAACGATATATAGCGAGATTCTTTCTGAAACTTTTGCCTTTGTGCTCTTCGTGGACATTTTCTACAATATGGACTGTTGATGAACAGATGAATAAGAGGCAGACTTTGGCTGCAGCTGTATTTGTTAGTGTGGTTTTCTCAGCAAGAAAATAAAAAAAATGATTAAGAACATTTGTCCTATAAAAGAAATTAGAGAGTTTTAACAGTGAGTGCTGCATTTCATAGCTCTCGAGCTCAAACAGTTTCTCCTCCTTCTGCCTAAGAGGCTTATCAACACTGCTGCGCATGTTTACCGTCCACCCAACCTGCTGCTTGTTTCCTGTCTGTGCCCACAATCCGCTTACTTATTGGTTAGGGTTGACTGCTTTTATCTAATTGAGCTTCAGAGTTTGCATGACACAAAACATTTAGCCAGGTTGTTTTGTTTTCCAGGACATGAAAAAGACTGACTCTCCCAAACTCGTGATTTTATTCAGATATGACGACTTTGTGTGCTACAGCGAAATGACTCGTTATAAGGTGGGAAGGTGTTATCTCTGGACAGATGCGGTAACATTTCACGATGAAAACAAAAGGCCAGGAAGCAGAAAGGCGTGATATTAACGAGCTGGCATTTTGAAAGCGTACGTTATTAGACCTGAAGGCGTGACTGCGGTGCTTCCTGTCCTCATTTCGCCTTTAGGTGTTGCAGCGGCTCATCAAGTCCAGAGGCAAGTCTCAGGCCAAACACCTCAATGTCCAGATGGTGGCTGCCGACAAGCTGGCCCAGTGCCCTCCTGTGAGTGTCCACACTGGACCCCAGAGTCCTGCTGATTGGAATCCTGTGTTTAAAATAACCTGGAGTTTTGTCCTTTTTGGCTCGAGGTTTCAGTTTTTCATATCTGAAGTGTTTGGTTTTTTCCATCTTTTGCTGAAAGCTTCATAATTCATGCCAGTTCTATTTCCACTTCTTAGTAATCTGCTCTGCTATCATTTTAGAAAATGAAGCAAGCACCCCCGGCTTGTGAAAGTGCCGGCTTAATTTAATTCAGATAGCAGTTGATAGCTTGAGAGAATTGCTATTTAAGATTTCCGGAGAATTTATCGCTAATGCTGTGGTATTTCAATGAGTGTGATGTTTGTTTAGCGTTGCTTTGACATTTTATGTATATTTAGATTTTTGCTAAGTTTTTTGTTTGTTTTTTTTTAATTCAGTCCCGTCTTGTGAAGTTGCGTAACATCATCTGGGTTTTCTTGACCTTGTCGTGTCTCCGTGTCATTTCCCTGAACTGAGATCTTTTCGCCTTTCGCAGGAGATGTTTGACATCATCCTCGACGAGAACCAGCTGGAGGATGCATGTGAGCATATGGCTGACTACCTGGAGGCCTACTGGAAGAGCACTCACCCCACCAGCAGCAGCCCGCCCAACACACTGCTAACGAACCTGCCCACAGCCACCCTGCCTTCCAGCACGACCCCCGCCAGCGGAGTCCAGGTACAGCTGCTCCTGCTACAAAAAGGGATAAGCAATGCTAGAGGAGATTAATACGAGCAACATTTAAAGATGTTATTAGGAGATAACTTATCCTAACATGTTTCTCTACTAATCAATCTATTGAATTATATGGGATTTAAAGAATAGATAAAAATAATATAATTTATTGCAAGATAAGTGTAAATAAACTCATAAACAGGATAATATTCTAGTAAAATGGTTTAAATAAAAGGAAACAGGAGGGGGTAGAGGAGTGCTTGGGTGAAATTATGTAGTATTACCAATGGACAGGAAGCTTTAAAAACTAAAAAGTTCATCTTTCAGCCTGTACGCATTTAAGTACCAGACACAAACGATTATACGCAACAAAAAGCTGCCGACAACTAGTGAATTTGAGTGATTGTGCACTTCTGAAGTGCAGGCGCAAAGCTAATCAAGCAAATGAGCAAGAAGAGAGCTAAATTGGATTAATGTTACCCTGTATAGGCTAATGTTAGTATATATACTCTCATATTTAAAAAGTAGAAGTTGAGCAGCAGTTGAAAATGCAGGAAATGTGGATGAAGCTATCTTATCAAGCTAGCTAACATGTTTGTATTTGATCCAACCTCAAAAGAAACATTTGACTGTGCGTTAAAGGTGCCGAAATGTAGTTTTTATTAAAATGAATGATGTTTTTATCTGTCTGTTGTTGAAGTTGATGGCATAAAACTTGTCATCAAAATTGGAAAAAGTTTTTTTTATAGTCATGCATCTGTATCCCAAACATAAAGCACTGATTACATGTCAGGATCACATGATGCACTAGGAAGTGCACTGTATGTGTCTCTGGAAGTAAATGACTGTATGCAAAAACATGTGGCACTGTTTCTTAATAATTCATGAATGAAAGGGTTAAGCTGTCAGATTAACTTCTCATTTTTGTTCATTTAACACCAATTCACTCTTTGTTGGTCATTTGAGCCATTAGTAAATGTTGTCTTAGTCCTTACCTCTACCTTTTCTCCATCCGCTGCCGACACAACGGGAAAAATAAGACTGAGAATGAGGAAAATGTTGATATTGAGGAGGAGGATTGAGCTTATATTTACCTGTATGGTAAGTCAGGGGATGTCGTGTGATGAAGGCTGAATCTGAGGATTACAGCATGCAAGGAGAACCTGCAGTGCATCTGATAAGAGTGTGTGCGTGTTAAAGTGGGACAATTCATGCTTTCAAGTTGTGTGTGAGTTTCAGCGAGTCCTTGCAGGAGGCTGAGGTGAGTATCGGTGTGTGTGTGTGTTTGCAGTGAGGATTCCTCGTGTGTTGGTTTGTTTCCATCCTACTGACGGATGTTTGTCGCTGCTTTCAGGGCAACAGCACAGAGCAGAAAGGAGATAAAGCATTAGTGGAGAGGAAAGGCTCCAAGGAAGACTACCAGCACCATCATCACCACCACCATCACCATCACCACCACCACCATCAGAACCAGGAGCAGGCTGACGCAGAAGCTGAGGGTGAGGGCAACGAGGAAGAAAGGCCGCTTAGGACAGAGGCTTCTAAAAGAGCCCAGCACATCCACCACAGGTCATCTTCCACCAGGACTGAGCACCATAACCACCACCACCACCACCACCACAGCGGCAGGGCCAGGGGCCTCTCCCGCCAGGAGACGTTGGACTCCGAGACCCCCGAGAGCCGAGAGAGCAAAGACTCGGCGTACATCGAGCTGCGCGCCAAGCTCCGCCACCAGGACGAAGAGGACGAGGAGGAAGAGGAGGACCTGGAGGAGGACGAGGAGGAAGAGGAGGAGGACCTGGGGGAGGGACACCCTCAGCAGCAGCAGCGATACGAGCCACTGCCCCACCGGGACCACAACCACCATCACCACCACCACCACCACCGCAGCGGGGCGGACGAGGCGGGCCACCACGGCGCGGGGCACCACCGCTCCAGAGAGCGCGAGCAGGACCATAACGAGCGCAACAAGCAGCGCTCTCACCACCACCACCGGCCGGCGCGCGACCACCACCACCACTACTACGACCGGGACAGAGAGAGGGACCGAGAGGGGGAGGTGGCTCCCAAAAAGAGGGGCGAAGCAGGGGAGTGGGCCAGAGACTCGTACATCCACCAGTGACGGAGCGAAACCCCACCCCCCACCCCCCCTGCTGAGGCTCCTCGGACCGTTCTGTCGTCCCATTGTGCTGCTAGACCCCCGAAAAAAAACCCACAGCATTCTATTTATGTACACGTCTTTGTAAATGCTCCTGCGTCTTTTGCAGGATTTTGATTACATAGATACAAATATAAATATATGTATGTGTGTATCTATGCATAGACGTCGTTTATGTGTGGATATGCATGAATATTGTCAAATATGCATATTTTAAACCTG
>JBBDHI010000019.1:8714213-8728253 GCA_037177115.1 Craterocephalus stercusmuscarum
TATTGTCAAATATGCATATTTTAAACCTGTGTTTGATAGAGCATGACACGAAAGCAGAATTTTTTTCTGTACTGAGCTGTGCTTTCTGTGATTAGCATTATAATTTTTTTTATTATTATTATTATTTCCGTTATTAATTTTTATTGCTTGCTAACACTTAAATGATTTGTTCCTTCAGACTACTGCGAGGGTTGACCAGCCAACTTAGTTTGATGCTGTATTTGCAGATTATTTGGGCAATTTGGGAAATTTGCTTGCGTAAACTAAAACCCAGTATTTGGTTTATTAGGGTTACGATGCGTCACTCTGATGCAAAAGTCCTGATAGAAATCTTCCCTTCATGAAGGTCGATGCTGGTTTTAGATGAGGATTTTTAGATGATCAATAGCGCTCTCCTGTTTGTACACTGATCAGCCACACGAGTTGCAGATAAAGCGATGCTGCTTATCTGGTTACAGCTCCGTGTTCTGCTGGGAAAACCTGCATCCCGGCAGTCAAATGGATGTTGTGACATTTTTATATGTATTCTGTCAATTGCCACCTACTTAAACATTTTCCGGTGTTAACAGCACCACAACAGCAGCCTTCCCCAGCAGGACAGTGGTTGAAGAAAATTACAAAGAGTCTTGAGTTGTTCTGAATCGGTTTGCCTCCAATCTGACGGCATCAAAGCAAACCGGCTTCACTAAGAGCCAAAACCCATCAGGTCTGAAAGTTCTGTTGCAAATATCCTAACAGAGGGTCTTCTTATATTATAAAGAGGGTCTGGACAATATTAAATGTTGTGGCTTATCAGTGTATAATGTATATGGGCTTAAGAGCCAGCAGCAGCTTACTAAAGTTAGTACTAATTATATAAAGGGAAGAAACATCCTAGCAGGTTTACATGATTCTAGTGTTGCTCTGATTTTTTTTAAGTGGCTTTAGAAGTGACAGTTTAACTGAAATCATCAAAATCAAAGAAAATATAGCTGCACGTTTGATTCAAATAGACCTTAGCTTGCCACACCGACTGCAAAAATCAATTTTTTTGCATCTTTTGATGGAAAAAAGTAAAGCCCAAGTTAGTTCACCGTTTTAAGTTCGGTGGCAAAACATGTCAGAGGTTCAGATTGAGGAGCGTCACACTGAGACTACATGTCAACTCGTGGTCCTGTGAAGCTTTTTCAGACTTCTGCTTTTCGCTAAAATTTCGATTTTAAAGCTGTGGCATCATCTGACTAAACTATCAGTCCCACAAAGTAAAGGTAAATCCGTGCAGTTAATACAGTCGTATTTACAAATACAATTATCTCCCCCAGTCAAAGTTAGAGGAGACAGAATATTTCATTTAGTGTCACAGCATCAGATGTACTCGGATGAAAACTTGATACCTTCCCACGCATTTATACTTTGACTTGTATGGTCCTAGTATATACGTTTCTTTTAAATGGCCAAGTCAAACTAAAACTATAGCTCTACACTTTATCAAAGTAAACAAAAACACTTTTAAACATGCACTAATAATATATCTGGTTTGTTAAATTGCTTCATGAAAACCTTAAAACAGCTATTTATCTTTCTTACGGATGTATCCAACCTGAGCAGCTGCTGGCTGTAGCTCCATAAAAAGGGAGTGGCCTCATTCAAACTCAGCAGGAAAGCATTTTTCCCAAAGTGTCAGACTACTCATTAACCTTTATGTTCACCATGTACGTCCTTATCGTTTTTATCCAGCATCCAGTTTCAAACATTTGGTTTTGACATGTTTATGCCTCCTTCGAGGCGCACCTTAGTCTTGCCTTACAAGACAAAAACGAGCTCAACAAACAGTAACTTCCTCTCGAACATGCAGTACTGTTCTTTGTATGGGTCCAGAAACATTTTATAACATTGATACACACCCTTTATTCTGCACTTTTACTGACTCACACTGGTTTCAGGTGAAAGCGATTTGATATGACGTTCAACTCTCCGTAGGTCTTAGTGAAACTCCATCCTGGTTCATCTTTTATCAAGTCCGACTCCCCTTTTTCTAATGAATGTTGTTTAATTCCCACTTGAACTCTTGACTTCTTCGTACAAAGAATGTTAACTGCAGGACATTTTTCTCCAGTATGTTGTGCACCTGAAAAGATTCATATACAAAAACAAGCTCAAATAATTCCAAATGTTTACCAAATAAGTTTCCTCCTGCCACTTCCCGGCTAAAACACATCATCTATTTAAAGCAAGTCGATGCTGTTTGGGATATTTTAATAGCCTCCCCCTGCTCTTAATAACCTCATGTAGTAATTATTTACATTACAAATCTAACCAGTTCTGTTACATTCGACTACATGAACCTGTTTACATACCACCACCACCCCCTAACAAATGTAATTACAACCCCGCCCCCCATTTCTATGCTACATATGTAGCACTACAGATTTTATAACGGTGTACATGTGTATGTACAGAATGCATAAATATGAAAAATAAAGTTGGGCAACAAAGAACTGACACGACAGGACCGGACTTTGATGTGTGCTTTGTCAGGAAACACAGACACAGGAGGCGGCTATAAATAGGCACGAGGAACTCTGCTGAGAAACCGAGGTAGACTCACCGGCCTGCCTCCCGGAGTCGTCATGACAACCTCAACGTGAATGACAATACTGAGGGGATGCATCTAAAATAGAAAGGCATTTCTTGCCACACAGCTGCTGCCAGAGTAGACAAACAAGAGCATCCCAGAGATGCAGCGGTTTGATATCAGAGAAAAAAGTATGAAAGAGTCCAGGGATGCTGCAAGTTAAGCTGCTGCTCAGCAGTAATGCGCTTCTGCGTGCAGCAAAACGGACGTACGAGAGCTGCAGCGCGGACAGATGGCGTGCATGGATTGCGATTGATGTAAAGCTCTTCATCATGCTGCGTGACAGGACAACAGGCATCAATCTACCCATGTACACCCAATGTGCACTTATTTGTTCTTCCATGCTGCAGTATTTTCCACTGATAATTTAGAGCTTCAAATTTTTTGTATTATTTTAAAGGTTTGAAAATGATTAAATCCTCCAGCACAAGGTGATGTCTAAAACAAACAAAACTCCCCACGTCTTCAAATTCAGGGAAGTACTCAGAAAAAAGCAATAAACTTGTCAAATATTTGACATTTTTACAAAAAAAAAAAAAAAAGTTTTCAAACCATTTAAATCATTTATCCATAGAAGCTCTCGAACGAACATATGATGTATAAAAATATATAAAATGTGAAAACTGCAAAAACATCCACATATGATAAATTCTAAATGTTGATAAATACAGTTGTAAAATCATCATTAAAGGTAGGTCAGGAGATCCTGGAACACAGCTTTATGCAAGCTACATAAAAAAAAAAAACACATTTCAAAAGTCCAAAAAAAAAAAAAAAATTCAGAAGTCCAAACCCTTTTCTTCAGACTCCCCCTGAAGCCACGCCTCCAGCACACAGGAACACGTAGATGGTGGTGTTGTTTGATAGACGCATTACCGTCCAATACTTCAAAGCGGGCGGTTAAACTGATTGGATGGCATTTTCTCAGATGACTAAAAAAATTGTTATTTTTGTGTTAGAGCATTGAGTTAATTGGCTAAAATGTGCTCCTGGAAAACATCTCCTACCTACTTTTAACTGCATTATGTCTTAGAAAACAACCATAAATATTCATGATCTGCTCATGAATATTAAACAGAGTCTTTTTTTATCCAGTCAACAGTGTGCACTGACAGTGATAAATACATCTTCCTTTAAATGTACGTTTATGCTGTAAGAAACTAAGACCTCCCTCTGGTGAGGGCAGCCCGGCGTCGGATGACTAATTAGACGTCCGGATAGTTTCCAGCTAAGCTAAAGACACTAAATTGTTAATGTCTCTCCTGACCTCTTTCCGAGCGTTACTTCCTGATCTGCACTCCCAGACCCAGCCATCCACTGTCACCATGGCAGCTGTGTCGTCACTGTTGTTATGGTGACACTAGCATTGCTGCATTTGCCAGTACTCAAACAGTCTCCATCCCCGTACCCCCCTCCTTTCCTCCTTCCCTCCTGCCCTGTGTGTTTTTAAAGCTTATCCCTATATGGCCGCAGTTTCGGAGAGCAGCTGTTGGGAGGCAGATGCTCTAAACAGCAGCGAGCTCTTTGTCAACACCGGCCCATCAGAGCGCACGCGGTGTCGTAATAAAAACACTGCTCTTCCCTTCTCATGCTGGGACTGAGTGGGAAAAAAAAGAAAGAAAAAGTGTGAAGAAAAAAAACACACCATCAAGTCAGTTTTTCAGGAACTTGGCGATAAAGAAGCCGATGGTGTCCTTGTCAGCTCTGCATGAGAGAGGGGTCGGAGTTTCTGCGAGATCCCAGCTCAGCTCAGGACTGAACCTCTGCAGGAGGCGCAGCTGCTCGGGCGACAGGCCGGCTCCCGGCATGCCCTCGGAGCCGATGTGGGGCTCCTGAGAAAAGCGGAAGCAAAGTTCGTGTGACGTTTCTCCGGAGTTCAGAGATTCTTCTAATTGTTGAAACGTTTTTACCTGTGGTTGCAACGTCAGGCAGGGAAAAGTGTGGAGGGCCCAGGCCACCTGCTCTTCGTTCTCCGCCAGCGTCACTGTGCATGTGCTGTAGACCAGAATCCCGCCTTTCTTCAGCAACCGCACGGCCTGCAGCGATATGGATGCACACGGATGCGCGTTTTTAAATGAAAGCAGCTTCAGTCCGTTTAAACGTTGTCAATAAACAACGCTGATAATAGCTTCATGAAAAATAACAAAACTTTATTTAAGTTCACAGTTTGAGTCCAGGAGAAGACTGAGACAAAAAAAAAAGAAATAAAAAAACTGTCCCAGGCATTTTGGCCCAGACTGGGCCACATCTGATCACCCCACTGATCTTTGCTGAATGTGTCAATCAGTCGTGCCACCACACCATGCAGCCAGTTCGCAACAATCAGCCAGAATGATCAGATTAAATGTCTGCACACTTTCAAAAAGTGTCATTTGTTCATAAAATAAAGATCTATACTTCAGCACAGTGATAAATATTAGAGCAGCCACTGTGTGAGTGGGAGAGAAAGTAGAAATATTAAATAAAGATAACTTCCAGATGATAGTAAAGAAACAGAGTCTCTGCATCTGCGTCTTCTCTGGCTGTCTCAACCAGGTCTAACAAAAGATTGGATGGATTTTTTATTTCCAAACATAATGCAGTCAGGTGCAGATTTATCGGATTTTCTGATAAAAAGGCAAACAGCTGATGGACAAAATGTAAATCATCTCAAAGAGTGTTTCCTTTCTGTAAATTGTCCATAAACACGCAGAAGCTGCTTCTAAGACATTTTGTCCCAAAAGTATCTGACTATCAGTCCACGACTAGTAATAGGCTGATAAATAAAATCATAAAAAGACGGTTAAAAATCATGTCCTCACTTTTAATAATAGGGTTCAGTTCAGAGAGACATGAAATAATTACGATTACGATCTGGTGTTGTAACACAATAAGTTATTCTCTTGCTGTTCTCTCTCTCTTATTCTCTTAGGAAACAGTGATGTCATCAATCGATTTAATAAATGTAAAGAAACTAACAAACGTGGTGCTAAAAGTTTTATTATCACTTCATCATCGTAAACAGCCAGCGTGCTTACCGCTGAAGTAGCTCGGTCAGGCTTACAGGGTTTCTTAATCATCATCATCCATAGCAGCTGATAAAGGCTCTGCGGTCTAACAGTCAATTAGAGAAAGGCGTAACGATATTTCGGGGTCGGTACTTTGATGTCAACCATTCAAAGTATCAGAATCGATACTTTTTGAATATCGAGATACCATTCTGCTGATAAAAAACAAGCAGGGAGTTTCACACAGTAAAACTGCATGCGAAGGCTGGACACTGTGTTCCTTCTGTGTCATGATGATACTGTTAGTGATGATGTTTTTTTTAAATATTTTTTATTGGTTTATATTATATTTATATTATTTACTTATTATTATATTTATATTTTTATATTTATCTTACTAATGTTTTGCATTTTATTTTTCATTAAAATGGTGAATAATCTTAAATTAATCTATTTAAATATATAATATTTAAAGCTTATCCTTCAAGGGGCAAAAAATTATCAGTATTGGTATTGAAAAGTATCAATGAAAAGTACCATAATCTAATAGTATTGTATCGACATGAAAATTTCGGTATCGCCCATCCCTACTGTTAATTATTTTTGGACATTGGACACCGTTGTTTTTTGTTTTGTTTTCTCCGATTCCTCTCCTCAGTTATGACAGGTAGGTCGCTGCATCCAAAGGCACAAAAGAGGTTTAAAGGATCTGATTGGTTCAGCCTGATGACCGATCAACATGTTTCATGGGCCAGTGTGGTCAGAATCAGCCACAGTGTTAGTGCCACCAATCTACTGAGTTTTATTTGAACTGTTTCGGCCCTAAAAACCTGCCGGCCCACCGGCCTGTCCGTCCCTGTATGAGTCTGAAAACTTTCTGTGAAACACGGATTTGTCTCATTGTTGCTTCCAGTGGCCACAAAGGGAATTAAACTGGGAAGCACCAGTGTTTGTTTGTTCACATCCCTCCAGGAGGCAGTAGTGAGCTCATTACAGTTTCATAATTACTCAGGGCATTTAAAAACAATGGAAGACTATTTTTGCCACTGTGATGAAAATCATACAAAACCACATTCTAACACATTCACATTCTAGAACTGCCCCAGTTCCACTAACTTTATAAGTATAATCAGCTCTCTGAAGACATCTAAGGAAGCAGTATAGGACTAAACTGAGCATGTGAAGCAAACATAATGTAGCCCAACATTCAAAAGCTAGAAGACCAGAACTGATTGATGACTGGACATCAGTTCACTCTGTGTCCATTTTGTCTCCAAAATGTTATGTTTCTTCATAACTGCTGTATTTGATCAATGGCCGTTATGTTGTGTTCGCCCGGGTGGCCAAAAAAAATCGGCTATCACAAGTCTAACTCTCACTTGTCACATAACTCAGAGTCAGGCAGCGTGTGTTGTATACAAGCACATATATCTTCAGAGGAGCCGTATTTCCTCAGAGTAACCTTGAGGAGATGATGCAGAGTCCGATGAAGGACTGCGTGTCACCGGGATAAATAATTCAAGCTGCGATGGATGCCATGAGCAAAACATTCACTCCCCAAAAAAAAAGCATTAACATTTCACAAGGGATAAGAGAGCGGCTCTCGCTGAAGATGTCCCTTTGAAATCACTCTCAGAGCTGCTTCTGACCTTGAAAAATGATCTTAAAGAAAGTGACATCACTTGCCATTTCTTTCAGTCAACATGTGTTGAGTTATTACGGTGAAAAATACTTTAAAAATCAGTATAAGATTGATTTCTCTTCCTGAGTGTGAATTTGAACTCCATGTACCCAGATCGGTATAATAACTGTCCAATGCTGCCACCTGCTGGCCACATTCTATTACTGCCAATCTGCCAGGAAAGGACACTAAGATGTTTGTGGTGTTTTGTTTGTGCGGAGCGAAACGTACAGCCTGGAACAACTTGCGCTGGAGAGGCGGGTAGGAGCAGATCTCCTTGAGGCTCCAGGTGCTGGCCATGTTGGGCCTCTGGCCGAGTCCACTGCACGGAGCATCCAGGAGAACCCGGTCAAAGCTCTCGGGAGGGAAAGGAGGTCCTGGAGAAGAAAACATGGATGCTTGGCATTTAAAATGCAACAGGCAGGAGGAAAAAAAAGATGCTGTGATACCTTCAGAGTCCGGTGCGGGGTCTTCGCTCACAGCATGGGTGCTGTTGAAGCAATAAGCTTTGATACTTTGCAAACGCAGCATTTTTGCGTTCTGATGAATGCGATCGATCTTGTTGCGAATTCTGTCCAAGGCCACGACCGCTCCCTGTGTGAGGAAACGCAGGAAAGAAAAGCATCAGATATCAAAAGGTGTGGAGGAAGTGATGCAATCCTATGTACAGGTAAAAATTACGACGACAATGTAAGATTTAAAAGATTGCAATTTAAAATGCTCCTGTCCTCAGAGATGGAGGTCAGCCAGAAGTCCTGACATGGACAATTACCTAGTCTTAAACAATTTTGGATCAGATCAATGAAATGAAAAAATTGTACCTGATCCCCCATGAGCGCAGCGATGTGGCAGGTCTTCCCTCCAGGTGCAGCACACATATCCAAGATCCGTTCTCCAGGTTGGGGCCCGAGCACGTGCCCCACAACCACAGAGGGAAGGTTCTGCAAAATCATGGACAATCTCAGTTTTTAACTATAGTGTCTCCAAATTGCTCACACACCATGAAATACTCAGAATTTGTCATTTACAAGAGAATCAAAAGGCTCTTTTTTAACAAAAGTCCAACTTGTACAGCTAAGTGATGCATAATTCTGGCAGTGTTTGACTCTGTTAGGGATACCTGCAGGAACGCCAGGTCGGGCAGAACGCCATCAAAAGAAGGACTCCGATAAAGGGGCTCCACCATCCGAACACCCACGCCTCTGAAACACGCGGTCACCAGTAAGCCACCACAGTTAGACTCTGAGGAACGCTGCTGTGAAGTCGTGCACCTTTAGACGCTCGTGCAGATTTCACACATTTTATCTGAGATTGTAAAGATTCCATGAAAATCTGATTGATCACTTCATGCTGTGATTGATGCAAAAATGAATGAGGCTGCTGCTCGATTCTTATTTTTTAAGGGGTGCCAAATGCAAACACTTAACGGGCAGCAAGCACAGCTGTTTCATGGTGATGCAGGAAGAAGAACATGGCCTCAAAAAAATAAACATATTTCAGCAGCAACACAAGGGATGCCAGTTGTTTAATTGATTTTTCTTTTTTAAACTGATGGTGTTTTTGCGTGAGCATGAACACCTAGTTAGGAACATTCGAGAATTAGCAACTGCTTACTTACAAATGTCAAAAATTTGAAATATAGATTAGTTTCTGTAATCACAGACTTCCTGAATCTTGCTCGTATGACAGAATTCGGAACGTTTGCTTCTAAATTTTAATGAATGAGGTAGGGAGGGGCACAATTAATCAATGATCAATTAATCAATCTTTAAAATAATAATCAATAACATCATCTTTGAACCAATTAATCAAATGCATCTTTAGACTGGTGCTGAAGTTGTATGTATGTAACATATTGTATGCAACAGATTTTCCAGTGTAACCACGGAATGAATCCCATTTAACGTCTTTTAATTTATATAAAAAATCTAAATAACGAGAAAACATTAGGTTTTTTTCAAATAAATAAATATTGAATTTTAATATATAAATATTTTAATATATAAATATGAATGATTAATCGATAATCGGTCGTTAATTCTCTTGATAATCGATTAAGACAATTTAAGCGAAAGCCGATCCCTTGAATGAGGCTCTGATATGTCCCGTTTTACCCTGAAGTCGCCCTGGCCTGCTCAGTTGTGAAAAATTCAGCTTTTTCGCCATTCGTTCATTAAAAAAGTGGGAAAATAAGGAGTTTAGTAACCTGGCTGGCTCATGGGTGCAAAAGATGCTCGAGCGATCCATTTCAGCAACTCCATTCCCCACAAACACCTTGTTCCCCTGGAAGCTTGTGGCTCCTCTGGTACACCTGCCCTCCAGGTCAGAGAAGACGGACACCATGTCGCCCACCTTCATGTCTGAGGACAAAAACACAACACAACACTCTGCTCCCAATAACTGATCAACACAGTTAAAGTGATGCAGGAGGATAACAAACACAGATTCATCCTCTTTGCTTCACTGAATGTCTCGAGTCTTACATTTAGGGCTGGCAACGATCCCCGGGGCGAACACATGAGCTCCTCTCAGTACGGCACTGCCACACTGAGCGCCAACCAACACCTCTGAGCCAAGCTGCTTCACAGCTCTAAGGATACAGCAGAAGACACGCACACTCTCACTCACAGCCTTTTTAACCCTCTCCTTGTCTTCCAGCAGCAGCTGGCAGGAACATGAGGGCGATTCAGTTATTTCTTGGACGTGCTCCAGCATTCCTCACATACCTCGGGCCATCGACAGGGAGAAGCAGCACATCTGCGAGTCGCGGGTGCGGAACAATCTGAACTGACGCCTCTTCTGCCAATGAGCTACCCATCTGCTGCTTCAACAACAACACACTGTGTGACCTCAGTGAACACACGCGTGTAGCGGCGAACGCACGACAAGAAAACAGCGATAAAGGCTCACCTTCTCCAGCTCCTCTTGCAGCTTATGCCTGATGTCGTCCAGTGGGGCCAGATGGGTGCTGACTCGCACGCACGTGTACGACGGTGGATGAGACAGACATGAGAGCAGTTTCTGGAAACGACTTTCCGCCTCCTGTTGACCCACAACTGCCAGCACCTGAAGGCATCACAGCCAGGGTGAAAAGACAGGCGAACAAGAAAAACACCCAAAAAAGTGCGACATGGTCAGAGAGGAAAAAGAAGCAACAGTAAAACGTGACTACCTGGAATTTTTATAGGTCAACCAGCAAATCTAGTTCTCTACAGGTTTTTTTTTCTTTCCAATATTCATTAAAAAGAATCGAATAAAGAGGTTTGCTGCGCACAAACCATGAAAGATCCTGGATATGTTCAATCACAAAAATAAAAATTAAACGTACCTGTACTTTCGCAAACTCTCTCAAAATACATTGTCATTTGAAATTATATTTAAAAATCCCTGACAAAGTAAAATAACTCCATTCCTCAAAGTAATAAATTGAATAGTTTTTTCCATATAAACAACTTCCCATGGCATTAAAAGTGTTCATAGTGAGACTATCCTGTCCTCTTTAGGTAGAGATATTTAAATATGTTGATTTTGATTTCTGGCCCCCTGGAATGACAAGTGAGCATTAGACATGGCTACTAGCTGCTGCTTGTTCTACATGGGAAAATCCTGCTGCCTTGTGGCCCTGGTTGGGACCGCTGAGCTAGTACTAGTACACAGCAGCGAGGGTCTGCTTAACTGATGGTCAAGCAGGAATCGTTACCCATAGCACTAATGCCTGATTTTGCTTATAAGTAAAACATAAAAAAAACCTTAGACATGTTAAATGGAGTTGGAATTAATAGTTTTTCTGACCAGTAGGAGTATTTCTGTTACTCTCTTTACATATGCTGTTGCTCTATCTGTGAAGCACTTTTTTTCAAAGACATGTAGACATGCAATTTCAGGTTTTTAAAGTAAGAGCATAATCTCATAGTCGCCATTACTAACCATTTGTTAAACTTCATCTTAGTGGTAGATTTTTATCTATAAATAAAGTCTATGCTGTTAATCTTATTTTAAAGGTCTTGCTTTCTCATGCAGATTTTTGTTTTGCAATGTTTCTATATTCGTTGCACCACTGTACAGTTGCCACTTATATTTTAATATTTTTCTTTTAAAGAAAAATGTAAATACATTGCGAAAGAAACAAGAGGCATGAGGTCTCTCTTGGGTATTTCTCGTAGGCCAAGTTCTTAAATGTTCTTTCATTACTTTGAGGAAGTTAAGGCTATAACGAGGAATACATCCAATCAATCACTTTAACAAAAGACTATTAAAGCATTTTATTACCTTAGGGGCAGGGATAACATCTTAACTGCGATTCAAAAAGTTGGGTTTTCAAGATTTCCTAACAACTGCCTCCAACAAATACTTACCTCTTTGTTTAAAAAGATGCTCTTAAGATATTCGGTCACTTCAGGCTTCAGGGAAATTCTTGGAAAAATAGGCATTTCTTCTTGGTTAAACAAAACTTCAGTCTGTTCAAAGTAAAGCAGCTTATCAGAAACAGAAGAGCAAGTCAGGAAACTGTCATAGATTGGTCAGCTGTGTACTTTCCAGGATTTATCATGTAATCATTAGTAATATGTTGGTTTTACACAGTGCTTGCATTTTGCTCTGTGTGGTGTACTTTGAGAGCATCCAGTCCATGTTTGTCCTCATATAAATCAGCAAATTCTACGAAAGATCGCGCTTCTGTCTCCCTACTCTGACAAGCTCTACACAGTTCTTTTTCAGTTATCTACAGAACAGACTGTTTCTTTGGTAATAGTAAATATGCCGTGTTAATGAAATAAAAGTTATTTTTGAATACTCACTGGAGCTGCATGGATCTGCCCTGGCAGTCTCGCAGAAACTACTTCCGCATACGTCATCATTTGTGTCACATGACTATGCCATGGTGAGAATGGTCAGAGCAGATCCACAGACTGTAAATTGAAAGCTCTTCAACATTTTGTTCATACTGACGACATATCGCACAGTAATTTATTCAAATGTAAGATAAAATCAACGTTGTAATAAACAATAAGAATGGTCATATTTGTTTGATTTCTTTCTGTCGTAGTATAGATTATCATTCTGAATAAAACAAATATACTTTGTGAAATTAGTTGTACCGTTATACATATTTATATAATCATATTTAATTTAGTATATAAATTAGTAATTTCTTATATAAATAAGAAAGTAAGCAACAGCAATACATATTAATATTGACTAAAATTACGTGACATTATTGAGGTTGCAAAAAAGTTACAACAGGATACAAATAAAAAGTACTACAGCTGAATTTTATTACTGTAATACCACCTTTGAGTGCCTCAAATTATGTTAGTGGGGTGAATCCATAGAAGAAATAAAATATTAAAAATATATAAATATGAATATATTTTAAAAATGTTGAAAATTGTTCCAAAAGATGTATCGTTGAATATAATGGTAGAAATCAAAGCAAACACGCAAAAGACTAATGAATAAATTTACGAACAAATGAACAAAAATGATTAAATCCCCGAAACCTTTGAAAAACGCCGTCAAACAAACGTGACTGACGTCATTACGTAAAAGCGGAAGATTAGAGTTTTGTTGGGGCTGCTTTTCGTACTGTACCATTGCCAGCAGCTAACGGCCACAAGAAGTCGTCTCAACCCGTGGAAGCGCAACCCTGCACACAACAGACCGTGTATCGTTG
Source organism: Craterocephalus stercusmuscarum (assembly GCA_037177115.1). Taxonomy (NCBI): domain Eukaryota; kingdom Metazoa; phylum Chordata; class Actinopteri; order Atheriniformes; family Atherinidae; genus Craterocephalus; species Craterocephalus stercusmuscarum. The sequence goes on from JBBDHI010000019.1 coordinate 8,727,167, forward strand.
AGGTTTTTTAGGGCACTTGATTTTGAGTTATTGCGTTACCAAATCCATTGTCACTTTAGGTTCGTTTTATAGAATATCTTATCGCATGGAGTCCGCGTTTAAAAGCTCGGGGACGTGTTTTTCAGACAAAACATCGTCTAGCTAATGTTAACCAGACGCATCCAGCCACGGACTGCACGGTGTGGACGAGAGAGAGCGGAGAAGCTCAGGGCTGCTGGCCGCTCTACCGACGGGACGCACGTTGATATCGATCCCAAAAATGGGCCTCATTTTTGCCAAACTGTGGAACTTCTTTTGTAACCAAGGTGGGTGAGACATTTATTACGGTTCACTAACCTCCCGCTAGCTGCTCAGCCGGAATAATGTGAACTGCTAGCCCGTTAGCTTCAAGTGAGCAACAAGAGCAACAACGGGTAGGGGTGCGAATTATCTCGCTACACATCTCTTTGACTTCATCGCTGCTCTACCCTCTGAATTCTCTTTGTTCAACTTGCAGGACACAACAGCCATTTAAAAACTCGGCTTTATCCTCTACGCCCACCACTATGGTAGTTAATCTGTTAATCAGTTTGTCAACCAACATAATTACATTAAGTCACCGTTAGCCCGCTAGCGCTATTCATCCAGTTGTCAATCAGCTTTAGCTTACTATCCAGGACACGTCGCATTGCATAACTTCTGGACTTTCTGGAAAGTTGTTTACTGTAGATATGCTCTCCTCGGTCCACTTTTCTGCCCCTCAGATTGCTTCACAAGACAGAAGCATTGAAAACATTGAACAACATTCACAACAAAGTCGTCTGGCTTTACCATTAAAAAAGGGCTAATGTATACAGTTATTTATTTTATCTACCTGAGTGTGTAGGGATTGTAACAGAGAAATATATTCAGATTTCACTCATGTTGCTGCTTAACTAATACCCCTTTTCCACTGGCCAAAAAACCCGTTTTAACCCGCGTACAATCGGCTTTTAGTGACAATGGGAAAGGCTCGCCGACCCGCGTCCATTGACTCGGCAAGCGACCCGGGTTAAAATCGCCTTTAATCGTCTCTGCTCCGATCGGCATGCGATGGGAACGTCAGACC
>JBBDHI010000019.1:8738590-8753320 GCA_037177115.1 Craterocephalus stercusmuscarum
AACAGACCATTAGATACAAATGTGCTCTTGTGTAACAGATTACAGCCACTATGGTTTATTCTACTGTTTATCGACTTAATTTAAAACGATATCACCCCCATCTCGTCCCATTACGTCACACAAAGTGCAACAAACAACTGCCCTCCTAATCTCCTTGTTTCCGCAACTTGTTTATCCATTTATCTTTTCAACAAATGAAAATGGAAAAAAAAACATCAAATGAAGGAAAACAAAAATAGGATTCAGGGATTTAGTGCATAAAAATGGGCCTTTATACATGCAAAATTCATAAAGGCATCTTTTTTTATTAATTGTACACTGGATCTACACTAAGACCTACAGAGCCACCGCTAAAGGTCTCCCGTGTTCATGTTTCTGGGTCAGCCGCCGCTGATACAGATATCAGCGAGGAGCAGACTGGTGTGCAGTTGTTTATTTTGTCCCCCGTATGCAAAGGTTAAACAAGATCACAAGGTGGTACATCTTGTGATAGACTATTAAAACCCCTCTTGACTCTGACAGGCTAATTATAGAAACATAGAGGAAATAGCAGCACTGGTATTTCTTACACAGCACAGCCGACCCTGCCAACCAAACAGAGTAACCAGATGACTACAAGGACACACGATCCATGAAGATTAACAACATACACAGACTTTATTAATAGATAAGCAATATCTACTCGGTTTACTTACATATGTAGAGCACATTTTTAACAGTAAAACCACTTGCATTTTATTTGTGAAGCACCTATCAATATTTAAGTCTTGTTCTGCACATTTGGGGAAAATACTGTGAATGTGCTTAATTTAGCTACAGCTGTAGTGCAATGATGAACTGCCTCACTAATCCACTAAGCAGCCTAAAAACCAGCGGCACTCAGCTATGCAAGGTGTGCATGTACATACACGCCAATATTTCGCTCCTCAAAATAAGCACAAAGTGCTGCGAGAGGACACTGTGATCTGCGTCACTCTCGGTCACAACCATTACAAACAGCATAGCTCGGTTTCACCACCCACACACCCCCCTCTGCACTCCAACTGGGCAACATAACTTCACAGCCCACCGACTTTATGTAATAACACTGACACTGTATCTTCCAAGCGTAGCAGATGGATTTGCATAACCTGAAGCACACATATGACAGCTTGCAGAAGCAATAACAACTATGCTAAGTTATCTATGTATGCCTTCAGAATGGCCAATTTATCATGACATTGCATAACCTGCGGGTGGCCATTTGCTCTACTACCCTGATTGTGAGTGGAGTGAGTGATAGCTGCACCCTTCACACCTATTACATTCTTTTTCCATGATCACATGCAAGCAAAGCATTTTCTGGACCATTATGCAGGTTTGACGATGTCCTGAACACTGAAATCAGCAATTTGGTGTTGAGTTCACGTACTGTTCACGTAACATCACAGTGGTATGCTACTTACCTGCCAAGTATGCGAGACTCTCCCGTTTCAACACACAGCCGGGAGCTGAGGGCTTCAAAGCTGGAGTTTTCCAACAGTTTCATGGCTCTATGAAATGCAAAAAAAAATTTCGTGAAAAGTAACATTTGGACAATAAGCAATACCCCTCACTTTAAGGCCCTATCTTGTGGTTTGTCTCCATACCAAGCAGAAAAATGCTTGGTGAGGTAAAAGGGAAGAATACTTGGCACATTATCATTCTGTTTTCTAGTAAGCCCAAAATACACTTTCAAAAGGCAAATAAATGGTTAGAAACGCAATTAAAGAGCAGTCACTGTAGTGCCCCGCGAGGATAGATTCAAGACCAAAACACCATTTCCTCTAACAGAAACCACTGCCCCTCCCCCACCTCGCTAAAACCAAAAGTGACAGGCTTCCTGGTTCACTACATCGATTTAGTTTACTTACCAACAAATGTTTTCACAACAGACAGAAAGCAGCGAGTCCACAAACCAACCAGGCGGCTGTACCGTCAGAAAAAATATTTTTTTTCAACGATTGGTTATCGAAGATTACCGATCCGCTGTTTTTGCCCAGCTAGTGCTAGCTATTAGCTCTTCGCTAATTATTATCCACTCGTCTTTTGTTCGCACTTTAACTATTAATATGAACTTGAGCTTAAGTATCTTTCGAAAACACTCGGTCGAGAACGAGTTATTCTGAGGCTTTTTAATTTTATGCAGAAGCTGCTTTTCCCGATTAAATGCGATGAAATTAAATCCAAAGACTGGCGACGGTCGGAGTCTATCTGCGGCGGCATCCCTTTTAAACTGATTTAACAAAGCAATCTAAATTTGCTGGATCAAGTCGCTCTTTTTAAGCGACTCGATCAGAGAAGCAGCAAATTGCTAGCTTGCCTAAAAATACAGGGCTGGTTACTGTTTCTGCAAGTCAATTAGTCGAACAACGGTCTATTCTCATCAAAACAACGGATCCTACTGTACAAGGCAGCCCAACCCCCTTCAATATATACACTCCGTTGACGTACCCGCCCAGTCTCCTTCCAAGCTAAACGGTGATTGGTTTATCAACATGTCAATATGTGCTCGGCCTGTTGTGATTAGTTAAAACATATCCGAGACCCACCTCAGGCTGTGGAACTAGAAACTTCAACTATTGTAAATACATATCCAGATATGGGTTAGTGTTATAAAGGGGTTTCAGGTCGTAACAGTCATATCACAGCTTAATATCAATCAAGAGACACTGGTTAACCATTCAAAGAAAACTGTCTGTCGCCATATTTACTTCCTTTATTTAAAATATCCAAATTTTTCTACATTAGTATTTTCACATTTTTATATATTGCAGAGTATTGTATGGAAAAATACATTATTATGCATCGTGGCCACTATGTTTCACTGGAATAAGGCATCGAATCCACAATTTAAAAAAAAGAAAAAAACATTTCATTGCCATAAATAGAAACTACAGACAGAACAAATTTATTGTAACATAGCAGGTGTTATAACTTGGTCAGGTCTGAGTTATATAGTCTGAAACATCCTCCAGTCCTGTGCTCTTGTTGTCCAGGTACTCCAAGATCACATTACCCCCATTATGCAGAGGATTTTCAGGGTGAGCCAGCAGCAAGAGTAGGGTGTCATCCATCTGTAGAGCCTCACCTGTCTGAGGGTGACAGAGCCGCAGCTTCTGCAAAATGAAGTGAAATGGAATCTGTGTTAAGAGAGGCACACCATTCTGAATGAATGAATGAATGAATGATTTTTTATTTCGAACAATAAAAGAAAAGAAATAGAAAAAATATGTGTCAAGATATTCTAACCATATTTCCTGGCTATATTGAAATGAAAGAAAGAAAACAATTTAACAGAAACACAAGAAACATAAATATGGAGAAGGTAATTAATTTTTTTATGTGGAATTGCAAATTAAGCACAAATAAATGAAAATTAAAAAATTCACACAAACTATTTGTGACTTAATTCAGCTTTTACAAACTCCAAATAACACAGAAACACTGGGAGAAAAATCAAGGAAGATACTGAGGAAACTCATTAAAAGTCCATACATAAGTTAGAAAGGAGAGGTAGATAAAGAAAATGGAAGTAGAGGCCTGCGCTACAAAGATGGGTTTTTGCTCATCGAGGTACCTTCAGGGATAATCCTGGGATTTCCGTACTAGACACCGGCTAACTTCTTTCTGGGATGTATCACCATGGCAACAAATGCTGAATGGCTAATCTGCTCCAGAGCAGGTTATGTTCTGGTCAAGACCAATGAATATAAAAACACCTTGAAAGGGCTATGAAACATGTTTTTGTACTTATTTTTTAAATTGTTACAAAATCTGTTCAGCTTCACTATGAGCACAGACCCTTCCCAAGACAGTTGATTTTTTTAAGGATTTGTGGGCATTCATTTTGTATTAAAAGTTCTAATAGCAAAATGATTACCATCTCCCCCCAGAAACAAATCCTTTAAAAAAAAGTACTCTTTTACAAGGTCTGCAATTTCCAGCCAGCATTTATTCCTGGCTTTTTGATGTGTTTCAATTCTTCATATTTCTGACAAATAATGGTGAGGTAAGACACTACAGACACCTCCCTTTCAAGATAGCAAAAACTCCTGGGCTGAATAACCGAGTCGATAACCTGCTTCGTGGTACCGCTTAGCCGAAACATGAATGTCTACGTAAGTCAACCCAGACAACATAGAGATACCGGGGTATGTTCATCGCGTTCCATAAAACAGGCCTCAAATCACCTGTTGTATTGGGTAAATGTGTAACATTCACAATTATCAGTGATTCTTTGTTTACCTTTGCTGTTAAGACATTATTGTTATTCTTGAGGCTGGCAAGCGAGGCTGCATAATCCACCACTTTCCCTACACTCCACTTGGAACAGAAGAACATGGGCTGGCTGCAGTCTTTTGCTTCTTTTGGAAGGTAAACTTGAAAATAGGTTCTTTCAATCTGGAAACAAACAACAGCAACATGTGACGAATTGACTGATTAAATGATTATATGTTACATGTAATAATATGAATACAAGATGATGTGATGAGGGTTAAGCTCCAAATTAGAAACCACAGAAGCTTGAATTTCACCTGTGGCAGCCCCTTGTCCCCTGCAGCATGCAGCTTCAGTTTCATCAGCGCCACCTTGGCTGCAGTGGCTGCATTCTTTGCCCCTCGGCGCCCTTTGCTTTTGGACCCATCCTTTGACTCTGAGAAGTCAGAGGAGAGTCATGAAAAAAGAATTCAAATATAAGCAGATTCAAATTAGAAAATAGGCATTAGTTATGTTAGATGAGAATTTTGTTCAACACTGAGCCCATGTGGACAAAGGAGGAATGACAGAAACCTTGTCTGAACTGACCTACTATCTTCTGCACAAGCTCTTTGGTCGCTGCCATTCGAGGTTTTTGGACCTCCAACTTTTCACACTTGTGATCATCTTGATGACGATGACTGTAAAGAAATAGCATGTCTGTTTCAGCACTAAAACCCTTTTACTGCTCTGTTTGAAGCCCACATTAGCACAGAAGTTGTTCTGCATTATAGACCAGTAGGTACAGAAATAATTGAATAAAGTAATCAGGTAAACTTACGCCAAACAGAAGTGTTTTTCACACTGCGGACATATAACAGGAAGAAGCTCTTTTCCTTTGCAGTCCTCAAATGTGCATGGATAACTTGTACTGCCACCTACAGTCCGAGATTCCCTTTTTGCAGGATCCTGAAACAAAACGTAAAAGGATATTATGAGAAAAAGAACAGTGAGCATCTTGATTAGCATTTGAGTAAGTGTACGAGTGGCTGTTCTAATCTTATCAAAAACAAACATACAGTACACTACCTCTGAACATGAGTGAGCCTCCCTGCTTCTGTGCTCAAGACTGTCAGACAGAAAAAAACACAGTTCATTAACATGGACAAAACAAACATTCCTGTTCTTATCAGAGATGAGAAGTTACAAACTTGAGCCACAACATACCTCTTTACACGGACATAGGAAGCTTATCTTGAATATTTCTTTATATGCAGCTTCATTGATTACTCATTTCAGAGCAAACATGTCAATAATCTAAATGTTCTTTTAAATTAGCTGTCATTAAAATATCAGGAAATCTGAAAACGATTGTCCCAGTTCAACAGAGCGACTAACATCCTGAGCTGCCAGTCGAATGGCTCCAAAGATGCACATTTGATTTCACATTGGACAGAGAAATCTTATCCTGAGACAAACGAACCATCATGCGGTATTTAATGTATGAAACATGTAACTGAGAAATTAAAATAAAACAAAAAACATATATTTAGCATTTAGCTGCATATTATAATTTTAACTCTGATGTTTTACCAACATATAACACTTGAACTTGATTGTTGTAACAAAAAGAATATCTCAACCCCATCAAGTATTTTTTGTTAATGTCTACTTTATTATTGAATATGATTAAAATATAATTTTACTGAAGCCAGTGTCAACCAGTACAATTTGAAGTATTCACGTATTGATAAGCCACCAGTACTAACCTTTGCAAGTTCTATATTAGATGTACAAAATACTGTAACATGAAGTTCACAGTCTGAGCATTACCTCCAGGTCTAAAACTTACCAGTAAACACCATTGCAGGAATCACAAACAAATGGCAGAAAATCTAAATGAGAAATGTAGAAAAATCTTATTAAAGTCGGTTATTGTCAGAACAGGAATCGGTCACCAACAAAGTACACTGTCCGTAAAAAAAAAATCACATTAAAGGCTAATGTTTCAGATGCATAAACTGAGCTCCACTATTATTTAAGTCTTTTCATTCACTTAATTTTACCATTACTTACTAATCAATCTGCAAGGCTAGTCAAAGTCAAGACTGAATACCTGATAAATATTTTGTTAGCCTTCTGTATAATTGCCTGCCAGTTTGGCCAAGTTGTGATAAGTGCCTAACTTTACTCTATTAACACTGATTATTCACAGCGAATAATGTCATATAAAACAGCGAGGCAATTATACTATTAGGTTAGCGATTTATAGTTTTATAAGATACAGTAAAAGCCCACTGATTGTGCCACATACAGCAGCTGCTTTTATAGTTAGCGGCTAGCTTGCTTGCTAATGTAGCGTGCTAACAAAGTTAGCTAATGAGCGCTAACTCCGATGCTAGCCACTATAAAGACATACTAATCGGGTTTCATTTAATGAAAGTCGACATGATTAAATCGCGATTTAGTATCTTTTATTTATCATTATTCATACGGAGCTGTGACGGACCTTTCAGATTGCAGGAATCGACCTGGCAATGTTTCCCAATATCTAATTCAGCCATTTGCTAGCCTTGTATCTCCCAAGTGAGGAGAAGCATGTCAACACAAACTTTGACCCCAACGGTGAAATCACGTGACAGTGTTTTTTTTTTCTTTTGTTATTTTTACCTTTTGTTTGTATCTTTCAGTTAATTCTTTGCAGTTATTGTAAGTTTGTGATAGAACGGGGTTTTTCTTTGTCGATTAAAGTTAAATAACTTTACCATTACTTTTTATGCATAGCTCTCCATGTTTTTATCTCTATTTTGTTGGATATTAACACTGACAGAGGTGTCATTGTTCATCAAAAGATTTTTTTTTTCAAAGCCAATATTTTTTTGTCTTGAACTAAATTGGAGTAGGCAGGGAGCACCAGGTGGAAAAGGCACGCAGGGCGTCAGGTATCAGGAGGTCACATGTATGAAAGGTGTGGTGAAAGGTGCGCTCACTGGCTGGTTTTATTTGAATGCACGAAGCCGTCGAGCTGGAAAATCTGCAACAACCCCGCCTGTTAAGTTGTCCTTGCAGTCGAGGGACTGCGTTTTAATGATCAACTTATTAACTGTCAATTCGGTTTACGTCTATAGCTCCTAAAATGAGTAAAATCTCGAAGCTGTTCAAGGGAAGCTCTAGCTCCAGCTCGTCAAGCTCGTCAAAGTCCAAACACCACCGATCGAAGGGAGGGCCATCTCCCCAGGAGGCCATCCACAGGCTCAGGGAGACAGAGGAAATGCTTACGAAGAAGCAGGAGTACTTGGAAAAGAGGATTGAACAAGAAATAACGATAGCCAAGAAGCATGGCACAAAAAACAAGAAGGGTATGTCTGGAAAGTTTGTGCACCTGCTGTCCAGTTAACATAGCATTCGGGCAATCTTTGGACAAGATCTTTAATCTTAAAAGTGTCTGTTTGACTCTTTAAACTCTTTAGAGGCGTCCAGAAGTTCTTGCCTTTATTTACCTTCCTTGATATGAAATGTATATCTTTATTGTTTATCATATAAGTAATATATAAACCTAGCAGGAGGCTTTATCTGAAGTGCACATTTGTACCAACCCACCAGACATCAGATTTTTCCTCTGATACTTTTCTATTCTCAGTTTATTAATGAGAAATCTTCTCCCCCAAAAGCAATCTTTTATAGTAATCTAAAAATCCTTCAGTGCTTTGGGGAAGTGAATATACTCTTTTTTTTTTTTTTTTGCTGAACATTTTGTGTTTGTCATGTGTTAAAGAAAAAAAAACAGCAAGATAAACCTTGAGGCAATTTTGCTTTTAACCTACTTTACATTTAACCCTGAATGTAGCTTTAGATTCATGTGAACAATGTCATTTTTGGTTTCCTGCAGTGTTTTACTACATAAGAAAAAAAATCCTGACAGTTAACCATGGTGTGCAGAAAACTTATAGCACCGCTCAGTATGAGGTGTTTTCTTTGCTGGATTACTTGGTGAATCACCTCAGACTAAAAATAAACCAAGGCATGTAAAGGGAGGAACAGTGTATCTTATGCGTCCTGGACAGAGAATATATGGATTAAATTGTCAATAAGAGCTGCAAACAAGTGACTTGTACAAACCTCTGCACCAGCTGCCCTGCAGGCCCTGAAGAAGAAGAAGCGCTTGGAGCAGCAGTTGACCCAGATTGATGGCACGCTCTCTACCATTGAGTTTCAGAGAGAGGCTCTGGAGAACTCACATACCAACACCGAGGTCCTGAAGAACATGGGCTTTGCTGCCAAGGCCATGAAGCAGGTCCACCAGAACATGTAAGAAACTGTTCACACAATCTTCCCAAAAGTCGGACTATTAACAGAAATTGACTTTAAATGCATGCTATTAACAATTTTGAAATGGATGATGAACTAAAGAAGTGTTTATATTTACATCTTTAATAAGCTGTAACTGTGGCCCTCATAGATGTTTTATTTGATCTTCAATGTAAATACTCCCTAAAAATGCCCCTGTCAGAAAACTTGTATTGTTTGTGTTAAGATAGTTTCTCAGTGTTGTTTATACCACTGACATGTTGGCCTGACATAAAAGCTTCAACTGGTTTTTCCATGTTTTAATTGGTTGTATCTCTCTTATCATCTCTCTTAGGGACATTGACAAGATAGATGATCTGATGCAGGATATCACAGAGCAACAAGACGTGGCTCAAGAGATCAGTGAAGCTATCTCCAGACCTTTTGGAGAGACATTTGACGAGGTTGCTGACTTTATGTATTCAAGCAGCTTTTTCTTTTTTGTTTTTTTATTGTCTGTCTTTGTGTTTTTTTATGTTCCATCACAACCAAGATCTTGGCACTTCCTGACTCACTAATTTGTTTCCTGTATATTTTTTTGTTTGTTTATTTTGGTTTTTTTGCTCTTTCGTGTAAGGATGAGTTGTTGGCGGAACTTGAAGAACTGGAGCAGGAGGAGCTAGAGAACAACATGAAGGACATGGGTGGACTTCCCAGCGTTCCCAGCTCCAAACTGCCTTCATCTCGACCCAGTCATCGTGCAAGTGAGTCTATGATACACCACTGACATAACAAAAAAAATAAACTTTTAGCCATTTCTGTACAAGGTATAAGCAGTTTAACAAATCCAGTTGTATTTTGTTAAATTTAAGAAAATGGTAAGAAGGAATAAACAAATAAGGGACATGCCTTGCTTCAACTGCTTTGAATGAAAATGACCAGGATGATTTAGAACATTCATCAACAACAAATAAACAAAAAAATAATAGATGAGATATTTTATTCTGTTCTATTCTACAGTCACTAAGCAAATATTTTTGTCCAAACGGACTTAGAACCAACAGCGAGAACACAAGCAAGAATTCAAACAAGAGGGGACATCATAATTAAGTTCCAGTCAGACTGCTGAGTCCAGTTGGACTCCCATGAAGTGCTAAAGTGCTCTTTTTTCAACTAATAAAAAGAAAAACTACTGAAAAGAAAAACTTATTGAGAAGAAAACTAAAATGATATATGATATACTGTACATTTTATACATATACACTGAAGAAAAAAATAAACATAATTATGTTTTTAATATGCAGCATAATGGCTTAAAAGAGCATCTCATGCAAAAACAATTTAAGACCATAAAACTGAATATCCATTTTTATGACTTGCACTTTCAGTAATAACAAATCAGCAATAGCCTGAATCTGTAATATTTTCATAGGATTAATTGTTAAACTGTCTTTTCTCTTCTTTTTTTTTCCTTTCACAGCAACCAAAAAAAGGGCTGAAGACGAGGATGACATGCGCATGCTGTCATCATGGGCAACTTAGTACATCATGGCAGCCCAGAGAAAGTAATATTCTAAGAATTTCTGAAGACCCTCCTCAGTGTCTTCTTTTTTACATTATTATTCAAGGTTTTTCGGGAAAATGAAGTTTGGGATATATAATGTTTTGCTGCGTAAGCATTTTCCTGCCACTTAATGCTACTTTATTGGTTATATTTATCTAGAAAAATAAAGTGAAGGAATCTAGAATTTGAGATTTATATTCCTGTCTGATTTATTTTCTTATTTCTGTGTAATTGGCTCTAATCAAGTACAGTTCGGAATGCACTTTGCTGTATTTTATAGACGTAGAGTCTAACAAAGATACGACTGATTCTTTTTAGTACATAACTATTCCATGCAGCTATAAATATGAGGTTGCCTTGATATTGTAAATATATTGTATAAGTGTCAAATAAAACTGTCTCCTATATGTTGTCTGCAGTATTGTCTATTAACTGCACCTTTGTCTACTCTGGCATAAATTTGTCTTTGTGACTGTTTCATTTATACAGCATGCATAGCTGTTTTGGGGTTTTTATGTTGGGTTTTGTCTTTGCAAGTTTGTGGCAGGGATGGCAGTCTCGTCTTTTAGGGGGGGTTAGCTTTTGTTTGTTGTGTTTTTTAATTTGTTGTTGTGTTTTTTTTTCTTTGCTTATTAATGTTGTCTTCTTTCCTTCCTTTTCCTAATTCCGGTTTTGGCACAATGCTCTTATTTTGAAGTTTGTGACCGGAATTCGCGTCTCTAAATTCCGGCTATCCGGTAACTTCTGACATCAGAAGGAAGTTCTTCGAAGAACGAGGCACTGTAAGAGAATTAAGACTCAAATAAGTCGTCAGTTCAGAATAAAATCGACTATGGAAGCGAGCAAGCCACTTCAGACAACAGGTGGGACGGAAAGTTTTTAATATCGTAGCTTATAACCCATGAATAAAATAATGGGCGGTTTCCCTGGTTGTTAAAATTAGCATAAAGTTAGCAAACTGTTTCAGTTTAACAATCAACCCGGATTTGAACACGTTTCACGCGTCGCTAATGGAGAAAAGTAAAAACTATTTAATCAGATTTAAAATAATATTCTGAAAAAGAAATGTTGCCGCGTAGTTAGAGGTCATTTAGTTATTTCCGCGTTGATAAATTACCTCATTAACATTAAACCATATCGTTCGAGAAGCTTTGTAACTGAATAAGTTTCTTAATATAACAAATTAGTGTCACATTTTTATCTCCGGTTTAGGTCTCCATACTATAAATCTATACTGACGACATGGCCTCTTTGAAACTATATTTTGCACACACGAAGTTGTATTCAAAGACTACAAGGAAATGCTTAGGAATGCTACTAAGGAATAGCTCGTTGTCTTGTACTGATGAAAAAGTGAGGAAGTAGCAAAACAAGAGGAACAAGCTTTCAGATAATAAAATGTGGTTGCTTTGAAATTAAATTAATTGGGTTGAAAGATGACCAGAAAAAAAGCTGCATAGACATGGGAAACGAAATAAATTTAGAAGTGAAACAAATGGAAGTTCCCTGGTCAGGATGATGCAATGACAGTAATATATATTTTTGTTGTATGCATACTCTGGTAGCCATTTATAATGATTTTACATTATATTTATAATGTTATATACACGTGATGTTATATATATATATGTTATATACATGTTTGGATTTTTTAAATACATAAATAACTTGATTCATCAAGTTTCAAACTCAATTTTGTTTCCAAATAGCTATGCCACGCCCATGTCATATTTTCCAAATGGCCAAATGGAGTTACAAAGACAAGCAACCAAAGTTTGCCAACCCCTGCCTCCACACTTCCTCCATTGTATACAGACAGAAGACAATAGCAGTAAAGTAGTAGGCATCACATACACTATAAAAAACATAGTCTTTATTAAATAAAGCATATGGATAAAAATAATGAAAAAGGCTCTAATTACATCCTTCATAAAAGTTATTCAGAAGGTTTTTCAAATGGATGATTTCTTGATGGATCATTATTATTCTACTCTACAGTACAGTAGTGACACTGGGTGATGTGTTTCACATGTGGTTTTTAAATGAGCAGTGAAAATTTTGATAAACTACAAAGCAGAACAAATCCTAGGACTTACACGACAGCTGCAGCACTTATATTCCTTTGCTACTGCTGTTGTACACACTTCTAATTTATTAAACATCTCATTCAAGCAGTCCAATTCTTGTAACTTAGTATGTTAATTTTGAAACCAAATATTGTACAAAGTACAAAAGTAAACCCTTTGAATATAAAGAACTGTCATACAAACTTGAGGAGTATGCTAAATGTTTTTAGATTAAAGCTATTGTGTGCTAACTTTGAAATTTGTTACCTCATTGATGGTAGCTGGAGATGCATGTGGACCTGAGGAGGAGGCCAAAAAGATGGCAGCTGCAGCCAAAGTGGTCAACCACCTGACTGAAATCCGTCTGGTGGTGCTGGGCTGGAGGTGGCCAGGGAAGAGCCTGACAGGCAACACCATCCTAGGCAGAGAGGAGTTTCACTTGGAACGAGCAGCAGAGTTCTGCGTCAAGAGGCAGGCGGATGTGAATGAGCGGCAGGTGACTGTGGTGGACACTCCGGGCTGGTTCTCTACCCAGGATACACCAGCTTCTTACAAACAGGAGCTAGTCAGAGGCGGCTCTCTTTGCCCTCCAGGTCCTCATGCCTTCCTGCTGGTTATTCCTGTCGGCATGTTCACTGAGGTGGACCGTGCACGCATCGAGGAGCATGTGGCCCTCTTTGGGGAGCATGTTTGGAAGCATACAATTGTGGTGTTCACCTGGGCGGATGTGTTACGGACCATTTCCATTGAGCGGTATATACGGAGGGAAGGCAAAGAACTGCAGTGGGTCCTGGAAAAATGCAAGAAAAGGTACTTTGTCCTCAACAACTCCATTCCACTGTTTGAGGAGCACCCCCAGGTGGGACAGTTGCTGGCGAAGGTGGAGAAGTTGGTGGCAGAAGAAGGGGGCCATTACAATCCAGAGTCGGAGAAGAAAACCTCGGATGAGCACAAGGATGCTGCCAGAGAGGTTCGGGACCTGGGGGCTCGGCCCAAACAGAACTCTGGTCTGAATCTATCTAAAACCATGGAGGTGGAGTCTCTTTCCAGTGAGTGATGACTTTATGTTTTAACTTTTGAGACAGCAAGGGGAATTTATAAAACCAATTTAATCATTATTATTTCTCATAAAAACGATGATTTGCTTGAATGTGAAAGGAGTGAACACAGAGATTAAATCACATGAATATGCTGTTTTCCTCAACTTTATGCTGCTGTATAGCCACTTTATAGGCTTGTTATGATGGTAAGTAATTTTACTGATCACATCATCAACCTTTTTCTTCGTCAGCTGGCAAATATACCACATCATCCACCATCTTGAGCCACTCCATTTTTCTTTAGATTTTGCCTCCGTGGGGCCAGACTTACTTGTAGTATTTGATGTACTCTGAGCAATAGTTCTTCTTTCTTTGACAGTTTACCTTTCAACATTTTTCCATTTGTATCCATACTTTTTTAGTTCAGGCCTTTCACTTGACCATTTTCGAAGGAATGATGCTTCTTTTCTTTGTTAAGCCCCTTAAAGGTCACCTAGAAATCTTTCATGTTTAAAAAAGGCGCCTCTTAAATGTTTTTACACATAACAGACAAATTCCTCAAGAACCAGTTTTAAATGCTATCTTTTGGCTCTTTTGTTACAAAAACTCATTTGTTCCTACTTCTGTTGCTTGTTCAAAAACAAATGCCACAGATAACACAGGCTGACAAACATTAAAGATAAAAGGTGTTTAAAAAATAGCAATTAAAAGAAAATTTGGCATATCTTAGCGTGGTGTGCTGTGGATCTTTAGAATGTGAGGAAATAGGTCAAATGGTGGAAAACAAATGTTAGTCTAAAAAAACTGAAAAAATTATAGTTTCTAGGTAAGGAGAACCATACAACCCTTATGATTTACAGTTTTACCTTTAATTGCAGGAAGTGGCAGTGGTTCCAGCAAAATAATAATTATTTATCATTTAACAGGAAGGCTTTGTATTTGTACCAAACAGCATCCACTTTCTACCTAATTTGCCTTCTTTGTAAACTATGCCCCTCTGGACACAAATATCACATTAAATCTCTGCCCCTGTTTTCCTGGTTGTACAATATCAGTCTAAAGTGTGTCCTAACTTTTGAATGTTCACGACTTGCACTGAATTGCATAACTCCAAAGGAGGGTGAGGAAAATTGCAGATTCATATGATTTTCTTTGGTTTCATCACATCAAGGTTTTCACATGACACACTCTATTAAATGGTGTTTTTAGAGGGCTTATAACTGTTTTAAGGATGTAATGTTGAGAGACATTTTGCACTCATCAGCTTTGTTTTAAAGTGATCACTGATTACTGGTTTGAATGTTTCTTAGATTGAAGCCGTGATTGCACACCATGTAGCTCGACATTTAACCTTCCTGAATTTGTAACTTCCTCCTCCTGTCTCCATAACAACCCTAGAAAGAAATCTCTACCACACTAGAATGTAACACTGGCAACATGCATGACATCTATTTAATTTAATTTAATTTAATTTAATTTAATTTAACGTTTTTATTTTATTTGATCTTATTTTATTTATTTGGTTTTTTATTTTATGTATTTATTTATTTGTTTA
>JBBDHI010000019.1:9172473-9184296 GCA_037177115.1 Craterocephalus stercusmuscarum
CAAACAAGGCTGGTTAAAGTGTATTTAGGGTAAAATACAAGCATAAAATCAGAAGTAGTCAAAACCGGCCATTTATATGCTAGATCCCAGAGGGTTAACATTTAGTGAGTAACATTCTTTTAGTCGCTGTGTTATGTAATATAAAATGTAAAATTCTTTTCAGATTGTAGTAATTCTGCTCTTTTCTTTTCCTTATTCTGAAACTGCTACATGCTACCTCCAACACATTCTGAGGTTTGCCTGGATCATTTATATTGACACATACTGCTCAGATAATTTTCATTGTAATTTCTTAACAATAACCTTGAATCTCCTGACAACCACAAAATCATAATTCAAAGACATTATTTATTTTTTATTGTCATTATTATTATTATTTGAAACTCTTGTGTTCTGACAGTTCAAGTATACATACTAACACAGAGTCACCAACATGGAAGAAATTGACTCAACGTGCACATAATACTTCAAATTTAGTCATTTATTCACTTTAATTGCGTTTGATTATATGTCTATTCAATAAGATGGCCTGACAAATGAAGCTAATTTACTTTCCATACAAATAATTAAATGTACATTTTGTAATAACATTATCTCTTTTAATCAAAAAGACTTTGTGTACTTATGCCTCCTCATCAGCCTACATACAGCATTATCACAGCGGCGCTGATTTCCAGTCGACTCCTCTCACATGCAAATGATCCAAAAGTGTGGGATGTTTGTTCACCTGCCTGCCTGTAATCATACATCATTATTCAGAGAGCACTTTGACCGCCATCTGATATCAGATAGGCCGGATCTTCACTTCAAAGGGACATGTTCTGTTCTGGCCCAAATGGTCTAAATACATTTTTTTCTGATGTTGCCTCTCGCTGATGTCTTCCTCTCCACTCTAGTCTTGCTCTTCCAGCAGAGACAGGATTCTACTTCTCCTTGCACAATCAGTGCACAATCAGAGATGCTCATGTTGTTCTGACCTGGCAGGAGCGGCTATAGGGTTACGTAAACTTCAAGATGAATGCCAAAGAACGAAAACTTCTCATATTTTTCTTCTTTTTCCCTCTCATTCCCCACGTTTGTCTCCAGTCTACAGTGAAGGTAGAGATCATAAACTCCATGTGAATAAGTTAGACCATCACATTAGTAACAAGCTTCTATATATGATGTGTAAATGTTTATTTCAGAGGCAACAAAATTGATTTACATACTGTGTCTTAGACTCACTGCATGTATGTTTTCCTGCGAACGTGTGCTGATTGCACGCAGCAGGAGAGGAGTGTTTTTGTCATTTAAATAGCCTTGTAGATTGTGCTCCTATATTTCTGTCTCACAGTTTGATCCTTCCATTTTTCTGGATTCAGACTTCAGCTCCAATCAGCACACTGTTGTTAGCTGCAGATTGTCTCTTCTGAAACTCGTCTCAGGTCATTTCAGCACAAAATAACATCCAGCGTTTTAGAAAAGTGGCTTCCTCTCTTTGCTGACATGAAAGAAAACACAACACCTGCTGCATTCCAGGTAAGATGCTGATTGTATTTCCTTTTGAATGGCTCCTCTCGCACTTTTAACTATGGGATTTCATTTTAAGTTGCAGTAGTTCTCCCGATTAGATGGCCTTGAGTGAAAATTTTCGCAAAACAGAGTACTGAAGTCAATGTAAAGAGGAAAAGGGATGGACCAAGGCAAGGAGAATCACGCAGCAGGAAGACACTGAGTAACATCAAGAAACAAAGACGATCACTCCGTGTTTCTACTCAGTTTAGCAGTATGGCTTGAACGTAAATATCTCAGTAAATGGTATATTTTTGCACTGGCATTTTGAGGTTTTGAAATTACCTTTTCCTCTAGCCCCATTAGAGGTTTGACATTTTGGATTAATAATACAATGTTGGACAACCTCTCAGAATGCCCTCTGAATGCTTCCGCCCATGGTGAGCCACTCACTCTTTCTTTCCTAACATAAAGGGAGGATTTTTGGGAGTTTTTAGTAAAAAATCTTGGCATTTATTGAGTCGATTGCTTTAAGATCCACAACAGATATTCAAAGTCCCTGTTTAAATGGTCAATGACTTATTTGGTGCATGCTAACTGGTTAGATATAGACTTCTAAGGCCAGTCCTTTTTGTTGATCCACAGTGCAGAAACATACAGTTAATGTACATTAAATGACTGTGAATAAAATAATGCTTTTCTGCTGCCTTTAACTATTTACAGTAAATGGTCATTTATAAATAAATTCCACATGATAAAAGTTTTTTCTACAGCATTGTGCCTGCTCTGGAGTAGCCATTTAACAATTACCAGCTGTTTTGTTTTTTCTTTCTTTTTTAGTAATCCTTCTTTACTAATCAATCCTTCTAGGCAGCCCCAGCTCAGCTCATCCAAGCTCAGTAGTATTGCCAGCCAACATTGCAGAAGGGGCACCTTCCTGGGATTACTTTCAGTCAGGGATGTCAGCTCCTGGTCCATAGGGACCGCTCTCCTGCATGTTTTAGGTGCTTCCCTGTTACAATAATACACTAGATTTATATTACATTGAGCCAACAGCTTGTGGTCAAGTTCTACACATTCGCCAGGTTTGTTGAAGCAGGAAAACATCTTGTTTAGATTATTTTAAAAAAGATAAATGAATGGACTTTTTAACCTTCAATCCTGCTGGTGTAATGAAGTAGTCCCACTGTCACAATTTTCCAATGTAAACTTTTCATTCTCAGCCGCAGTTTAGTTTGGTTTTAGTCAGGTGTCGCGTGGTTGCTTTTGAACGGTACAAAAGCATCTACTGTAAAGTTTGTGTCTAGCCCAAGCTGTGACCCTAGAGACGTACATTTTGAAACCCCTTTACACTGTTTAGCTCCTCTTATCCAGGGATTTAGTCAATCTTCGACTCTAGACTGATTTCTGTAAAGAAAACAGCCACCTGAGTCAGACAAAACTTTACTTTCTCCACTGCCACAGTGCCTTCAGGCTATCGTCTGCTGTGCCGCAGTAAGAAAAAATGTCCTGGATTTGTGCTCGCAGCATCCAAAATCCAGCTTGTACACACAGAAATGTGAGTTTTTGTTCAGACTCACATAAATCCTTCCTCAATTCCCAAAACAAGCAGCAATAATACTGCTAATGCAATAATGAGTACCGCAAGCTAATGCTGCACAAAAAATCTATCACTGAAGAATTCGGAGATATTTTTTTTATATATTTCAGAATGTCGAGAACAAGCTCCTTACCAAATGCACTGGGAAAAAAAATCTTTCTCATCCACTCATTGATGCAAAATTATGTCATACTTTTTCATTTAGAAGAAAATACATCATGCCATACAACTGTGAGGAAAGCCGTTATTATAGGTGGAGGTGAATTTCTCTGCTCCCTTCACCAGTTTACAAAAAGGACACTTATTATTCTGCTTCCTCGCCCCTAATCTGCCGAGTGCATCCCTAGAATAAAACCTCTCTCCAATTTAGCTGCACCTAAATCCCTATCTGACAGCTGTTCCATAATAAAGCACAGGCAGCTGGCTTTTTGTTTCACTTCACAGGTTCTATTCCTACTTCTTCTCAGTGCCGTGAGGTAGCGCAAACATTTCTGCGACATTGTTTGAAAAAATCTATTTTCCATCGAGTATCTTTGACCCTAACTTTTTTTTATTATCATTATTGTTATTTACTTGCAAAGTTCCAAGTCCTCGAGGGGAAACCGAAGCTCTGCGACAAGCAGATGAGGACCAATTCTCTATGCAGCAATGACTGTTCAAAGCTTGTTTGATATACAAGGGATTTACAAGCAATTTCTGCAACAAACCAATTAGATGCTGGTTGGAGGGAAATATGTTGCAGGGCTTATTCGCTTTGATGTTGATTTAATCCAATCAGTAGCACTTATAATCCCAATTCCATTTATTAATTTTAACAGCGCTGTACATTTGTTGGAGACTTGACCTCCTGTTTAAACGACCACATATTTTATTTGAATAACAACAAAGAGTATGTCTGTAACATGTGCTCCAACACTAAAATGATTTGAATGAAACATTTACATATGGTGGCCTAAAATCTGAAGTTCCATTTCATATATTACACATTTGTGTTCTGTGTACAACAAAGCAGGAAAAAGCCCATGTTTTAAGGTGATATTTGAATGCCAGACATGTTCAGGTTTGTTGCTGAGGTAACCAGGATTTGGTTGCTCCCTTTGATGTGGTGAAGTTTGCAGCAGAACTTTTTCTCCTCTCTGAGCACAAGACGCTTTTAAAGACTTTTTGGGTGAGAAACGTGTAAAAGAGCACATTTTTTGCACTGAGTGCAAACTCTGCACATTTGTTTTGCACATATGGTGTGCAGGTTCGCTGTTCCAAGAGTAAAACTTGATGCAGCTAAAGGAAAAAGACTGAATTCAGCTTAAATTTCCTCATATTAGTGGCCATTACAGGTCATATATGTAACCAAAGAAGAAAAAGATCCAAATTCCAAAATAGAGTAGGCATTGCTTTATTGTGTCAAATGGACTAAAATCAAGCGACACATTCAAAAACTGCATTATTCCACCTGTACGATGGATTTTGTCTAGATGCTAATAAGGCACAGTGCATCAACCTCCCACTCAATGTGCCCTCCAGCTCAAACAATCATCAGTTGTTTGTTTATCCCCTTGAATACAAAACTCATAATTCAGTTCTCTATGACAGAAAATGCCTTGGATACTTGTTTCCCATCAGCACAGATTAAGCTTTCAAGTTGAACAAGCAACAAAGTCCACATCAGGAGGACTGAGTGTGGGTGGAAGTGCCTTTGCGGGATACGATATTGAGCTTGGCATTCATAGTCAGTGGAGTTTCACATCTGTCAACATACTTTTAGGTGTTTTCTCACTTCCTAGTTGGGTTTAAAGGAGCTATACCTGATATTATTTTAATCTTTCTAAGAAAAATGTTTTTTTACACAGTATTTTATGTGGTAAAAGGGGTAAGTCCATACAAATGACTCATTGGTTGCGCATATGTATGAGTCCAAGCCATTTTAGTTAGCTGAAGCGGCTAGTTTTTAGCTTTGGCGTGACGCTCTTGATCTTACAATGGGGTTAACGAAAAACTAACCGCTATTGCTAACTAAAATCAATGAGTCATTCATTTTTATGGACCTAAAAGGGGTAAGTCCGACGTCCCCTTTTTACTACATTATATACCATGTAGAAACCATTAGAAAGATTAAAAGTATATCAGGTATGGCTCCTTTAAATAAAAACATTACTTCTGGAAAGTTACAAGAAGATCATGTCTTACGCAAAGATGTATGCATTTTACAGCTTGACCGTCAACTTCATGGGGACTATTTAACATAAACCCATATTCATAAATTGAATATGGGTTACAGTTAAACTTGTGCAAGTTCCCACAAACGACCCCAAAAATTTTAAACTATCCCTGCTTAAAGAATTAAAAATAGCACAGCCTTCCTCTTCTCTTGACCATCCTCCCTCATTTGTGCTCTGCACGTTTTATAATTTGTAGTCTTCCACGCTCTGCTGTCAGACAGGGCTATATCTGTCTTTTTTAAAGCTCATTGTTCTGTATTGAGGGTGGATACTTACATTTGACATAATTTCTCTCCATGTAGCGATGAATGTCGATAGGTGCTCCACTTCGTTCAGGTGCTTTTCCCTGTAAGAGGAGGCAGGCGGTGGTTGACACGTAGCTCGTGTGCTGTCACTTAGCTTTTGCTATTTGTCGGGTGGATTTCTTTGGAGTGGAAGTGAGTAGGAGGATTTGACCATTTTTGTGATTTCTTTAAGAGGAGGAGGGCTGCAGAACTGAAAGCAAATGGAAGGAGATGGGCCAACTACTTCGACAGTGTTTAATTAAACCCTCAGAGACCAGTAGCTGCACAGGAAAAAGGGCCAAATGAGTTGCTGGGTCATGTGCACGCGTTCTGCTACATGAATAATACAAAACACAGCAGGCTCATTCAAAATAATACTGCTCTTTCCAGGGCTCTGCCCATGTGACGGGACAAGCCAGCGTTTTGTCCCTGCTTCCATCCAGTCACTGTCCTCAAGAGAGTTGTTGGGAAAGATTCATGCATGTGATCGAAGGTGACTCGGCAATGTCACAAAAAAGTCATATGTATTGATTAAGAGTGTAAAAACAGCATTTTTCTCTTTGCATTTGATTAAATGTGTCATTATGGTTAAAGTTGTATGTATTTTTGGCTGAGTAGCGACGAAGACTTTGGTTTAAGCCGCTGTAATCAATCGTCTTGTGATTGGAATGTGAGAGCGCTGGGACAAACCCTGAGTGATCACTCCGCTCTGCAGTTCTCTGCTCTTCTGAATCTCCAGTTTCACCTCGTTCTGTTCAGCCTCACTTCTCTGATTCACTTTTTTCCTTCCTCAGAAAGTCGCAATTGCTTCTTGAATCATTTCTGTCACTCTTTTGTGGCTGAAACTTCTTTCCTGTCACACAGTGGGTAAACAGAGATTAAGGAATAACAGCTAGTTGATACAGTAGTTGTGAAATCTATGAGTCACATGGAAATGTTTTATGAGCTGATCAAAACCACCCCAACTTCTTATTTTCTCATTATTCATATGTACCCAGATAATGCCTATGGGAGTTTAATTTCTTCTGTATGTCTAAAGTGGAGCCCTGCACGTGCACCTCTGCTCTCTCTTCAGGCTTTGACCTGTGGGTAACACAGAAGTTAGTACGGAAGATGTTAATAAAAAAAATAATAATAATAACTGATGCATCTCTTGTGCAAAATGAATAAAACCAATAATACAGTAATGGTCACCACACAACACGCTTTCATTTTTCTGCCTGATCAAATTTTTTCATGTGGATGTAAAAGGTCAACTAAGAAAAAAATAAAAGCAATACTAACAAGCTGAAAGGAAGCACACACCATCTATCATAGCAGAGATTTTTTAGTCAATAAAGTGATTCCATTCCTGTGCTTATAAGCTCGGACAAAGAGAGCCGTCCAATCAAATGGCAGCTGAGCTGTAAACATATTCCCACAACTATGCACAGAAATGGACAAATGACAAAGTGCTTACTTACAAAACAGCAACATTTTCTACATGTAAAGGAAGGAAAGAGAGTGGATGACACCAGTGAAAGCAGCACTTTTAGTCATGTCACTCCAGTTCAAGACTGTGACTCATCTTTTTTCTGTACTTTTCTTTTAGTTTACTCAGTCTTAGCTTAAGTTTGGGCATTACAGTCTCCTTTTTCCATTTTAATTATTATTATCACAAATTAAAACTATTGAAATTAGGAAAGGAAAAGATTGTGATTTGGGTTAAAATGAAATATTTCCTAATGCTTTTAGATTACAGCACTCCAATGACCCAGCAGACTAAACACAGACCTACTGGTCCATATGAAAAGCATGCTTGTGCACACATATGCCTTTTGACAAGTCTCAATAACAAGACTGATTGTCTGATTATTAGCATTTGCACACATTACTGAAATAATTCTTACAATTAAAAAATGTGATGCTGTATAATAAAAAGGCAACTGCCACAGAGGAAATCGTTCCTTGAAGCATTTAATGATGGCGTCCATAGAAAACAACCATTTCTCTGACATTTCCACATTTATAATCACAATCTTTCAAGGACTGATTAGATGAAACACTTGTTTCTAAATCATTACCAAAAGCTGTTGCTGAATTCACTTCATAAAAATAAGCCTTATAAAATAGAGTTTAGGAGGGATAATAGTGACTTTTCCCTGTTATTGAGGGTTCATATAAGAGGGAGCAGAACATTTAATCTCTTTGTAATACTCTCTAATGCCTTCAAACTCTTTAACTCTCACATTTTCCAGTTTTTCTTCTACGTCTTTGTCTCTTATGAAAGAAGAATCCACCAAATAACTCAACCTTCACTTACCCTCACATGCTGTGCCGAATTACTGCCGTAATTTTCCCGCTTATATCAAACAAGGTTGCTCCTGAAGTCTTTCAAACACTCACAAAATATGCAGTAAAAACGATAAAGTCCAATCATTAAAGATTCATTTAAGTTCTGAATGGTCACTGTACATCCAAAGAGCCCACCCACAATAAATACAGCAACACGTGAACCATAATGTATCCTGGTCTAAACTAAACATCACAGTGAGGTTGTTTTTGTTTGGCTTATAAAAGCAGGTAATAGTAGTACGGTTTGCGCAGCAGCCGATAAGAGAAGTCACTGTGCAGCAATAAGGCTGTTGGGTCTTTGACACTTTGCAAAAATAAACTAATGCCACGTATAACTGTTAGCAACTCTGCTGAAAATAAACAACAACAAAAAAAACAGCATGTATGTGTGAGTGAAGTGTTTAAAAAAAGGCACCAAGTCCACTGAACCGAGGGAAGAAACGAGCAGCTCGTTTCTTTTTGGACTCAGCCTCCTTCAGCCACATTTTCTTCCTCTTGGAGTCCAGGTGTCCTTGAAAATGAGACATAAAAATCATTAATATCAAACTCAGGTGTGTATTAAGAAAGGTTTGTTGACTGTGACTAAAAGACATAAATATCAATAATCATATAATTGAAATTTATAAATGACATATAGTCTGGATATAGCCTTTCATGTTATATATTTTCCTTGTACATAATGTGTTGCTGTATTTTACTGCTTGTAGTGCCGTATTATGTGTACATGTAACCTCAACTTTTACTATTTCTCTAAACTTATGGATTTCCTAATTAATGTTAGCCTTTCACGCCTTTCACAAAACAGCCTTACCCAACAGCTAAAATTAGCTTGACAGCTAACACTGACACCTTTACAGAAATTTTAATTAATGTAAACTGCTAAATAAATTTTAAAATATACCAAACCAGCACTTTGATGTATCCTGTGCTTTCCAAAAAGCATTTGTCTTCACAGATGATTTTTCCTAATATAAAATTATTAGAGTAACAGCTTATTATTCTCTACTTAGGTTTAACCGTAACGCTGTGTCATCAGTAATAATGAACGTGGACATTACTTATTCAAATTAAATGGAAAGGTCCACATCTGTGACCCTTTCGCTTAATACAGGGATGAGGTCAGAATGATTTTGGAAGTTTTTTTTGTAAGGAGATAATTTTTTTTTTTACCTTTAGCTAGCTTTAGCTAAATAATAAGTCCTGCAGTGCAAACAGCGCTTAAATGTTGCTTTAGCTCTACTTTCAACAACAGGACAATACCTGTTGCTGTAGCTTTTTGTACTTTCTGTCACACATGTCAGTTTCATAATATTCTTAATGGGTGATGAATCCAAACCACATTCAGGCCAGTAATGCACCTGTAATCTTTTGATATAGCACGGTGATGCAGTAAAATGTGGTTATGCATTGTTTACTGAAATAAACAAGGCTTCCATCCAGATGTTGAGCTCTAAGACCTATTGAACTTGAATAGCGTCTGCACTGATGTCAATGGAACCCATGACATGTACACTAATGCACCCACATAGCAAGATAGATTTTGGACTGTGTGCTGATTACTGCATGGAAGATTCCTTCCTCTTTGTTTATTTTTAACTTATTAACTCATCTAACTTGAGCTCAGGCCCGGAGAAACTGACTGTGTTTGTGGGTGTTTTGTTTGTTTTCTGTGCCTGCTAAAGTTTACTCTTGAATTTGTTGATGCAACATATATTTGTGCTCGCTGGCTGATACTGGTGTTTAGTGGTTTTCGGAATTTGTTTCACCAGGTTTGCAGATGTAGCAGAAACAAGAAAAGGTGTGCAGAAAGAGCAGGAAAATCGCTATTTATGCTGATAATTCCAGGGCTGGATTTGAGTAGAGTTGTACATTTTCTGTGTTGCACATGATCATGGCGCCCAGCTTCAGAGGTCATGAAGCTAGGTTTTTGTTTGTTTTTAATGAACTTTAGTAGAGTCTGAATGTTTTTTCAGAATCCCTACCTCAGGCATTTTGCAAGGGTATCTGTCTTTTGTGAGGGTAAGGGGAAGAAATGCACATTTTAAGAGGTATTTATTTACATTATACATTTTTAAAAGGTGCTCCAAATAAATGAACTCTAGTTCCAGTGTAGCCCTTTTCCAATGAATCAATGCAACGCAAAAAAAAGAATTCATCCAACTTAGGGACAAAAAGTTATTCTCATTTACATATTTGCAGCATAGCCTCAAGATTTTGTGGATGATTAATTACTTATTATTAAAGATATTGTTAACTTTATCCTCTGACTTGTCAGAAATTTTGCACTCGTTTCAAACTCTCCAGAAAGCAGCACTTGTTAAAAACTCTCTGAGGAGCAATATTAAAGTAGTTTGTGTCATTATCTCAGAGAGGGAATCAGGGTCTTTGTTTGCATCTCAGCAGGAACTATGCACACTGAAATTAAAGGTCCCCTCCTTAACTAACGAAGCCCCCATTATAAAACATTCAGCGACTGTGTGTTGCAGATAATTGCTCAGCTTTTGTGCCTGACTTCCTGACCCCCTGAAGGAAAACAGGGGGCGGACTCTGACCTCGCGTTGTTACCGTGACGTAGAACAGAACTGCCTAATGAACATCTCTGTCCTGGGTGTTTACATCTGCCAATCTAACGTGCCACTCTTCCTCATTGTGCTTTGTGTGGCCATCAGACACAAAAGCAGACAATTAGCTCCGCTCATTAGGACTCTTTAAAGTAGAGTTCTGTGTGCTGGTAATTAATCAGCTCTGCTGTGGCGGGTGGGCGGACCTCTCGTTAGTCCCAGGCTCTGCGGGCCGTGCTCCTCCTCTTCCTCTGAGGGGCTTTGGGTGGAGTTCCTCAGGTAGCGCTGGTGTAGGCCCAAGCCGGGGAGAGCATTTTGTCTGCAGCGTCGGAACTCCTCCTCCAAGGGCTCTGGAGCTGCGATGTCTGCGGGTGTGAGCAGAGCAATGTGGGAATGAATCACATCTAAGCTCCTTGCTGTCTGGATGGATTGCCTGAGGTGTTCAGCATCGAATCTACCCCCCACCCCACCCCACTCCTGCGCAGCCTCTCTGAATTTCATACTTTCTGACACGAGATGTGTGTTGCCAAAAAAGGGAAAACATATTGCCTTGTGGTGCCCTTGGCAGTGTGAATACAATCAAACAGGAGAAAACAGATACACACATCTATCACAGCAAGTTGAGCAGAAGTCCAAAAGGTATATTGATGTAACCAGCAAGAAACAACAAAAATGATATAAAACACCACCCTAAGGACACATAGACCCCCCCCCCACCCCCCTTTCTTTTCAAACGCCAGCCATATATTTAATTCATATTTCATCTGCCTGACTTTATTGTGATTAGTCATGTAAATAAAATGAGATTTGGTTATTCTTTTCTCTAGGTAATTTACATTTATATTGAATTAGTGGCAGGCAGGGAATGGGGGAGGGAGGGGGTGGGGGTGGGGGGGGTGAGTTGGGGGGTTATTATGCTGGGAGATTACAGGCAGATCTCATCGCCATTGTGTTGTGTAATTAAGGCAGCGGAGAACAGAAGAAAGGAGGCCAGATGCTCGCTGTGCTGAAACCGGTCCCATTTTAAGGAAGGATCCCCCCCCTCACACGGTGCAATAGTCCGGACTTGAACACATCACAAGTCGTCACGACACCCGGCGCTGACATTTGGTGATGTCAGCACAAACTCTTCCTGTGTGAGAATCTCAGCATTTACATAATACGACAACAGACGATTCGTGCAGGAGTTCCCCGTCTTTTTCTTTATGAGTTGATCAACTTAAATGCAGTCATGGTGTAAATGATTGGCTAAGTGAAAACTAACAGAACTTTAATATGCTTTCAGGAATAAGCGCACATAAACATATTTCATTTGCTTAGAAAAACATCAAATGTTC
>JBBDHI010000019.1:9206064-9217805 GCA_037177115.1 Craterocephalus stercusmuscarum
TGTATAAAGAACCAGCATTTGTGCAAATATTTTTCAATGTCCAAGTGTATTTTGTGTGTTGGGGGTGTGTGTGTGTGTAACTATATATGCTCAACTTTACACATTTACTTCTATTTTTTTAAAGGCTTCTGTAACCAAAACCGGTCAACTAGTTAAATGGACAAACAGCGTTACTAAAGACGAAAGTTCTTGACATAAACAAAGTACCTCGTTTTTTTCTGGAAACTTCACTAAACTGTTTTTTGGAAGCTAGCATCAACAGGACAATCAAACACCTTAAATAATTAGGTAACATGTAAAAGCAGCCAATCATAATAACAGAAACTTCCAGAAAGTGGAACGCGGAACGCGGAACACCAGTTTTTAGCAAAAATAACAAGAAGCTTTCTATGGAAAATAATAATGGCATCACACGAGACAGGAAAATCACTTACAATAATAGTATTTAAGTTACTTTCAAATTTAAATGGATACATCAACTGCTAAGCATTAGTGCTAAAACATTTTTTTTACTCCAATCCAAACAGAGATTATGTCTGTTATGAACAGACCAAAACACATCATTACCGCAAACCTTTCAGAAATACGAGCTAATATAGCTAACTGTAGCAAAGTTATGAATGTTAAGTTTACAACTACAGCCAACAAGAGCAAATTGCTCGATTAGCTCAACATTAAATGGCACACCTACCGTCCGGGAAAACTGTCTCTTAGGTGTTACTAAAAAAATAAAATACAATTTGAAGGTAATGCTGTAAGCACATATCCTAAAGAACACCGACGACAGCCGCGTACACGTAACAGCAGCATCCCCGCGTGTTTCTATGCGGCAGGAGATTCCTTCGTCCCTGTGTCAGCAAGCTGAGACTGTCTACCTAAATGGCATTTAAACTTAATCTCAAAGAAGAGCTACCTACCCGTTGCAAAGAAATTTCTGCTCCGAATGCTTCCTTTTTGTTGCTGTACCTCTGCCTCAGTAGTAAGAAAGCTTGACGGTAGCTAGTGGTGAATGCTTACTGATGGTGGTGTGGTTACTGATATGTGGCCCACTACCGATCCTGAGGCTTTCAAAGTTATCGTATAACAGAATTACCTAAATAAGCGGTAGTTACCTTTCAAATCAAATAGTCCTGTCATCTCTCAATGTATGTCTCGATGAAGCTTAGTTAGGCATAACATGATTTTCACGAATGTAAGCTGGTTATAAATGCCCAAACTGCATTGCAATGCTATCAGTGTTTCAATTATAAAGGTTGAGTTTAGAAATTAAAAGTCACGGCTTTAGAATTACAGAACTCCAAGGCTTAACACTAATCAAAATTCCTAAATAAATAGCATTTAAATTCAAATTTTGTTCCTATATTCTTGGCATTGTTAAATTTGAAATTATTGTTACATAAGTAGGCAGCATCCGTCAGTAACGGCAATACGTTTGTATTTTACGACGGACCATGAAAGCAGCACGTCATTGAGCGTCGCCATCAGCATAGTTTCACTGACTTGTCCTCGCGTCCACGTGTGATAACCTAGCAGGCGGATGGCAGAGGTCTGTAGCTATTTACGCTGGTGGTGTATAGTACAGAGGAAGTATTTCATAGTGTAATAGTTTTGATAAGTTAAAAAATATAGTTGATTTTTATCAAATATATGAATACATAGCTTGAGCACAAATTACACTTTGCGCCCTCTAGTGTGCTTAGAAAAAACATATGATCTATAACCTACATTTGAAGCCTCATAAAAAAAAAAAAGAAAAAAGATTGTAACAGGATTTAACAGGACTTTAGAATATTTTTAAAAGCGTAATAGCATTAATCCAGGATTTAGTGCTCTACATGCACATTTGCTTTTTCTTGCCACATTACTGCTTGCTTCAGTGTAAAGACGTTAACAAGGTTTTGTCATGACCCTTTTCTATTCTGAAATCATTTCAATTTCTCTGTTAAGTTGATACCTCTATTTTCAGGTCACAACTCGCAAATCTATTCCCACAGGAGTCTTGGCTGAGGATATGAAAAGCGGTGCACTGAACTCTCCTTAACCCAAAAAGGGAGCATGAAGTATAGGTTATTACAGTTTTGAGTAAAAGTGAGCCTGAAATCAGACTTGCATTGATTTCAAAAGGGAGATAGAGGTCGTTTTTGCAGTTAGATCTGTTCAGAGCTCTTGCCAGCTAAAAAGGACCCAATGAAAATGACAGATTGCTATTAATTACAGTGGTCATTATGGGCCGTCAGGATCTAATTAAGCTCACTCAGAAAGAAGAATCACAGCTTTAGACATCGTGTACAGGTCAATATATATCACACTGTGAATGGTTATCTCTAAACGTATCAGTATGGATTTTTATGCCTTTATCTGATAGTTGTGCTGCAGCATGCACTTCCCAGGAAGAAGACAAAATTTACTCATGACTATAATTTTTTAATACAGACCAAATGCAATGTGAACTGCTGCTAACAAGCAATTTTTCACACTCAAGACTGAGGGGTGGCCCACTCCTTGTTCATGTCTAGACATGCAAAAAGTGTGCAAGAGCAGCAAAGGTACATACTCTTCCCCCTTCAGTTCTATTGGAGCAAGAGTTTTCAATTTAAATAACCCAGGTGAGGGCATTTCTGTTAGAGTTGTTCACTAGAGTCCATAATAGGTTACCAAAGGGTCCTTAACTCAGTGAGCAGGGGTTATATGAGTTTTTTTGTAGAAGGTAAGGAAAGGGCATCTGATTGTACAGTATGTAATTTCCCAGGATGATTTGCAATATAAAGGTGTGAAAAAGTTTTAAAAGTTCTTTGCGTATCAGAAGCTGCCACCAGATGGCGCCACCTTATCACAGTAAGATAATGGATTTGTCCAACTCTTTCTCCTTGAGCCGATTCCTGCAATTACTGTCTTTCTTTATCTTAACTTGATTCAAGTATGATTACCTAGTCAGCTCACCAAAAATCCATGCCAATCATTTAGCTTAATGCTAACTTTGCAGACACACACTTGGGTATATTTGGGAAAAGAGGCTCCAATCTCCAATACCCCTCAAGAGCTTATTGACGTTTCCTTTTTCTGCAGCAGGACAAACAAGCCTAAAAGCTTCAATTAGCCCTTAAAAATCCTATGAGCAAGCTAAAGTATATAACGCTCTGAAGATGATTCATAACATCCTGCATTAACGTTGTCAGTTACAATCCATCACAAGGTAATAGTCTTAAATAAATCTCATGGTAATTGAGATGAATCCCTCATTTCAATGACAAGCCTGGTTTTTAAGACCCAATTACCACTATGAGTTCTTTGGCCCAGCCGATGTGAGGGGTTCCGGCGCCGACACGACAGGAGAGGCTGGTCGTTTCAGCAGAGGAGAGAGGACGGAGAGATGGACTCGGTCCAAAAAGGGATGGATATCTTCCTGGGCTGCACTGCATACGAGGGCAGGTGGATTTATGACAAACGCACACAATCTTAATTTGTGCTCAGCCCGATAATGCATCTCAAGGCCAGAATAGTTCTGCTCAGTGTTTCTTAACTGGATGTTTCTTTAATTATATGTCAGAGGCCGTAAAACTGAAGAGGAGATTTTCCCACAAAGCACTGTTTTATGTCCTGGTCATTACTGTAAATTACAAGCAACAAGAAAACCAGAAGACT
Organism: Craterocephalus stercusmuscarum; assembly: GCA_037177115.1. Taxonomy (NCBI): domain Eukaryota; kingdom Metazoa; phylum Chordata; class Actinopteri; order Atheriniformes; family Atherinidae; genus Craterocephalus; species Craterocephalus stercusmuscarum. The sequence continues at coordinate 9,209,707 of JBBDHI010000019.1, forward strand.
AATGGAAGGAAAATGCAAAAAGGAAAGCAATTTTATTCATCTCCATACACTCTTTTCTCACCCTGTTGGTACACTGATCATTTGCAGGCCTCTTTCAGTATGACAGACTTCCATGTGCTGATCAGGTATGAGATTGTTCACCTTACAGGACACATGTGGAAACATAAAGCCTCCAAAGGACAAAGAAACAAACCTGTACAAATACAAAATACATGACTCATAGAAGGGTTGTAAACATATACATATTCACAAAAACCATCATCATATAATCCTTTCTGCATCTGAAGTCCAGCAATATCATTCTACACTCTCCAGATGCCGTGTGCACACTTATGGTATAATTATTGGACATGAGAGTTATTACTAGTAAAGATAATATTTGGGGAAATTCCAAAAACTGGAGTTTCAATAGCCTCTACGTGAAAATACATGATAGCAGTACACAAAAGCTCCTCCACCTCCGCAGCCCTCTGCACACTACAAGGCGGCTGGAGTCCCAAAGTCTGCCTTCTTTGCTGCAATATTGCCATTTTCACACAATGCCACTTAATCTTTGGTGGAAGAAAAACAAGTGTCCACTCATGTTGCGTTACTTAGAAACGAGCTGCTACTGTTTTTTGTATTCGGCGCCGTATACTTCCTGCAAAATCCCTCTGCTTCGCTGCTCTTCAGCACGGTCCTCCCGAGTGATTAAACATTTAAATTACTTAAAAGCAACAATGTTAAAAAAGGCTTCCTACCCCGTTTCAAGCCTGTACCCCTTCTCTTCAGTCTTTGGGTGATTATTACCTCACCCTCTGCTTGGCACAAGCACACAATAAAACACACAAATCAGTCAGTGCATCATTTCCTTTTCCGCATTTTCATTTTTGAGTCTTTCACTCCAAAGCCAGCTCTGAGTTGCTGAGACCTTGGATGCAGAGACGGAGAGGCCGTTGCTCGCTCAGCTCAACTCGAACCCAGCAGAGGACTCAATGGCGTACAGCAGCTTGTTCCTCATCAGGTGCTGGTCGCAGAACTCAGGGAGCTTGAGCAGGTTCATGCAGGTACTGGCGGTCGGCAAGCGCTCCAGATCCGAGCCGCCGTTGTGAATGCAGAAGGCCGGATAAAGCTCCTGTTCGAAGATGTAAGGCGTTAGGAAGTGGCGGCAGTCACAGAGACAAATGTGGACAACAAAAGACGGATGGAAAATCTATCAACGTGTGTCAGTAATGATCACAATTTCCAAACCAATCCCGATTAAGCAATAAATGTCAAATTCCGCCAGGGGATAAATGTTAAAAGAGAGACGTTAAGAGCGAAGCTAATACAGCAAAAGTACTCATTTAGGAAATCAGCTTTGAGCTTGAAAGGTACATAGGGGCAAACCGGCCCACGGTTTGAACTTTGGATGAGTTGCTGGAGAGATGGTCATTTCATGTTGTCTATCTGGCATTTTTTAAATCAAGCCTTCGCTTAACTCTGACACTGAGCGTTTCCATCAAGAACAAGCTGCTCCGCCCCGATTTCACCCCACAATTTAACATTAGTATATACGGCTCTGTGGCCATACTTACCCGATTAAATGGCTCTTCGGGGGCTCAGCCATTATGACCCCATTTTTTTGACAATTACCGTATTAAACTATCGTTGCTTATTGAGAAAGTGTCATTACTGCGGCGATCATTTAGGGGGAAAAAAGACTGTTTCCATCATCTTTTTTAAATGGGTTCTCCTGACAGAACTATTTCTCCTCTAATGAATCCTGGGCCGTTTTCACGACAGCTAATTAAGGCTTAGCTGGCTTGAGCTGTGAGCTAGGTCAGGGGCCGCTCCCCCACAAATTACCAGGCCCGGAGACGACACACAGTGGGAGGGGTGGCAAATTCGCAGACGGGCCAAAGTCAGATTTATTAAACGAGGAGGGAAGAGTGCGTTCAAACCCTGAAAGGAAATACTGCAGCAGAGTCTAAGCAGAGCATTGCTCACTCACGACAGAGCAGGAATAACATTTTCTAATGACAGGAACAAGAATACTTAACAATCATAACATTATTACCACTTCTGATCAGTTAATATATGACATAAAAACACGTTAATGGCCCAGAGCCACACGTTTAGCTATTTCTCCCATCCTTAACTACTTTAGTCTTATACAAATCAAGTCAGAGAGAAAGTGAAATGGCTTGCAATTAGGAAAATCATTTCAGAAATGGCTGTAATGATTCAGGACAGTTAAAACAGTGCTTAGAAGTAGACCAATGGACTTTCCTGGCATATCCATCTCATAAGAAATTGCTGTTTTCTTCCGTGTGACACTAAAGGACAGAAGGTGAAAAGTTCAACCTTCTACAAAGTTCTAAATGGCAATATTTGTCCAGCCAAGCCTACACACAGAGCTGCAGACGCGCTTCTTCAACAGAGGAAGGACATGAACTAAAACCAACAGTGGATGTGAAGATAAGTCTTCACCGCACCCTCTGCTTTGAATGAAACTAATTGGAAAACTATGTTTCTCAGGGTTGTTATCAGTCTGAGTATTTTCATTACAAGCCAATAAGGATGAAAAGTTTCGTCTGCTGCAGCTGGAAACCAGCTGATAATAGCAGATACTAGCACTATGCAAAGTCTGCAAAGTAAGAGCCGGGGGAGGAGAAGGAGGAGGAAAGACGGCGTGAGAGGAAAGTTCAAGTCTGGTAACGGTTCACCTTGAAGCCAAGTAGCGGCGGTCGGGAGCAGCTGGTTACAAACTTCAACAGCTTACGCTTTTCTTCTTCTGTGAATCCTTCGACCACCTGCCAGAAGATCTGGATGACAGGATGAGTGGCTGAGTACCCACCTAAAGGAGTAAACAAAGTTACATTATTATTTTATCTGTACAGGAGTTGTACTATATCATCAATAAACTGAAAAGATTTTAAAAGCAGCTACCTGAATAGTTTGTAAAGTTTTTTAGGTCATCAAGACAAATTGGAACATGAGCCCCAGATATCAGCACCTATTAGGAAACAGGAAGCACATTTTTAGCTTCTGTGAAGAAAAAAAAAAGGGGTCAAGTTTCACTTTTCCAGTGCATAATACCTGGATCTCCTGCTGGTCAAACATACGCAGCCACTCAAGGTTGACCACATTGGCCAGACCCTGTCTGAAGGCCAGGCAGTGAGGCCTGATCTGCTTGTTCAGCCTGTAGTCAGCCACCAGATGGATGTAAGCGATCCGGTTCGCTGTGGTCACAGGAATATCTTTGCCTCCTGGCTTCAGCTCAACCACCTGGATACAAAAAGACACTTGGTGTTCATACAGTTTTTATATGTAGTTCTTAATCAGTTTAAATTTACCATATTACATTTTGAACATTCAGGTTCAAGATAAACAACAAGCAATTTCAGGGGCTCAATTAAGCCAGGTGCTTTTAATTCACTCAGAGAAAGACAATTCAAAGTGGTTGAACACATTCAGTGTTTGGCATCAAACATCTGGTCCTATCATTTGGCCTGTGACAGACTGAACTGCAGCTTTAAATGTTGTACAACGTTGTGATGCAGAAATTGTAAAATAGAAGGGAAAAGAAAACAGCCACATATGTAGAATTTTTTTTTCTGAATTTCAATTATTCTCAGTTTCTCTCAATTGTTCAATAACTAACAATGTCTGTGTCCTTTGTCATGTGTTTATGGAGATTTTTAGATAACTGATAGACAGAAATATGACATCAGCAATGACTAACATTAGACGCACGCACATCACAAAAACAGATGGCGAAACACTCAACAGGATATTTGTCTAATAGCAACATTAGTTTTAAAAAATAAACTACAGCAACTATGAATCAGCACCTCTCTGACGTAGTCTTCACAAAAAAACGATTGATAAGCTTCACAAAGGTTTACAGTGCAGCAATATTGAATATAGGTTACAAAATAATGTGAAGCATTCCTCTTTTCTGTGTCCTCACATGCAGGTAACCATTTTCTGCCCTCTTCTCCTTCACAGTGGATTGTGATTATGTGCTAATGTAAGAGAATTACTGCTGTTATCTTGCTTGCTTTGGCTATCTCGCGGGGGCAAATGCAGGGCAGACTGCTCCCGGGTGTGTGCCTAATCTTTCACAAATTGTTTTCCCTATCGTGTTTGCGATCCCCTATTTGCAACCAGGAGGGCCACATTGTAACTCAGCCGTTTCAGGTGTTGTTTGAGAAGAGCTAATAAGACGCGTTAAGGCCCTGAGCAAACAGGGCTCCATGTAGAGTGCAGGTCTGGGCGCAGGTGACTCAGAGTGTCGGTGGTGGCTTCGCCTCTGCAGCTTTGAGCTTTCGAGGTTGGGGGAAGAGTGGGGAGGGGGGGGGGTGCTTAAGAGCTGCTGGGTGCTTCTGTCAGGCGTGTTGTGGGATAATTTCTGGGGGGAAAGGCAGGTGGAACGGTCAACAGAGCTGCTGTGTTTTCCCTGCACTGCAGCAGGGTTTAGAGCAACGGCGGCGACGTGCTTTATCTCTGTCAGAGCTGAAAAGTGGTGCATCAGGAGGGAAATGAATTATTAACGCCACAAAGGGAAACCAAACAGGAGGAAGGAAAGGTAGCGAGGCGCTGAGCAGGATAGAAAAACAAGAGGTGGAAAATAAATACGCAAGAATCATTTAACTGACTGAATCCCACCCCGCTCTTACCTGAGCTTCTCCCAAGTCGTTGTTGACCACAGTGAAGTTGAGTCCCAGCTCTTCCACATCGTCCTCATAGCTCTTGAGAAACAGAAGGTTGCGATACACTTCTGGGTCCAAAGAGGCCAGATGGTGGATGTCCACATCTGCACTGGTTCCCAGAAGTTTGGATAGGAAAAAACTGGCAAAGGGCAACTCCACCAGCATGTTCTCATACAGCGCCTATAAAGAAGAAGAAAAATAGATGTTATAGAGAGGACAACTGTAGGATACTTAGTTTATTCTTATAAGCATTTAACTTAGTCAGATGATCAATAAAAGACTGTCCAGCACTTCGGTGTCACTAAAGAAGACATGGCTAAATGGATTTGAAGCAGCAGACATTGTATATATCAGCAAATCTGATTACAACATACATAAATTTGACACATATCAAAGAATCCAGTTTTCAGACAGTAAATCTGATCACATCAGGATGACTAAGATCAAAACACAGAACACAATCTATATTAAAAACACCAGCAGCTTCTCCACTTGTCTCAAACTTTATAAATGCCGATTCTCACCTTGACCTTAAATGCCATTAAGAACCACAGCCGGGCAGGTGACTCATAAAACCCAAAGCTAATGTACTGGATTAGTCCGAAAAAGAGCCCATTGGAGACATTAAAATATACAGGTCTATATAAATGATAGCGCTAAAAACCCCGACCGCATCAGCTAAATGGATTATAAATCTAGAGGATTTCCATAATGCATGCATCTTAAACACACACAGATACATAAATCACAGCTATTTTCTAAACACGGGTTAATTGCACAACTTCAAACATTGTCTATTTTTTATGCAAAATAATCCACTTAGTATTACTCTTGTGGCCAGTACTCGTTTTAGACCATATGCGCCGCATGGCCCCTTGAAACCTATCAATAACACTTGTGCCGGGAAGAGGCAGCAATAAGTATATGGGAAAAACCTGTAGCCTTATTTTTTCAATGCCACCTACTTTATTTATGAGTGTTTATTGCCAGAAATTGTGCCAAAATGACTTGGGTTGGAAAGAATTAATTATTATGGCCCAGGCCTTTTAATATAAGTGAGTGCAGTGGCAACGCAATTAAAGGAAATCGCGGCACCATCAGGTGGAATAAATGCCAGCAGCATTACAGGTGCATTCTGTTAGGTGCCAAATAAATTCCTTAATTTACAGCATTAAGAATCAATGAAATTATAATGCCTTTAAAACGCATCTCTATCAATCAGAGGGGCAACTCGCACACAACGCTAGAGGAGACTCGGAGAGAGGAGACCACGCCGAAGGCTGGTGTTGAAGGAGGAAGTTTATGAACCGAGGCCACTGCTATTAGGTTGGAGTTTTTGTGCTAATGAGAAAAAACTGACAAACAAGAATCTCTAGCAGATCAAATCACATAATGAGAAGTGAGAAGGAACATAGCCGGACAGCCAAGATCAAAATATTTTTTAATCTGAAGACACAAAAGCAAAGCAACCTCTTCTCATGTTTTCTTATTTGCAGCTTAAATCCTTCAGCTTGTCAGCAGGGTGGGCAAGTGAGGAAGAAGGATGATGACCGGCCTCTATTCTGATGTTCAATCCCATTTCAGTGAGTACCCCAGACAAGCCACTCCTGCCTGTAATACATCACCTCCACAACAATGGCACGCCTCGGACATTAATTAACAATATTAATCTCCTGTGTCCTTTGAGCTGCAATGTGAACGGTGCAGACTGCGGCGATGGTGATGCAATCACAATCCATATAAACGGTCGCCTTTTATCCAGGCAATAACGGCACTAAACAAATATCAATACACCTCTCAAATGGCCACTCAAATGTCCATTTTTATGGAGAAAGAGGAACTTAAGGAAGGGTTAATTGAAAGTCAAATTCAAATTAATTTCCCTCAGCCTAATTGCCCGAACCATTAGCTATGAAGAGTACGGTACTGTGGAAGTAGGAGAAGATGAGAAGATTGGAGCTGTCGATTGATCATTTCTCACTTGCAGAGAATACAGAGGAAGAAGAGACACGGGAAAAGGAGGATGAGGAGTTACAACTCTATGATAAGTGGACCAGACCATGTAGGGCTGAGCAAGAGAGAAGAGTCCTCGAAGTTCCTGACTGTAAAACAGATCAAAATGCTATTACCACATGCTTTGAATGCTTATTTATGTCCTGTCTTTGTGGGCCTGCTGATTTAGTGCCGGCCAAATGCAATCGCTACACAAACAAGAGGTAGGAATCATCGGCTAATGGAAGTCCTAATTGAGAGGCGACTGCTTGTCATGAGGTAATTCCTCTCCGCCGTTGAGATGAGACCCCCCCTACACGAGGAAGGCATCTTGATAAACAATCCCCATCACATGCATTAAGGATGATTTAGAAACATTAGGCTCTAATAAATAGCGCCATTGGAGAAGGAAAGGGGCAGACAAACAATGCCGTCAACAGATTACACTCAGGGTTAATTAACAAAAGAGAGTGCCAGATTCAAATTGCTGCCTCAACCCTAAAATGTTTTCAGAAATGAAAAGTTCCTTAAAGCACTTTGAGCTGCCAGAGCAAATACCAAAAGAAACTTTTAGATAAAGACAATACGCTTCTTAGTCATTACCATCTTCATATTTAGGCATTTGATATTCATTTAGGGGCATTTTTCTTTATTCCTTTATTAGGTTTCACTTTGAGGGCTCACCTTTCCAAGGATCCTGCCAAGGAAGTAGTAGTGTCTTGTAAAGGAGTCTCCCACCAGCATCTCTGCAGTAGGGCTGGGATACAGCAAGCCCTCGTTGGTTGTCTTGAAGAAGCCCTGGTTGGGGTTAAAGCCTGACCTGAGGAGCTCGTTGAGGAATTCTCGAAAGATGCCACCGCCATCAATGCCTGCCTCATCCAGGCCGTGGGCGTTCAGCAGATGGACTCGAATCCTTTTCTTTAGGTCAGGTTCTAATATGGGGACACACGACAAGAAGAGGAATTACTGAGGGAGCGGTAAGAAAAAAAAAAACAAGGATATTCAAGGCCTTGCCAATAATGTTCATGATCTCAATAAAGTGAATCCATAAATGTCAACAACAGCCTCTCTGAGATCTTAAAGCTTTTCATTCTGTATTTCATTTTAATTTCACTCATTTTCAGCATAAAATTGAACAAGAGACAAGATGACAGATTATGTCTCTGGTTTATAATGGTTATGAACTCATTTTCTTCCCTGAGCTGGATGAAAGCACCTATAAACAGAGATTAACTCCACATTTCTAGCAACAAAGCTGCTTGCTGCCTTTTCTCATTGAAGCCTCTGATTTCAATATCTCTTTTCAGCCAAACAATGTTTAGTTTATAAGTAATTATTTTTCCCATATTAAATGGTTTGCAAAAATTGGTTGCATTTACTGTGCTACATGCTCATTTTATCTTATTTTCCTTGTTTTTACAAGCAGTACAG
>JBBDHI010000019.1:9343885-9360623 GCA_037177115.1 Craterocephalus stercusmuscarum
TGTGGTGACAACCATAAGTACGGACGAACCACAGAAATGGGAATGGGATGGAGGCCTCAGAGAGATTGGAAAAAAAATGCAACCTTTTTTATATATTTTATTTAATATTAATTTCTAGATTATACAAATGTCTAATTTAAAAGAGACTTTTTAAAATTAACTTATATTATTATATTATTATATTATTATTATTAACTATTTTCAGTCGTCTGCCATGTTTAATGTGCTTGGCAACAGTCGATCCTACCTGTACAAACATGCTTAATTAACAAGACAGCAGGTTGCACAGTTCATGAAGTTCATTACAAGCTGTGTTTTCTTGCACTTCAGCTGTCTGAAATTCGGATGGCACCCGGAGGGGCCAGTCAAATTGCCTACTATTGGCCCATCCCTAGTGATTGTGTGAGGCATTGTCTACATTGATCATTTTCTACATTATCAGGGACTGCATCTTTGGGAATTTTGTCAGAGCCTTGAAATTAATGGATGCCTTTTTATCCTTTCTTTCTCTCTGTTTTTTGCTACTTGGATATTGTGAATTGAGATCCTTCCAGCAATTTGAGCTATACGGGTCTTCTTTCATTTTGGATATGCTGGTACTGTCGATGTCACAGACTTACAGCCATGTTTACAACTTGCAATGAATCAATGACATGCACATGTTTATTATAGCAGTAGATAAGCTATGGCTAATACCATTTTTATCTCACCTGACAGCTTACACAACCAGAGGCAAGTCATTCTATAATGAATTGATACTTACTGTCATGTTGTCTGCTTTATCTCCTGTCAAATTTATTACTTTTAGGCAAAGTGCTTAGAGCTCAGTCTTTGATCAGCGCTGACAGTGACTAGACTGAAAGTGTCAGGACTTCCCATGATTTGAAATGCCATTAACTGGAGTTATTGAAATAAAAAAATTGTCTTGTGGTAAGCAGGAGTGGCTTATTAAATTTTTTAACAAAGAAAGATTCATGTCCATGTTTTAATGTGATCCAAAGTCCAAAATAATTTATTTTGTACAGGATTGAAAGAAAAACATTGTCATAAATCACCAGACTATCAAAATAAGTTCATGAATATGTGTTTTACATGCAGTGTAAACTGCCTAAAAGATATTTTAACATCTATTACCACCAGTCCACAGTGGTACAACAGGTCCATCTACAGCTGATAAACAATAGCCCAAGTATATGCAACCACACACAACCACTTTGATATTCAGAAGATTGTAGTTATCTTGCCAGGCTCTGAGACATTTGTTTCTGGCCACATCATGGACCAACCTTCTCTTTTAGAGTACAGCTTTATTCATCTGACCGCATGCAGTTTATTCATGGCCATTTAGTATTTTGAATCTAGCTTCTTATTTCAAACATTTGCTATGATAACCATGTAAAGCAAACTAACTGATGCAGCATTCATTTTACCAAAAGAAAAGTTTAAGCATTAAAGGAAAAGATAAAATTGCATTTTAAAGCAACTTCTGATATAACAAAAAACTGTACTCCTTCTGCAGAAGACATATGCATTTACATTACATGTTTGAAAATTCCTACAAACTTCTCTTTCTAATATTATGAATGTCTTCATCATATTATGGCTTCAGTCGTTTCTGTTTTTTTCAACAAACATGCTAACCTTCTGTTGTGTTTATCACAAACATGTTGCAGAGCTACAGCACCTCGTTCTAATGGCTGTACGCAAGTGGTCCAAATCATTTGAGGAACATACCTGATGTCATGTTCTTTTCTTTTGACTTTTACCCATTTCAAAGGTTTGCATCATTTTATTTCAATATATAAATATGAAGAGAAAGTCAAGGAGGCTAAAAGACATGGTTTCCTGTCTGTACCTGGAAGAAGTTTGGTTTTCTATCTCAAACTCTTTAGTTAAGTAGAAGAAGATCTGGGGCCCTTTCATAGGACATATTAGGAAGGACAGACCAAAACCTGGGACTTGAACGCACTGTTCTGTTGTTTATCTTATGATTACTATCATGAACTACCCATATTCACATTTTTTGCTGTGCCCCTCCAGCTCAATTCTTTTGGACTCTTTTGGGTTTCTGTTTAGTGTTATAAATATTCATATATTTCCTTTATTCTGCACTGAATGAATGCCGGCTGTAAGGTCTGCTTGTTTTCTTGTTTCTTGTTAATTCTTTTTTCTATTTTATTTTATTTATTTTGTAAATGTGTGGGTACTGTCTGTTTTAAAAGGTTCAAATTGTGCATACATAAAATTTATTTTAAAAAATAGAGAGAGAAAGTTTTCTGTTTAATCACGATACGGTTGAATAATGATAAATAAGAGGCATCAACGTGTCTGCATCTTTATTTTAAGGCCAAAAGACCTTTTAGTTCTACTAAACATGACAGTAATTTTATTGAATGAATACAAGTTGTTGAAGGACCTCAAAGCTCTCTGCAGTGCCTCTGAATTTGAAAGGCAGTTTATCAAGATAATGATAATCGCAACTTGCCCATTGTGGGAGTGTGTGGGAGAAGGATAGTGGGAGAAAACAGTATGTGGATGGCTTTTAGTGCTTTTGTCCAAATTGTATCACAAAACATAATCTTCACTTGTAAGTAAACATAAAAACACTTGAATCTAGTGTGTAATCCTTTTGAATATCAACAGTTCCCGTTGTTCTACTTCCCAGTTATCATCTGCTTTTATCCACCTTCATCGTGTAACAGGAAATAAGAATAATAGGCAATGTGTACAGCATGAGGTAAATAGGACTAAGAGACTAAGATTGATTAAAACAGACGGACAGGATTGGAGCTAGACCCTGCAGAGTAAGAAGTTGTAATTTATTATTTTAGCAGTCAATAATTATTTTAGCAATCAACTATCCTCTCTGGATATGGAGAGCGAGCAACGGGTTCAACAGCGGCATTTCTGAATTATGAGTTAAGGAAAACTGGTTTTAAAACTTGGCTCAAATTAAGTTTGCTTCAGTGACCTCATTACGCAATTTAAGTAATCACTGCGACTGACTCCCCCACGCGTTTAGAATAATGCAGTTGGGAGTGTAATATTGCAAAGTATTGATTTTTCATTTTCAAAGTTTGGGAACTTTCCGTCAAAGTGTTTGACAGACTGTGGATGAAAATGGCCATGCCCCGGGTTAATTACTTGCATTGGAAACACATCCTGTGTTCAAAGGTTGCAGCAGAGAACGTAAAAAATCATCCATGATCATTTATGTAAAACTTCACGGTGGCCCTTCATCTTCGACAACAGCCAGCTCTACTTAGCATGCCACAAGAAAGTGTGGCTGACAGTTTGCAGGAACCCGCCTGTAATTCTTACTGATACCTGGGCATTAAACTTCCTCTCCTCTGTGAGAGAGCACATCAAAAGCAGATTAAAATGAAAACTAAAAACAAGGCGAGTCTGCAGATGATAAAGCTGTTGCCAGTAATTTGAAACAAAAACTGAGTCTTGAAAATTACCATAGAAAATGGTAGTTTTTCCCTTAATTGTGCAGATGCTATGACTGTAGCAGTGTTGATGACCACATAATATCAAGGGACCCTGTTATTACAATGTAGATAAGCCAACTAATATAGGTTTCAGAGATGCTGTGTGTCTGCTGTGTAGTATCCAAAAACCAAAAAGATCACAGAGAGAGAAGAGGGGGGTCAGCGACAAACATGTTTGTGTGGCAGGGTAAATTGATCATGGTGTTGATGTCAAATAGCTGGTGTTATCCCCCTCTGGAGTCACAGAGAGGGTTATTGTTGTATTGGGAATACATGAATACAAATGGATGGCTTTTTTTAGAGTTTGCCATAGACCCTGAATGCATCAGCATAGGCCATAAACATGCCCAGTCCTGCGTCTGAGCTCAGACATACAGGAATTATGAAGGGCAAAAGTTAAAATGAGGTGCCACGCCAATACCCCTAGACACCATTCAACCACACAGCCATAATTAATACTTTATTTCCCTGCAGTTGCCTTTATAACGCACAGATGCAGGGAAGATGACCTGAGATTGGGAAACCACATGTGAAGAGGCACTATGGAAGTAAGGTATCATGTTTACTTTCATAAATATGGCAATCCCCCTCAATCACCCCCCTCCCCTCCCCATAGCCGCCCTCTACCTAGCAATTAAATCCAGTTAGAGATTACTCTCAGCTGCATCTCTATGTCTTCACAGGAGTCTCAGCCTCCAGCCCGGACTGATAATAACTATGGTCGGCACTGTTTCAGCCATTCATTTGATAAAGTGCTTTTCACCTTGCAGCTTTCATTATCCACACACCAGACAGCGTGTGCGTGCGCATGTGTAAGTTTATTTGCTTGGCTCCGAGTGAGCTGTTTAAACAAGTGTCACGTCATTATTCTTTGATCAATTTTCCAATTATGATTAAGGCGCTATAATGCTGTAATGGAAGGTGAACTTCGATCTATATCAGAGCAATGAGGTGATTAGACGCTTCTGGAATCTATCCAACAAAGAAGAAAAAAAATGAAAACACAGCGAGAGACCTTTTTTTTTCTGAGTAAGATTGATCCTGTTGACGGAAAAGGCCTTGGTTCATAACAGACCATGTCTGCTAGCAACAGCTTAGCTGGTCCACTGAGGTGTCTGTCTGCACATCTTTTGGGGGGTTCTTTAAAGAGGGTGAGTGAAGAAGTCTCTCTGAGAAAAAAGATGTTTATTGTGATGACCCACCTTGACACTGCATGGTTGCTTCCATGGCACAGAAATATGTTACTTCAAGGCTAGACTTTCAGAATAGACACAATCAAAGACTTATCGAGATATGGAATTCAGCAGATTTAATTCACATGCATTTTACTTTGCTTTATTGTGAGAGATTGACAAGAACTTATCAGGTGAATCTCTTTTTCTTCTTCTTTCTTTTTCTTCTTTTTTTTTCTTTGTTTAGCCGTGGACATTTGTATAGTGTTTTGTTGCTGTTGATTTTTTTTAATCACATAATCATAATAAAGCTTAAAAATGTTTAAAAATAAACTAAACCATAAGTCTTGGTTTGGGTTATGATCTCATACTCGACAGGTAAAACAGACTCAGTGAAGATTTTGACCTCTATTGGAGAGACAGAGCAATTTATTTTGATCATGTTTTCTAAACAGTCACAAAAGAAGTCATTTACTGTTGCCTTTCCTATAACAGGCTTTTGTTTTTGTTTTGTTTTTTCTAATTTGTCTTTTCCAGCATTATAGCAGCAGAATGATGGTCTGTTTGCAAATTTACTCTGCCAGAGGATTTTATGGGTATAAAACACCTCTAGATAATGTGAATTTTATTTAGTTTTGATTTATCATTTTTTTTATATAAATTCTTATTTTATTTGTTTATTTATTTTGAATAATTGTTTGTTATGAGTTCTACATGACATTGCTGAACCTGATCAGAGAAAAAGGATAGAAAGAGAACAAAAAGAAGAGACAAAGATGCACTAGATAGAAAACAATGGGCCTTCAATCTAACCGCACACTCTAGACAACCTGCTACACTTGTACAGAAACACAATGACAAACATCCCACAGCCCCTGCAGGAAGACAACACTGGCAGCCATCAAGAGCACCAATGAGAGATGCTGGAGCACAAGTCCAATTCACCATACCATGAAGAGAACCATGCATCCGCCCCGCATGCAGCAGAGGGAGGTCCCAGTCAGAGCCCCCCATAGCCAGGTGCCACGATTGGCAGGCGCCGGCTCTGCTGGGCATGGGTCAGACAGAGCGCAGGGCCTCAGGAGCCCGTTTGTGAAATAGGCTTTTCTAGTCATGTTGACCACTCAAATATTGTCACATAAATTCACCCGTTCACACACACACTTAAACCATTTCTGTGGCTCCGTACGAAGTGCTTTTACCTACCACACCATTCATACAACATGGGAGTCGGTATCTTGCCTAAGGACACTTCAACATGGAGTCAGGGAAAGTCTGGAATTGACCAACGCCTTTCCGCTTGGTAGATGACTGCTCTTCCTCCAGAGCTACAGTTCCCTCACCCCCGCAGGCCGAGGGTCCGCACAGACGGCCACCCAGAGGGGGCCAGTCCCCACTCTGATACCCCAACCATGTGCCTTGGGAACACACAAGTACATAACCCCCTCTTCCCCCATCCACCCATCTACATACACCAGCCCACCTTCTCCACACCCATCCACTTACCCCCATCTCTCCACCATAACCCCTCACTGACAGCCTCCTCTGCACCATCCCACCCAAGTCTCCCCTTCAACCCATCTCCCCCCATCATCACCCCTCCAGTCGCTCACCTTGTACCCACAGCCAAATTTGCACACCCAGTCTCATACACCCACGTCTCTCCCTCCCACCATGCCTCGTGGGAGACAACAGTTCCCGAACTGCTGCCCCAAGAGCAAAGGACTCACAGTTCCCACCCTGGGAGACCCTCAGCCATCATGCACCCCCCACCAACATCCAACCCCGGAGAGGTCCCAGTCCTCTACCTCGATAGGTGATACAAAAAACTGTGATAATACCGGAATGATGAAAAAATTCAGCTAAATGATTCTTTGAGGAGGCATGACGGCCTGTCATAGCTATTTTCTGTGTCCATGATGGAATTACACCCTGATGCCACACATAGAGACACACTTCCAACAGTGGACAGACAGCGCACGTCAGAAAACATGTCAACCAGCTGAAAATCAAACTAAAATATGAGAGTTTATTACATTTCCCCAAGATGGAAACACAGTCACTTCAGTGAGGAGTAGCCGGAGTATTTGTTCTGCTTCAGTATTATACCAATGTGCCATGCACAAGAAATTAATAATGATTGCCAGTTTTATATTGTAAGCAAACGAGAAGGCATGGGTTTCATGCAGTTGTCTTCATGGACATTTGGTGGCAGTTTTGCTGTCAATCCACAACCACTGCTTGTCCATGCTGACTTCATTCAGCCCTCAGATTACGACAAACTGTTAATATCTACATAAGGGACAACGCAAATACCTTTTACAATGTAATTTGATCGTAATTAGTATTTATGACCAGGAAGTGGACAACAGCAGGCAGATGTCAACTCAGTCAAATACCTTATAAAACATCTTTTATAATGCTATTATCCCCTCACAGACAAACACATTCACCTCACACGAACTGTAAATTGCTCCTCTTGAGAAATATTGCTCACTATGCTGGCATGAGTTAGCAAATAATTGCTAGTCAAGAGAGGAGGTAGCTTATAATATGCATTGGGAATTTTAATCTTGACTTTTAATAAGCCTTTGACCTTCTTGCGTCTGTAGCCTATAATTAGAAATTCTGGCTGGGCCGGATTGACAGAATGCTGTGTCTTAGGGGAGGTAAAGCCTTGTGTGACTGCGGTCAGCAGACCTTCTAAATCATGCGGCAGCATGAGAAATGTTTAATCTAACAAATTGGTTTCTGTTTCCTCTCGTTTTTTTTTTTTTTTTTTTTATTCTTTCATGCAGTCGGTATTCTGAATATGGAGGTGATGTCATCGTCTCATCCTTTTAAGAGTGACTGTGGACCATATATTGTGAGGGAGAGGGAGAGAATCAGGACCTAATGGTCTCTCCTTCAGCCAAATCTAATTTTGCCCTTATCTTGTCCAAGTTTAACTGCTCCATCGAGCTGGATGGACTTTAACTATTAACTCGCCTGTGTGTCTTTCTGCATATGTGAAGTTATATAACAAACTGAGCTGCAGCAATTTTTGTTTCTGCTATTAACGGCATGCAGGTAACCTAGTTTGAACCTCCTCAAACAGCAGCGCTTGCAGTCTGCTTATATCCAAGTCAAAAAGGATGAACTCTGTCTTCTTGTTTAGGTCCTTCTATCAGTCAGGCAGCACTAAATTTAGCGGCGGGCGTTTATTTACCTTATGTCCTTGCTGGTGTGTCCTTGCTAAATGAAGGCGAACAGGACTGTCACCATCCAGAGGACGGCGCTGCCCACCCCCTCAGGAGTTGATGGATAATGTGGGGATGTGTGCATGAACAGAAACAAGAATACACGTGTCCAAAGCGTCTGTACCGCACAGTTTGCAGTAATCCACTCAGGTCTTACAGTACTGGAATCTGAATGCAGGACCAGCCTGTGTGCCTCCAGTCATACAGGTATTTGAGTTTGCAGCCAGTAAGGGTATTCAGACTTCATTGTAGCATAGTGGTATTTGCACCTTTGCTGTTTCAGTGTGTCAGTGTTGAGCACTACACAGTCCTATGGATCAGTGCCTCTGTATGGGTCCCCTGGAGCTGCCTCTTGTTCCTTTAACATTCCAGGTACATCCACACCAGCTCCTTCCTGTCGCTCCCCTTGTGTGGCGCTGATTGACAAGCGTCCGCTTCTCTCAGGCGCATAATCAATCTGCTAATTGGTGTCGGAGGGTCGGTTGCTGTTGAAGCGTCCCCTGCTCTTTTCTTTGGCTAATTTATCTTTGTCACCACCAGACTCGCAAGGTACATTAGTTGGGAAAGTTCAGTTTGTGCAGAGCCTCGTCTCCCTCTCGCTCTCACACACAGTATGCTTCTGTGCTTTGTTCTTTTTCTTTTTTCTTTTCTTTTTTTTTTAACTGCAATACATCACACAAAAGAGTAAATGTTAGCCTTGCACTGTTTCCATTGGTAACCGTGGCTCAGTAGGTAGAAGGGGGGGAGCAGGTCAGTCTCTCTATCCAGGATAATTGGTGAAAACAATGTGCTTTATCATAATTCACCGCGGCAAATAAATCACGGAAGCAGAAAAGACTTATAATTAGAGAGAAAGCCTCTTAAAGTTGTTGATTAGGGTGAATGCATTCCGATAATATAAGCAGATATTCAAAGAAAAATGCTTAAACCAAGTGCATATGCGGAAAAGAGACCAGCATTTAATGCATGTGAAAATCCACAGGAGCATGTGTGCTTTCAGAGAAATGACTGAGTCCTTGAAGCAGCACTTCACCTCTGATTGATTCACAGGTTGTTTCTACCCGGGGTTCCAATCAAGTCCTGATTAGGCATCAGCGACATTTAGATGATGGTTAGATGATGGTTTCACAGAGCACAGAAGACTGATTGCTGCTTTAACCCAGATTAATATCCGCAAATGAGATAAGACTCATGAAGATTTATCTACCTTAGTTTGCTGCTATAAAGTAGGTGGAGGGCAGTAGTGGTGCTCCCAGTCCTGTGGATTAGGCCCCCAGTGCCCCCTGTTGGCCCCCAAATCATCTGTTGATCCTCTCACGCACTGATCCTCTGGGTTTGTGAGGAGAAACAAGCCTCTGACAAACTATGATTTAACTGAAAAATTACCATGTGCTGCATGACTTGACATGGATCTTTTTCTTTATGAAAAGCTAAAAGTGTAAATTTCTTTAGTGGATTTGTATTGTCCTGTTTTTTTGGTGGTTCATCTGCTTGTTTCCTCTTTCTTTCTTTTCAGGGGTGAAATAGGATGTTCCAATTTGGGAAATTATGGGGAGCAGCAGGAGGAGAAGCCCATATTCCAGCCTTCCTTTTCTTGTGGCTCTTTATATGACAAGAGTACCACCAGCAGCACACCGATCATACCCCCATTAAAGTCACTCACTTTCTCCTTTTTCACCGTAATAGTTTTTCTTTTATTCTGTGCTGCACTCACTGCTCTGTAAAAGCTTTAAGCGCTGCAGATGTCTGTTAACAACCGCCTTGTCAACAACAGCGGGAATACCAGGAGACGATTTTATGCAAACTTCCCCACAGATCGATCCACCTCCATTACCTCTACTTTTATTCACTTACTGCTTTTCTATTAGTGCCTTAAATGTCTTTTTAGTGCAAAATAACGCTCTTGACATAGTTTTAAGACCAGAGCTGCGTGTTCTTGCCATTTTTCACTACTTCCACGTGAAAGCTTTAAAACTTCTTTGTCATCATTCATGTTGAATTTCTGCATTCAGGGCTTTAAGTTTGACATAAAGCTGCTTTTATTCATTTTGTTGAATAAGTCATTCAGTCAGATTTTTTATTTCTCAAAAGGTTTGCAGCCAATACCTTTTTTTCAGTGGTAGAATCCCTGTATAAAGGCTTCCTTGTTGAAAGACTGTGATTACTATTGCTCAAAATGAAGAATGCTCTGATAGAAGACGACATTTGGATTTTATGGTTTTTACTGCCAAAGCCGAGGGTTCACAGTACAAATACCACAGATAAGCCTGAAAATTGCTGTTTGTCAGGATCAACTGTCAGCTTTTTTAGGTTAACCTGTTAAGGTTTTGTAGAAATACTGTAGATCTCAGAAGGAAGATCTGCTTGGAAGTATATAAAAAACCTCCAATAGACCATGAGTAATCGCCGATCAGCCTATCTGCTGTGTGGCTTCCTATATTGGCCTGCTGTGTGTCACTGCACATTGTATAAACTCTGACCCAGACATGCAGCAAGACAAACACACCGATAGGACCATTGGCAGTGGACACACCCAGTACAAATCTGTTTTTACTCTTCTTATGCAGGATTTGTTGTAGCTTTTCTCATGATGTTGTATCTATATCACATTCAACTCATAAAGATCAAAAGTGAAACCTAACAGTGTCTGAGAATTCGCTGAGAGGAAAATATTCTAACACCTTATTCAGTCTCCGCGTCTGGACAGTGGCGCTTCTCTCTCAATGTCTCTGACTTTCAGTATTTTAAGAAATTGCTTTCAGGTTAGTAAATTCAACACATTTTTGAGTGCTGAGCTCTGGTCTGGTTGGCAGCTGCTTTGACAATGTAGCGAGTGGGTGAGTTTTTGCACACTGTCTCGTCAGTTTTCAGGGAGCTACGCAAGCAGAGGATGTGGTGAAGTCTCACAGCCGTCCTGGCTTTCCAAAAATGTCCAGCCGTGGCAGCAGGCCTCTGATAGTTTGGTGAGATTACAAAAAGTTGGAGTGTTTAAAATGAATAAAGCATTTTGAAAGAGATAAAAACAGCTAAAAACTGTAATGTGGAATACATTTACGATAAGTTGTGTTAGGTGGGGTTATTTAGGAGACAGAGCAGATCTAAGATGGGAAAACACCTTTCCTGCAAGAACAAAGCATAAACATCAATTTGAGGAGCCCTAAACAATAATCAATTTGTGCTACTATTAAATAATAAAAGCCCCGAGCGAGATAATCTCTGTGAGATTGGCAGCACTGCAAAACGCTGCCATCATCTCCAGTGAGAGCAAGTCTGTTTCCTGTGCTTTTGATCTGCAGAAAGAGCACGTCTTCACAAAGCTAATGTACGATTTGAGATTATGTTCAAATGTACACAGCACTAAAACAGTCTTCAGTTCACTCCTCAAACACCTGCGCTGTCTGCTCTGTGATCCCCTCACCTGTGATCTAAGCCTTTTATAAACCTCTCCAACCTGCAACTGCATAGTGGAAAGAAACGTTCAGCCCGTAAACTCCTCCCTCTGCGCCTGACGGGGCAGCCGTTCTCTGAGGCTGTAAAGATAAAGGATGAGGAGTTTCCCACCTGCAGACAGGAAGTGGGTTTAAGTTCACATACATCTGAAGCAGCCAAACATAAATACTCCTTCAGACGTTATCCTCCCCAGTTTATGGTGAAATTTCAACATTTGGAGCAGCAGTTTTGGCTACCAATGAAGGCTGACCTCCAGTAGGGATAGCACAAGAAATATGTTGTTTGGGACCTGTTGGGACATGCCCCTGCAGCCCCTTCTTCTCCATATATCCCACCTAAAGTAATGCTCCAGTTCCTCGTTTGTACTTTTGAAATGTATTTAGTGCTCGGGGTTTTATTTGCGGTGGCAGGACTGGATTAGCACAGGCTTACTGAGCTGTGCACAGACGCAACAAGAAGGAGAGGCAGCCTTTAGACTATGTGAACTTTGGTGCAGTGTGAAAGAATGTGCCTGGCCTTAGCTTGTAAATCAACAACTGCAGTGAGAAGCATGGAAACGATCTATTTTACTCATTGCTCGCCGGCTGCAAATTGAAGAACTGCTTTCCGTGAAAAATGGATGTGAACTGGTGGGTGCAACCACAGGCAGACCCTTTCAGTGTCTTTAAGCTCATTGTTTTGGTTATTTTCTTAAATGCTTTGGTCACACAGACACTTTTTGATTATAGTGATGATATGATCACATTGTGTGAGGTTAATAAGTATGAAAAATGATATTTTCTTCCTATAGCTTCCTATTTAATAATAAGATAAAAGTGAGGCAATGTTTGCATCAGTGAGAGTTCTGATGCAAACTGGGGTGAATTATTTTAGTATATACGCACACGTAGTTTGGCCAGATAGATCACAGATCACTCCATGATCAACTGGTTCAGATCAGCAGGCTTTTGACAGATGAATGAACGTTACACATTCCAGCTTGAAACGTTGTTTAGCAGAAAAAGTAAATTGAGGCCAGAATAAAAAAGTTCCTATCCGTAAGCATATTTAGCAAGTTTTGTGGAAAAAATAACATTTGTTTTGAAATGTTTACTGTGTGGGACAATGGTATAAGCAGATTAAACAACGAGGACCTGTGCAGTATATGGATGTAATGCACGACTCGTGGTCTAGAATGTAACTACGTGCAGCAGAGCAGTGTCCTTTGCAAGATTTTCATTTTGTGTCAATTTGATTATTTGTGCAGGAAAGGCACAATCTACCTGTGCTTCAGCTGCTGGTACTGAGGTTTTGTCCTTTTTCGTCTTTGTGTTTTGGGATTTTGCTACAAATTGTGTCTTTTTCTTCAGTGTCTCCCAGTTTTTGCTGGTCACTTTAGCTGAACTATTGGTCTTTATAATTGGCCATCCAGCAAGATGTTTTCATTGCATTAGTTAACTTACTTGCTGCCAGCTTTAGCTTTGTGCCTTGATGAATGCAGTGGCTTTTTCTTCAATCAGATAAGTTTCTAAATATGTAATTTCATAGAAATTTGAGAAAAGTTTAAGTGGAGGCATACGAGACACAATAATTTTGGATCTGATCAGATTTAGTAAATCAAATTTGCAATCCTGAATTGGCCTTGATTGATTTCAATTAGACTAGCACATTATGCAGTCAAGTTTTGCTTAGTTTTGAATTAATTTGCTCATTTTACTGCTGGTTTGGCTAAAATCTGATTTCCAAAGAGCCGCAATTATATGTGCTTTATTTGTTGTCCATCAGCTGAATCTGTCCATCACTCATCATACATCAAAGGAGTTTCTGTGCTCGTCAGTTCAGCACAGCTTCTTTTAAGAGACACAAACAGAAGCCGCTGCTGTGCAAGTTAAATTAACCCTGAGCCCACACAACCCCGCCAACTAAACAAATCATAAAAATAGGTATGAGAGCCCAGCTTTTTATGAAGCTACCATAAAGAGATTTGGTTCTTTCATGATCCCTTTCTCAGAAAAAATCCGGCTTGTGAAGATGACAAAGAATGAAAATGACTGGATGTGGATCTTGTTATTCTGGGTGTCAGATTATGAGCGGCAGGAGTCATCAAGAGGTGCAGTGCAGTCTGGGTGCAAATCTGACTTGTCAGTCAGTGCTGCATTTGGCATTTCCCATCAGCTCCTGTTCCTGCTCACCAGAGTTCACTCACACTCTCGGCTCCCAAACAGACCATTTTCCATACTCTGTTGACACAGGTGGGCTCGTTAGCTCTGATACGGATGTTGTACACATACCTCGCATACAGTATGCATTCTTACATACATCCAGTGGAAACTTGGAGGCAGTCGAGTGTTTGTTAGTTTTCCCATCTTGACATATTTTGCTGTTTTGTCTGCAAGATTCACTTTTCCCCTCTGATCACACTGAACTTGCGCTGTGTTGACAGGATGAGTGTGTAGTCTTTTTCATGTGTGTTTGGATTACAGCTCAATAGATGCATCGTTTTTTACTAAGACACTGCACAGAAATTACAGGGGAAGGGGATGTGCTTTATCAGTTTAATTCTCTATGGCTAGTGTGCCGAAGTGCAAAATAAATTGGCAGAATAAACTTAAAATTGAGGGACACCATAAAAGTTCTTTTAGATCAAATCAAATTTTATTTATACAGCACTTTTCATGCTACAAGCAACACAAAAACTTTACATAATAAAAATAACAATGTATATAAAAAAAAACAATCTCCCCGCAGTATAAAATGGAGTTCACATATGTCACATATGCATGCATACAAGCACATACACACACAACCAACATAAAAAATAAAAGCACATGAAAAGATAAAAACTCTGGTCTGGTGCTCTTGTGAGAAAGCAATATTATTTTGGGAGCCCATTTACACCGGAGGGAAGCACAGCCGCCACCGCAGAAACCAGCCTGACTACGGCTGTGTACGCTTTCAGTTGTAAAAAGCTAAATGAAAAAAATCAGTGACGCTGAGAAATGCAACAAATACAAACTATGTCCCAAGGGAAAAATTTCCTTTGGCTGACTCATACTACTACTTCTGTTACTTACGTTGTTCATTGCACATCCTGCAGTGTTTTGAGTAGGAATTTATTGCTGCTTTCACTCTGAATCACTATCAAATATCCAGCTGACAAAGATCTGTGTTCATCCAAAGCCACCACTGATGAGATATGAGGCACTGCCACTTCAATTCAACTTCCTTGTTCCTTCTAAGCAATAACTTTGATAAGTTGCTGCAGTTTCCTGGATTAGGAAAGTCTGAATGAATGTACTAACAGAGAAGGATATAAGTTGCTGTGGACCTGATTACTATCAATTTTGATTTGACACAATTTGCGCATGCCAGCACTTCCTCTTTTGGCTAAATCGGTATCTGTGGTAAATCATCTTGAGATTGTTTAAGTTAAAGAAGAAAGACATCCACTGTGGCTAAAAATAGACTTATCTTTACTTAACTGATATACGCATTTAATCTATATTTGATCTTAAAAATGAACAAATAAACATCTGGATTTTGATTTGATGACAGATGTTAGAGAGGTTCATTTATTATCATTTAACAGACATAACATTTGGCAGATATAATCAAGATAAATGAAAAAGAGCTGATTGAGGAGAGGAATGCCTGAGCGCCACACTAAAATTTTGAAGTGACTCAGACAGACTGGTGGTTACTGTGGTCGACATGGGTAGTGTAGCCTGCTAACGGGGCATGATTGAAGCTTTCTAGCTGTTTGTTGTGTTCCTATTTCTCATTTTAGTCAGAGGGAAGTCATTACCAATATTTCAGTAGCCTAAGGTAAAATGGCACATACCCGAAGCACTCAAGGCTCATTAGAGAGATAGAATCAATGTCCTCACTTTAATGAGAGCCGAGTTCATGTTGAAGCAGATTGCTCATCCCTAACATGTAAATTTTTACAATTATTACCTTTAGATCATTGTGAATCATTTTACCACTTTGGTCTTTCTCTGTTTCGCAATTTTATGTCTGGAAGTCATTATTGTGTTTTGACTGAAACACTTTCATATGAACTCATAGATGAAAATTTTGTGGTGAAGGCCTATTTAGTAAAACAGCATATTCTGAGCTCACGTTCAGCCATGGATTCAACCGGGACTGTTAGATGAAAGTGTAGTTACTGTCATGGCTTTTCTATCAGTATCTATCAGATGTTTCAGCAACCAAGTCATATTAGGGCAGTCTGTCATGGATTGCATTTAAAGGGATGTAATCAAGACGGCAAGAGTGTCAAGTAGGCTCTTCTTTTGCCCATGTGGCATCGTCATTCTTCCAAGTTTCAGTAAATGTAGGCGGGTACTTCTTGTTTACTCCTACAGGCAGACAAAAGGCATTGAGATATTGGCCAAGTTCTACTCTGGAGTGAACGATGCAACACAACTAGAAAGATGAGGTCTTCTTACTCTTTGGCCACCTTTTCTTGGCAACCAGTTACTTTGCACCTGTGGATCATTTCACTTGCATGCATAAAGCTATTTCACCTGTAAGATCCGTGATGCCTTCTGCATCTCTGGAGAGAATTTTTCACACACCATCAGCAGACAGTGTCAAGAGAAACATTTAGTACTTAACAGGAGGTTCTCAAAACCATTTCCCCCTCAGTATTCCCGGCACTGTACAAAAAGGTAACATGCAAAAGTGATGCTGCAGTCATGTTGAGTTAATTGCAAATTGTTAAATCTTTTCACCGTTAGCCTTTACATGAAAAGAAGAACCCAGATTCTGGTCATTATTTCATCCAGAGACCCCTCTTTTTAACTGTCAGAAGACTGTATTCACACCAAGTGCATGATGGAAACATTGTCTGCATACACACTGTGTTTCATCCTGGTGATGATCTGCACTACTCGTATCGGGACTCAACAAAAGATCATGCAGAGTTGGTTTCGGGAGCACTGACAGGTGGAAGTTCAGACACTGCCTGATCCAAATGCATTCAGAGATACCACTTTTTTGTGTCATGACAAGTAATTTTTTAAATAAATACGTTGGTGCAAAACATGAGAATTCATTCATTCATTCATTCGACCATCCATTCATTTATATACAAAAGAAGCAGTCATGGCAAAGTTTAAACCTAGATCGGTTTTAGCGATCTTTTCAAAGTGAAACAGACTAAACAGAAAGCACATTTAGCCCAGAGGATTTGAATAAAAGTTCAGTTAGAGAGGTCATTAAAACAACCAGCATTTTTGTGTTCATGTCATTGTATCCCATATACTGTCCAGTGTACTTTAGATATTAAAAAGCTGTTAAATCACATGCAAATGAAGAATTTACAGAGACCTCATTTAAAATACACTTGAAGTACTGTGGGATTCATTCATTATGTAATGATAGTAAGTCACTTATGACC
>JBBDHI010000019.1:9361690-9373427 GCA_037177115.1 Craterocephalus stercusmuscarum
GTAAGTCACTTATGACCAGACCTTTAAATTGACTTCAAATTTCCATTGAATTTCATTTATAAATCCCTTATAGACAAAGTGCTTTTACACAATAAAAACAAAAAGGGACGTAAGAATCATCACGCTTCATATTTTCCCTTTTTCTACTTATTAAACAAAATGAAGAGATGTATTTATATGAGTTTAATATCAGTTGAGTGTTTGACTTGTCTATCAAGCCATGCATTCTTTGGTATTACCACATAAACTTTCTGCGCGTAATTAAAGGAAATAATAAAAAAACTTCAAAGGTTAAAAAACAGACTGAATAACGTGTTTAGATATGAAGTCTGGATATTTTCTCATCAGAAACTCAGCACAACTGACGCATGTAATATCAGTACCTCTTGACTCCCTACCGTCTTCGTAACCATGTGCCAAAGACTGGCGGTCAACACTGACTCACCTGCTGGAGTATCACACCAGCCCCTCACTCTCCTCTCACTCACCTCATTCCCCTCCCACGAAGTTCACCCTGCCCTGCAGTTCAAAGAGGTTCTGCCTGTCTAGCCTTGGCGTTTAATGTTTAAGTATTGGGAGCGGCTGGAGAGTGCAAATAAAATGCCTTTACAGACTCCAGGGCATGCTGAGGGCTGTGATTCCAGATACTGTATTGTGAAATTTTCATTGTACTTGACAGACCTGCCTCAGGGCACCTGAATCTGTTCAGCTGAATTCTGATTCTGTTCATAATGCTCGCTGCGTGCGGCTTAGATAAACCATTTAGAGGAAGACTATTCAAACTTTATTAGTGCGACAAAAGAGTACACATGTTCAAGGGGTAGATGGCAACGTGTCTGTGCTATAAACTGCTTGTCAAAAGTCCAAAACAGGATAAAGGTTTGAATGCGAACCCCACCTGCAAGAAAAAATACCACAAAGAGTTGCGGTAAGGCCAGCTTTCTATTTGGCTGGAAGGAAGGAAACCCTTTTAGCAGCAAAGGAAAACAACATAGAAGCCTGACACTACTTATATGTTTGTGCTTGATTATTCTGTAGTCCTAATCCGTCTAACAATGTTACAAAATATTCAGACAGGAGGAGGCTTTAAAGCGGTAATTGGGGGGGACTTACACTGGTTAAACTTGCATCCCGCTCATGCTTGATCGAGACTGTGGCACAAGAAATCAAACATGGGTGTGGATTAGTCCAAATCTAAGCACATCTATTAATTCCTTTGAATGACAGGCTGAAGAGGGGGCAAATTAAAGAAAGCCAGGGTAACAGAGATGAGGGGGAATTGGAACAGTTCGGATTGCATGTGAGGTCTGTTTAGAGGACTTTGTAGACAGAAAGAGGCAGAAACTGATGACTCACTAGCCGTTTTTCACGCCTCGTGCTGGATTAGCAATCACATGCAACAGACTTCTCTTTATGAATTGTGTAATAGTTTTCAATCCTTAAAGAATTATCTAAATTGAGCCTATAGTTTGCCCATATGTAAAACTGAGGATAAAACAAATTAAAAGGTAAGAACATACCAAATATAACATGGGAAGTTAGTTCCTTTGAAGTGTCTCATCGTTTTATTCCTGAAACAGCATGAAGATAGATTCTCAAATACAGGCACACATCCCAAATTTATGTCATCTAAATTGCCTGTAGTGATTTTCTGTCCTTTATAGCTTCAAACTCCACCCTTTTGGTGTTGGCACACACCAAAACCAAACACTCAAGTGTGATGTTTGCAAATACTCTATGCCCCAGGACTGACTGAGAAATGGCTGGTTTCCTCTGCAGGAGAAACTCAAGTTCAGACCCATCAGCACTACTTGCTCTTTAGGATACATTATTCATTACAATTTCTGCATTATTCATTTCACTTGGCATCACATTTTGTCACTTGGTTAATTTACGAAGAACCCTTTTCAGTCTCCATTATTTTCCTTATCATCAGTATGTATCCATGTATCCTTCATGGGACTCTGGAGACTTGATGTCTCCTCTTTCTATCTCTGTGGGTTTGAAGCATTTGTGTGGCACTCTGAGATTTACCTCAGAGCTGTGACACCTGAACCAACACTCTGACCCCGGGCCAAACAGCATCTTCGGCATCCCTTGAGGCACGGTAGTTGCCGTCTCTGTTTGAAAAGCGCATAGAAGCAGCTACTGAAATGTGTCTAAGGAAGACATCTTCAGAGTCTCCATCGCATGCAGCAAAAAAAAATTAACAGTGGTTTCAGTGGTTCACAGAAGGATTCCCATAGAAGCAGATTATATTGCTAAGAGTTATACAACAGCATGCCAAGTGCATAACCATGTTTTGGCCAACAGTTGATGCTCATGGTCTCAGTGAGCAGCAGGTAGTCTCACCTTCTCTGGTTGCCACAAGCCTGGCACAGGCTTGAACAACACCAGACTGGAGGTCAGCCAGAGTGAGGTTTAATGAGATTGAAGCCACACCAAAGGCTGGCGTTCTGTATCTGTCCTCACTTTAGAGCTGATGTGCCACACTGTCTGAGAGCTAAAGTTGCCCCAAAACAGCACTCTGTCTGTAATTACTCTTTATTATCAGGCAAATATTTTTCCTCTCTGACACATTTGAACACATTTGGGTTTCTTTCTTTGGAGGGGGTGGGAGGGGAGGGTTTGAACTGAAGTGTCTTTAATGGATGATGTTTTTAGGTCTGATGGTGCCACACAATTATGAAAAGGAAAACACAAAATACTACTTTTTTAATCAAAGACCCAAATGAGTGAGTGTTCTGGATAAAATAAATATAGTTCAAAGCAGAAGCAAAACATTGATTTTCATTTAACAAGTTGAAGATATGTTGTCCATAAAGTGCAGGAAGGCGTTTTGTTTGATTTGGAGCTCTTAAAACTATTTTTATGGCACAATTTACGCATCATGTAGAGGCTGATTATGGAGATATTTAACTTTGAGTATGTTGCACATGAATTTAAAACACTTGCCAAAGTCATCTGTGCTCTAGCACTGTAAGCCTGCCCTGTGCCCCAAATGCGTAAAAATCACGCGCAACAGGGGCGCACAGTGCACGCACTGAAAAAATGGCAGCGCAACCTGGTTCTGTCATCAGTTACTTGTGATATTGTGAGTGTTGTATAAAACCTAAACATAACTTCCAAAATATGTGTCCAAAATATGAGAATCACCAAAATGTTACCAAGTGTCTCCGGTGGAGTTTCTGCGCGTTTTGGTACTTATGCGTACATGTGCTTTCACAAAGGAAACTAGAGAAGAGGCAAGCATACCCATCTTCATCATTTCTAAAGAAAGTAAAATTTCATTTCTATTGTAATTATTTGTTTAATTTAATTCGTTCCTTGATTTTGAGGGGACCAGATGACACCAAAATCACCCAGCCCGGGTGTCCATGAGCGATTTGATGCTCTTGGGAAACGCGTCCAGATGTAGCCTACAGTGAAATCACTTCACCCAACTACAGTGCTTCGGATTTTGAGCCCTGCACTGTGTGAGCTGTCCTGTTCTTCCTCTCCCGTGAAAGCTTGAAAACGGGAGTGTAAAAAGAAAAGAGAGAAAAAAGGACGGTTTATAATTGATGTTTTCCCATGAAGAAGTCCCTCCTCCCTGCAACGGAGGCAAACCCTCAGGTAGGAGAAATCTTTTTAAGATTTTTTTTTTTTTTGAGGGATAACATCAGGAGGGTTTGTCTAGGCGAGCCAATCAAGTCCCTCCCCTGCTATATAGATCGGTGCTATAATACAAAGCGGTAAAAGCGGTCGGCTCACACAAGCGGCTGCAGTTCGTCTAGAGATCCCGTGGCTTACAATCCCCCTACTACTTTGTTTTAGACCCTCCTTCAATGTACCCCGTTATTGCGGTTTGTCAGTGGCGTTCATTTCCGCACCTGCCGCGGTAGAGACCAGGCGAAAGCGAGGTAGAAGAGGAGACAAGGACATTGCGAGAGCTGGGAGAGGCAGACGGCTGAGATAGCCGCGGTGACTCGTTTGAGATCTTAAAGGACAAAAAAGAAAAAGAAAAAATAATATTTTTTCAAAAATGCTGCTTCGGACCAAAATCGTTTTGGTCGGTCTCATCTGCTTGTCCTTGGTGTCCTCTGGGATGGGATGCGGACCGGGCAGGGGCTACGGCAGAAGAAGACACCCGAAGAAGCTGACACCTCTTGCATACAAGCAGTTCATCCCTAACGTGGCGGAGAAGACCCTCGGGGCAAGCGGCAGATACGAAGGCAAGATCACAAGAAACTCCGAGCGATTTAAAGAACTGACTCCCAATTATAACACAGACATCATATTCAAGGATGAGGAGAACACCGGTGCCGACAGGCTAATGACTCAGGTAAGGAGACAGAATAACCTTTTTTTTTCTCCTCTCACCCACCCCCCACCCACCCCCTCCTCTACTGTCCGTCTCCTAACGCACCATCACTGCGCACTGCAACAGCCTCCTTGTCAGACTGATTGCGCACCTTAAGTGAAGTCTGTTTTACCCGCTGCTGAACTCTTCACACTGAATCTTTTAACTTCACTGTAAAAGCAGATGCACTTTATGCACCAACCTGGGAGTTTTCAAACGCTGCAGGCTGGAAGCGAATATAGAAATCCAGCTGGAGAAGTGATGTACAGACGAACAGTCAGGACACTCGGCCTTCATGATTGTGACAGTGTATTTAAAATATTAATGTGCCCCTCTCCTCATATCTATATTTGTATCTCCGTGAGGCCCGATTTGTTTCTTTACATGCGCGCATTCATGTTAGATTGCATCTCTTGAGGACTTTGGGTATATGTATCTATTTGAGGTTTACATTGCAGCCTCTCTTAACCGTTTCTACTAATTCCAGCCCTGAAAGCTGGGGATGTGCACAGCTTCAAACAGCCGGGCTTATTCATGCATGGCGTGGCTCATTCAGACATTTTCTTGCCCAGGCTGCTGTAATTCAGCTTACGCGTGGGGTGCATCTGTGCATGAAAGCAGTGACATTTCTTTAAGAGTGTCCTGAACACAGTTAGGACTTCATAAATGGGAGGGACCTGGTTGGAAAGGCATACAATGACTGATGGTGCCTTTTACGCAGCACTTTCTTGAAGGATGGCATATTTTCCTCGTTTCCTGCATCCTCTAGTAGCCCAGTTAGTTACGGAACCTTACAGTTGTTTCTGTGCAGATAAGACGAGGCTCACAATACACCAAGGAGGTGCCTTGATATCTTTCCAGGCTGCAGGATGCCGCGTCGCTTCGGCATGACTTCTAGCACTCAGGTCCTGGTGAATTATTCAGGGCGCTTGGGTGATATTGGCTCAGTAAGAATAAAATGTCCGTGGTGTTGGTGCTGGTGGCGATGAAGCCCAGGAGCGCGCTGAAGTCCCTGAACCCGTGCCTCGTACCATGCATGGGCACGAGCTCCGATGAAATATTCACTGTGCGTGCGGTCTCAGCCCTCCCCACATCTCCTCTGGCAGACACCTATAGGTTCTCAAGCACGGGGATCATGAAATGACTGGCCTGTGAAGATGAGCTACCCAAAGTGGGGATTCAAGGAGTTCTGATTATCATCTTGGTGGTTCTCCCTCTTCAAGAAAAAGAGAACTAGTTTAATTTCAGTATTATTTCTGAAAATATAGAGACGCACTTGTCTTGATCAAAAAGATGAACTCTTACTGAAATGTTCCACCTGCCACACTGGCAGGTATGCATCAAAACACACGTCATTTTAAGGTTTTTTTAGGCCTTTATGTCCAGCTGGGTGGTCTTCTCTTCTCTGTTCTTTCTTTATTTATTTTTTGCAGGTATATTTTTTATAAGCTTTTACGGATTATGATCTGCAGCACCTGAGTTTACAACAAACACTAACTCCTAGTGTAAAGTGTTCACAGAGGAGCTTTCAGGTGCCTCATTATTGGCATGGAACAGTTGAACTTATAGTACGTTACAGGCTAGATCATTGCTAGTGCATGTCATTGTACAGTCGTCAAATTAAAGCATGTAAACCCATGTAGCGTGAAGGCAGCTGCGAGTGACATAAGCGTTGTCATATGGGGATTTACGCTGTGCCAACATTGTTTACTCTGTTCCGCGGCTTTGTGCTTGAATCCGGTGGGGTTTTACGCACGGGATTTTACGCACGAACACGACGGATTTCTTCCGTTATCATGTTTTTTTTCTTTAAACAATTGTAGTACACGAAATAAGGCACGTGCCTGCAATAGCTATGTCGGATGTGTGTAATAAATAAAATAATGAATTAAGTCAATGAAGTCTAGCCAGTGCTAATGTTATTGACGGAAGTGTGCTTTATTGCTGAGGCACTGCTCTTTCCCAGGAAAGCTGCCAGAAGATGCGTTTAACAGTCTTTTACAGACAGTTTGGAACCGATTTTACCATCTCAAGCCACATACCCTAGCATGGTGCTTATTATATTTGTCTCTACGTAAGTAAATATGAGATTCCTACGCCTCATAAGTGTTTTTTTAAAATGAAGTTTCACTTGTTTAAAGTTGCAACTTCAGGAAAATCAACACTGAATAAGAAAATGACTTTCAATTTAAGAAAGTTCTTGATTTGCCTTTCTTTATTTATCCGTCAGCCATACTGTCACTATCTGCTTTCATGGAATTGGGCTCCGGTGCCTGATTAAATGGTTTTTAAAACTGCGTTTTTGTAGTGCAGCAGGGTTAACGCCTGCAGTCTCTGCTCAAAGCGAGTTGGAAAAGAGATGAGCTGGCGGCTTGTTTGTCCTGACAGGTAGCTGATAAGTGTTTCCTCTAACCAAATCATTTGTGAAAAGATTAAGAGGCAGGCTGTTGAACAACTTTATCCCAAGCACAAAGCGTCGCTCCAAGGCGCCCTGCTGGGCTTCATGGTGGTTGAGCAGAATTTGGCTTGATTTGCGGCACACGACCTAATGAATTAATAAATAGGTGAAGCTGTACGGCTCTTAACTCCGCCAATTCCACTCTATGTTTTTCTTCTTTACTGGGTTTATTCACATTCTACAAGTGTGAAAACCTCATAAAACAGCAGTTGATGGGCTATATAGAACTTCCTTTTCTGCTCTTAGTTTTGGGGGAACGCTCATGTTTTAAAACCTTTAGTTTGTCTATAAAGGAAAAATAAGACAGTAGGTCACACATAGATGCTCCTCTATGCGCCCACACGGTCCTCGGATATTTCACCGGTCTGTCAGTCAGCAGCCAAAACACTTCCACTTAAGGAGGCATGTCACGTTTCTAGGACTTTGCAGGAGGAGAATAATGAAAGTTTCCCAACGCTCCTGGACTGAAAAGACTCTTTGTGATGTTTTATTTGACATATTGGTTTGGCGTTGAGAATAGTTGTCTTGGAGAAGGCCAAGCATCTTCATTGAGAGCGCGTAGAGGTTTGGGGGAGGTTCTTATTTCTGGCATAAACTCCAGATATTTTCAGGAAGATCATCTTCATAACACCTGCGTATCAATTATTTATTCAAAGAAAACCGACAAGTTTCAACCAACAAAGCACTCGCTCATTGCACGGTCTAATAGGAGCCCATGAATTTATAATGTATTACTGCTGTTTTTAAGGCAACACTGTTTTATAGAATAAGACTCTGCTTGCACCTTCCGAGACCAAAGACCCATACGTTATAGGCCAGTGAAGCGAATGCGGTGCCTTATCAATATTTTATGAGCAACTTTCTTACCCGAGATGTGCCCTCTGACGCTGCTGCTCACACTGATAAATGCAAGCTCAGGATCAGAGCTGCAGTGCTGCAGTTCACTTCCAGTGTTTCACCTCAGCTGGGAGGAATCAGGGGCGTCAGATGTTGGTGATGAAGAGATGTGAGCAAGACCTCAGTGAGTCCAAAAACAATATTCAGTTGGGATTTCAGACAGCGTGCAAATAAAAAGTGTTTGTATGGGGCTATATATGGAGTGGATGTATGTTTTCTTTGTTTCTCCGTCCTGCAAGTCTTATTCAAGTCATTTCTAACTCCTTGTTTTTGCATTAAAAATGTGTCAATATGAGAAAGGGTTTATCTGGCAAATGCAACTCTTTAAGACCTCACGTTAATCTATGTCTCCCTTCCCGCAGAGATGTAAAGACAAGCTGAATTCGTTGGCCATCTCAGTGATGAACCAGTGGCCCGGGGTGAAGCTGCGGGTCACTGAGGGCTGGGACGAGGACGGACACCATTTTGATGAGTCCCTTCACTATGAGGGCAGGGCCGTGGACATCACCACCTCAGACAGAGACAAGAGCAAATACGGCACTCTGTCCAGGCTGGCGGTGGAAGCCGGATTTGACTGGGTCTATTATGAGTCTAAAGCCCACATCCACTGTTCTGTGAAAGCAGGTATGGCTGTCATGTGCGTAATGCCATGCTGGTTAAAGGCAGAAAATAACCGTGTGCGTCTTGAAGCAGCAGGTGCAGCGAGAGACGTTGTCTTTCTTTAATTTATGTTTATATCAGATTTGATTCGATTCATATCAGAGTAAAAAGATTAACATGAGGATTTTCATCAAAAAACACTGAAAACAGTCGAGATTAACATGGGTAAATGACGCAGAAATGCCAATTATTACATCTTTATATTTGTTCATTCACATATAGAGCTAAAATAATTCTCAATTGCATTATAAAATAAAGGATTAATTTCAAGAAATTGCAAAAAGATTCTGTCAAGTGTGGTGTTGGCCTTTGGATATATATCCCAGCCTATGGCGTTGAGAGCATTTTCTCCTTGCAGCTTATTCCTTGATCTTAGATCGCCCCATACCGTCTCCTGGTGGGAAACACGACCAAAGTCTCAGTATGACCTAGAAAAGCAAACATTTGCTCTCTGCAGTCCAAATGAAAAATAGCGGACGCGAAAAACGACGTTGATTTGGCTTTTGAGTGTTTTTAATTTGATCTTATGTGGGAAAATTCCGTAAAGCTTTTCTTTTTTTGTTGCCTCTCAAATGACTCATTCAATTATTCATTGTCAGATTATTCTTAAGCTATAATAATCTAGGCCTTCAGTACAGAACACCTGTGGTGCTAAGAAAATGTTTATCTACCGATTGATGAACCATGGCGCTTTTCTTTGCTCAGATTTTATTGATAAATCCCTTAGTTATCATTCCGGACACACGTTTTGAGATCACAGTATGGGCCAGGCCGACGTGTCATTAGGGGTCATGCGACTTTACCAAAAGGATTTGGCTGAACAATGTTGAATTGGTTGAGCTAAATCTGGTTTTCAGTTGTCACCTTATTTCATGCTCGGGAATCTTAAAAGAAGATTAAAAGCCCCCAAATTCTGAGTAGGAAACCCCCTTTTCTGTGTTCAGGACAGTGTGATCCTAGAGACTGGTATGTGAAGAGCTCCACCAAGGCCAAAATTATTGTCATCAAGACTGACAACAAAGCTGAGAGAGGTGGTAGACAGGGGGGGAACATTGATGTTGCACAACAGAAAGCATTTAAGAGTCCAGGCCCTCATTTAAATTCAAATCTACAACTCGAGAGGCTTGGAAAAGTGGCTCGACTGGGTAAATAGTAGTTGTGAGTCGCCTATTTGTGTGAATTGTCACATAGAGGTTTCTGCACCTGAGTAAATATGGGAAGAGAAGCTGGGAAAGGCGTAAGTGTTCTTTACCGAGAGTAGCTTGGTCCACAAGCTAATTTAGAATAACAATGCCTGCTCTTTATGTTGGGTTTTTTAATTAAGAATAGATGAGCAAAAGCTTTCAGGTTTTCTCGTCTCAGACTACTTGGGCCAAGCCAATACGCATCTGGCACGAAGGAGCAGACAGGCATCAATATGCAAAATGCATATGACCTACCAAGATGTGTTGAGACAGGAAAAATAAGGAAAAACTTATAAAAGAAAAAAGGGAAGTTCTTCTATTAGCTTTTGTTGTTCAACTCTGACTTCCAAGCACCTGCGATTTTATTGTTTGATAAGAAATAGAACTAATAATGCTTAGAATCATACAAACACCGAATGTGCTTTTGGAGGATTGTTGAACATTTTGTGACTTCACCGATGCTGTTTCATTTTAACAAAAACTTTAACGTAACTTTTTATTTCAACAGAAAACTCAGTGGCAGCAAAGTCCGGCGGTTGCTTCCCAGGCTCCTCCATGGTGTCCCTGCAGGATGGCACCAAAAAAGCGGTCCAAGCTCTCCGAACCGGCGACAGGGTCCTGGCAGCAGACAGCCACGGAAACCCGATTTACACCGACTTCATCATGTTCATAGACCGAGACACGACTACCAAGAGGATCTTCTACGTGATTGAGACCGAATCGGGTCAGAGAATAACCCTCACCGCCACGCATCTTATCTTCATCGGTAGTGAGAACTCCACGCAGGCGGAGCCACAGATGTCAGCAGTTTTCGCCAGCCAAGTACAGCCTGGGGAGAAGGTGTTCGTGTTTGATACTGAGCAAAGTCGACTCGTGCCGGTGAACGTGAAACGGATTTACACACAAAACCACGAGAGCTCCTTTGCACCGGTGACCACGCAGGGGACTATTGTGGTGGACCAGGTCCTTGCGTCCTGTTACGCAGTGATCGAGGACCACGACCTGGCGCATTGGGCCCTGGCACCCGTCAGGCTCGCCCACTGGGTGTCCTCGTTGCTTTTCGACTCTCAGCCACGAGAAAGTGCACAGACCGACGGAGTGCACTGGTACTCCAAAATCCTATATCAACTGGGGACATGGCTCTTGGACAGCCACTCGATCCATTCAATCGAGATGTCAGTATACCCGAGTTGAAACCCTTATAGGAGCAGAATGAGACTTAAATGTAGGACACGTGAACTATTCAGTAGAGAAAAATATGAAATAATAAAGAATAATAATGAGGAAAAAAAGAGAAAAAAAAGAAAAAAACGAACAAACGAGACAAAGGCCCCAGCGGAGTTGGGATATTTATTTCAGTGATTTTTCCCCCCCCATGATGTGTCCCCTTTCAAAGAATGAATGGAGCCTTAAAAAGTTTCTCTTTGAATAATTTATTCTCATGTGAAC
The DNA here is from genome assembly GCA_037177115.1 of Craterocephalus stercusmuscarum. Lineage (NCBI taxonomy): Eukaryota > Metazoa > Chordata > Actinopteri > Atheriniformes > Atherinidae > Craterocephalus > Craterocephalus stercusmuscarum. The sequence goes on from JBBDHI010000019.1 coordinate 9,372,681, forward strand.
TCTGCTGCTGTCACATAAATGGACTCTGAAACGGTGCGAGCAGCACATTGTGCATAATCTATTTTTGTATATCTCAAATGAAAAAAAAAGAATGAAAAAATAGAGGAAAAAAAGATAAAGAAAAAATACCGCAAAGAGGATCATGTAGAAAGGAGCTAACTTTGACCGGTTGTAATGTTCATATGTGCATAATGTGTGCGACTGACTGTTATATTTTGGGGAGAACAAACTTCGCGGGGTTCCATAAATTATATTTTTATACACAGAATTGTAAATTAGATTTTGACAGATCGCTACTGAATCACATTTCGTTATTTGAAATAGTGTAAGATATGAGAATATATTTTAAGTTAAATACAGTAGCTGGGAAAGTATTGGAAAAAATCTTGTACTGCTTTGGTTTATTAAGAATTTTATTATTTTGTAAACTGTTGGTTTTAAGTTGTCGGAGAGGGACAGATATTCTGCCTCATGTCTGCATTCTGTTTTATTTTTTTGTGTATGTGCGTGTTTCTATTTTTCCTGTTTTCCTCTGAGAAAAATATCAAAATGCAGATTCTGACAATTCAGTAACTGTTAAAGTAGCCTAGCAGCCTACTGAAACGGTTTCGATGAATAAATTAATAAGTAACTCATGTAAATGTACTAAAATTTTATTTTTCTTTTCATATTTTGTAATAGGGAAATAGTTTTATATAGAAATGACCTGCGGCAGATGCACAGTTTGGATAGTCTATATAGCCAGAC
>JBBDHI010000019.1:9378995-9395342 GCA_037177115.1 Craterocephalus stercusmuscarum
CATGCTTGAAAACCTTGAGTCTTTAAGAGAATCAATTATTGTATATTTAGAAGAATGTATCTGCTCAGCATTATGATGCACGTTTAACCAACACAACAAAGGTTTCTGCTAAATTTCTTTTATTTTTATTCTCTTATCCAAACAAATGCTCAATGAAAATTATCCAAAGGTTAGTATCCCGCCAGATATACTGTCCCACTCAATTAGAATGCAACAAAATGGTTAAACTGTGATCTCACCAAGCCGTAAGAATTATTCTAATTCCACAACTTCACAAAAACGTCTCTTTATTACACCAAGAATAGAAAGCAATCCTTTCTAACTGACCAAAAATGTAATTTCAATTTGTCGTAATTAAATAAAAAAATGCGCTCCTGCTCGATGCCCACTCAGCACAGACCTGAAACCGAAATCTTACTACCCCATAATCAGTCATACAACTAAAACATATCGAAAAGCCATGGTAGATGTAGCCAAAAGGCATCCAGGGAACTGTTAAAATACCTACATTAGAACCAAGAGCAACAACAAAAGACCAAACAGATTATCTGAACTTAATCCAGGGAGCAGCACTGACATAGCACCAGAAAAAACAACCTTTACAACTCCCCAAACCACTGGGAATCTAGAATATGTCTGCTAAATGACCTTCTGTCTCTGCTATTCAATGTGTCGTCATCACATCCAGGCTACTTTAAACCCAGTATGCAGCATCTCCACTAGGTAGTGCCATTGACCATAAAGTCAACTGAGGAACCCACCTGGGAGCAGACTTGAGTTGTTGGGTCAAAGCAGCTTTGGTGCTAAAATAGTGCCATCTAGAGACAAGGGAAAACATAGCTAAAGACTGACCATCTCCTACCACAACTATTATTTACACGAAAACACCAAATTGAAAATAATATCTAAAAACGAACAAAACAAAAATGATGAAGTGGTCACATCCGGATGCAACGCTTAATGGTTATTTTCCATTTTGTTCTTAACTTACTGAAGAGGGGAGCAACCATTATCCCATGTTAAGTTCTTATAGGTGTCCTAGTAAGATGCAAACAATTAACTACTAGAAAGAAAAAAAAAAGATCACAAACTACATCACGGGGACTCACTGCCCAGTGTCTTTTCAGTGCCGATTTACAAATTTTCCCACTTTTTAGGGCAAAGTCAAACACATGCATGCTCATGTCTTTTGTGTCCAATGGTCCAAGCTGGTGGGAGACGAATGATGAACTCTCCAAAGACGACGAACAACACCAAAGAGGAGACGAAATAATCCTGATCCAGGGTGGAGCTATATGCGAGACACTCCCAGGAAAAAGGGACTCCATATAAAGGACTGGTCGCCTGGCTTTGTTGTGATCCTCATCCATCAATCAGTGACACATCAATGTGGGACAAATCAATCATGTGCCTGTGTGGTAATGGTGATAAGGTTTGAGCCACTGTACCGCAACACTATTGCTTACAACACAGAGGGCATTGCATATATGCTGTAAATACTTGGAATGGCATATAATCATGCATTGTAAATAAAATTTTAGGAAGAAGGGATGCGGATTACCTATGAAAGCTCATTTGGAAGCTTGCAGCATGCTGAGAATTGGAAAATTTGGCGATTGCTTTCCTCTGCTGGGGCATCATTTCGAGCATCTGCCGCAGACACAGAAAAGAACAATCTCAAGACAACTAAATACTCATCTCTTCCACAAGGGGGAGTGGGGGTGGTAAAGAGAATAGCTCAGTTTCAACCCAATGAACCAAATCACCTCAACAGAGGGCGCTATTTGATCACATAAGAAAATGTAATTACTTTCAAAGTGGTGGGTTTGTGTAAATATCTGTTTTTTTCTGGTTTTTAGCCTGAGGACTTGTAAAAAGAAGGAAAAAAAAAACTAATTTTCAGCTGAGTTTCTGAAAAAGATTGTTTAGTGAAAACGACAATTAAAGCTGAATTGTTGGACAAAAAATCTAAATCAAAGGCTTATTAAGGAATTTTCAACTTGATGCCTACCTCTATTGGGCCGATGGACATGAGGAGGTTCTGTAGCTGGAATTCAGTTGTGGATGAGGAGAGGCCCTCGATGGAAACAGTGCAGCGTGGATTGTCTGCGCCTTTGTGGCTCTGTCTGGTGGACATTGGACGACCTTGGCCCACCTGACCAGCTCCTCGACCACGGCCACGATTCGACACAACCACCTACAAAAGCAACAGGTGTGAAAAATGTGACGACCATTTCACTGAAAATTGTTTTCTTTTTGCAGCACCCAAGACTTTCACATGATTGACTCATCATATTACTACATAGAACGTCAAAGTCAGAAGATGATGCATGTCAGATGACATATCTTCATACGAGCTTGTGAGTGAGAGGTGTGTTTCCCCAGCTGCACAGAAAAAGGAGAAGGGGGGGGGGGGGGGGATCCCAAAAACACAGAAGAGGAGGGAGTGGGAATATGGGTGTGTGTGTATGTGTTGGGGGTGGGGAAGCATGGAGTAAGGAGCCATGCAAGCGTATTGCTGGCTGCTTTTCACTGTCAGCATCAGGGAGTGTAGTATCTGTGACAGGAGGCTGATGGTGACAGGCGTGCAGAGAGGCCAGGGGACCTTGTGTAGCCCCGTGTTAAACCGTTTTCAGCTTGTCAATACTGCTGCACCTGGCATACTGTCCTGTCTTCCTGCAACTTGATCTACCAAATGCCAGCATCAGGCAACTTTACAGGATGCATTTAGGCTTTTTTCCCCCTTTTGCTCTCTTTTTCTTTTTTTCTTTTTTTTTACAAAAGCTGCCATAAAAACAATCAATTACATTTGCATGTTATTTTTTGTGCAGCAGGAAAGTCATATGTCAGCTTTTAAATCCTTCAACGTCTATTCTAACCCCGGTTCGAACCTCAGCTGGTCTTGGGAAGAACTGAGATGGACTTGCACACAAGTGCTGCAGGAGTTGGCACACCTCAGTTTTTCAGCATAAAGAAAAAGGTTTATTCATCGTAGCGACTTGCACGGAAACTTGAAAACTGTCACAGTTGGGACCGATCTGATCCAATATTGCCATCATCCTCCACTATCAACGAGAATCACAGATTGATATCGGAATGAATTCTCAGATCCACCTTACTCATTATAATAAAGACCTTTCATGATCCCGTGTTTAAAAATGAAGCCAAACTACGGTAATGCCGCATCAATTCATAAAATATTTCTATTAGAACTCATACAAACACTACCAGTCAAAAGCGTGGACTAACTTTCCCATTAAATCTAATAGTCTAATTAAAATAATGGGAAGTGTGTCCAACTTTTGACTGGTAGTGTACAAAAATAATTATATATGAATTCATTTTTTTACTGCAAGTTTCTAGTTCAGACAAAGTGTTATTGAACACTTGCACCTACAAGTCTGCTTGGGAATGAGCTGCCTAAGCATACGTGGTGTGTTACCATACTCTTTGAGGTTCATATAGCGACATCAATGGGCTGGGTTTGGACCATGCAGCCAGTCTCTCTCCTAGACACCTAGACATCGTCTTTGATTTACTTTATTACATTACATTGCCGCTTTTGTCCAAAGTGACTTACAGTTGAGTTTTACCAGTGGTGCCAACACTGGAGGCAAGGAGGGTGTCATGTACAAGGGCTTGACAGTTGACTGAGGTGAGAGCAGGATTCAAATTTAGGAGCAAATTTATCCCCTGGAAAGGCCAACCTCAGCAGTAGATCGGTCCAGGAGTCGTACTCTAGTCCGGGACCTCTGGCAACACAACGAGACAGGCGATGGGTCTTGTATAGATACGGTCCTGGATCTGCACTTTGGCGCTTCTCATCCAACCCTCGGCCCCTGGGAAGACCTTGAGCACCTTCTTGATCTGCCACGTGTATTGAGTATCGAGGCTGAGGGTCCACCATCATCACAATAGCCCCTTCTTGGATATTTGGCAATGAACTCTGCCATTTCCCTCTGGCCTGTTGGCCAAGCAGATAGTACTTTGTAAAGGCCGACCAAAATCTTTCAGCCGGAGTCACCGGATCCAGATCTGACAGATCAGACGAAACGTAGCTGAGGGGCTTGGAGTTCAGGATGGCTTCGATTTCAATGAGGACAGTGGTCAGCACTTCTGTGACAGTCTCCGGTCACAGTGTAGCACGCAGTGCTATCTTCACTGAACGGATCTCGCGCTGCCACGCGCCTCTGAACTGTGGTGCTGCTGGGGGATTGTAGATGAAGTTGATCTGCTGTTTAGCTAGGATTTTCTGCAGCTGCGGACCGAGCTGGTTAAAGCTGGTCTCCAGTTCTCTCTGATCACCGTGAAAATTGGTGCCATGGTCTGAATGCAGCTCACGCGGTGTGCCACGGCAGGCAATGAATCTTCTCAATGCCATGATAAAGGCATCACTGTCGATGGATGTGAGCACCTCCAAGTGAACCGCCCTGGTGTTGAGGCACTTGAATAGTAGGCCCCATCGTTTCTCATTACGACGACCAATCTTTAAGGTGAGGGGGCCGAAGCAGTCCATTGCGGTAGAGTAGAATGCCGGTTTGAACAGCTGCAATCGGGCAGGAGGCAGGTCCACCATTTTCTGGGTGGCAGGTCTGGTTTTGAGCTTGCAGCATTCAAGGCAACGCGTTGGTGTTTCCTTACGGCCTCACGACCTCTGAGGACCCACAACTTCCTGCGTAGAGAGAGTAGACTCTCTCGAGTCCAGGATGATGCAGTCTGTCATCATAGTCCTTGATTAGTAGTTGGCAACTCCGGTAGCTTGGGGTCTAAGACAATGGGGTGAACCACATCTGTGTTAAGGGTTTCGACTCGCCACAGACTACCTCTGACCCGGATGAGCTGGCTGGACTCATCAAACTCTGGGAACACGCATAGCAGTCCACTATTATGCTGCAGGGGTTTACCAGTGCATAGAAGATGGTAGTCTTCAGGAAAACTATCCATTTGTGCCCTCATAAAGACGTGACACTCTGCCTCATGGTAAGTCTCAGCAGGGGGGTGGCCCATTAGGTTGGAGAATTGTGGAGTTGTTCCGCTGTAGCTTCCACCTGTCCCTGCCAGCTGCGATACTCTTTCCCATCTGTTGATGAGGTGGAGGTGGTAAGGCTGCAGAAGGCACTCGGTTAGGTTCCACTAGGTCCTTCAGTTTCTTTCCTTGAGTGAGGTCATCTGCCGGGTTTTGGTGCGACTCTACATATCGCCATATCTACATATCCAAGTTTTTGAATTTCAGCCACCCGTGTGCCCACAAACATCTTGAAGTGGCAAGGCTCAGAGTGAAACCATTGAAGGACCACTGTAGAATCTGTCCAACATCTCTCGTATGGTCAGGATGAGTTCGTTGATTAGCAGCTCTGCCAGAAGAGCCCCTGTGAGAGCAGTGCAGAGCTCCAGTATTGGGACTGACTGCTGTTTCTGTGGTTCTACAAGGGACCTTCCTAGCAGGAATGCCACGTTAACATGTCCACCAGGATCCACAGAGCGGAGGTACGCCACAGACCCATATGCTCTCTGATGCATCTGAGAATATGTGTACATCATGGGTGACCTGGGGGTCGTCCATAGACGTGGGGGTGTAACACCTTGAGATGGTGAGTTCTGGCAGGTGTTGGAGATCGGCTTCCCATGCCTTCCATGCCAGCAGGAGATGATCTGGCAGGGCGGGATTGTCCTAACCTCTTGTCTTGTTCCACACCTTTGCTCTAGTGGTAAAAGGCAAGATGGCACCCAGCGGTTTTTACTGCAATGCCAACACCCGATAGATGGTCCTAATGGTAAGGACGTCGTAGGTGACAGGCCGGAGCTTGAAGCCAAGGTGATCAGTATTGCAGTTCCAGCTCAATCCCAAAGTAGACTCCTGGGCTTCTTTTCTGTCCTAGGAGAGCCATAGGTCCAGCAAGGGCTGCATGTTGTTCCAGAAGGAAGGACCTGCCATTTAAACACATCAGGAGGATTACTGCTTTGCAGGTTACGCCACAGGAGGCGCAGCAGCGGCTTGTCTTCAGGCAGGAGTCCTGGTTGGTAGGGTTTAGCGTTGACCTCATGCAGGATCTGCAGATGCTTGCCATTGCATAGTTTGCATGCTTTCTTGAGAGTGCACTGCACAGCCTGGTGTGAACGTGCGCAACGCCAGCAGCGACGGTTTGTGCGAATCCAGGCCACCATCTGGTCTTTGCTGAAGGCTTTGAATGAGGCATACTGGCTAAGGTAGTGCTCATTACTATTGCAGTAAGGGCAAAAGGCTTTGGAAGTTGCTCTTGCCTTTGATGGCAGATGAGCCTTGGATAGGGATGGTTTAGGGGTCTTTACCTCTGTGGTGGTGTTGGTTCCGTGTAACACCGTGACAGGGCGAGTTGCTGGCTTGTGGTCTCGTCGTTCTTCTGGTTTAGGTGTATGTCTTGGGCTCTTAGTGCTGAACTGTGGATCTGAGCCTTGGCACCAGGCCTCATAATGGAGCTAATCCGCCAACTCCATCAGGGTGTATGCTGTGCAAGTACGGTGTCCTAGCGGTCTCCAGAATCTTGCTCTCATTTATGCTGGCAGCTTACTCAAGAGTCGTTCGACATGCGACACACAACTTAGTTCAGCCTAAACTTCTCTCCCAAGGGTCTTCAGCATGCCCACAAGGGACTGGATCTGCAGGGTGAATATCTCAAACGAGACCTGGTCCAAGTGGGCATACCTGTGTGAGGAGCAGGAGGCTGGCGTGTATCTGGATAGGGCCTGCTTGCCTCATATCGGGGGCCAGAATTGTGGTATGGTTGCTGATAAATATCTGCTGGCTTAAAGTCACCGGGAGTCATGGCGGCAACTGGTCCTTCACAACCTGTAACTCGTGGAGCATCTTGGTCAGCATGCCAAAGACCAGGTCCTGATGTGGTTGGTCCGACTGTCTGGATGGGTCAGCGACTCCGGCTGGTGGGCCAGTTGACTGACTGAGTCGGCCAGGAATCTGGGGAGCTGGACCAAGACATGTCAGGGGTGGCACTGGTAGCATTGCTGCTGTGGCATATTGATACGAAGCATTTTCCCCTGGTCGGCTGTAAGGTGAGGTTTGCAGTGGTTGCTTGAACATGGGGATATCGGCTCCAAGCTGTAGATGTTGTTCATCGGGTTGCCAAGGTGGAGGACGGTCGCCATGGAATGAGGGGAATTCATCCAGAGCCTCCCACTGGCTAAGCTTGCTGTAGCATTTGGATAGGGATGGCATCGATATCATCTCAGCCTTATGCTGCTGTTGGTCCTCTTCAATGCCCTGTGCATGCTGTGCGGGTTGCCTGGGATGCCAAAAGCGACTAGTCAGGTCGTAGGCTTGAAGGTAGGTGGGTAGCTGGGACTGACGTCAAAGCCTGACGATCTGATTGGGTAGTTGGGATGGGTTAGTAAGGATAAGGGTGTCTTCCTGGTGTGTCCATAAAAACACAGGTCAAAGGCTTCAGGTTAACTTGGCTTGTTTATTTGGCCTCTGGTTAACAGTAGCAGCACAGGGATGCACAGGAGGACACACAGAAATAATAGGCAGGTTGCGGGAAGGTTTAACACGTTTGGAGATGACTGGGTATAGGAGTGTATGTGCGTGTGGTCTAAAATACAAAGGAAGAAAATACAAGGAAAACAGATTAATATGAAATATATCTGGTTGCTACTAACAATACCAGAATAGGAATAATGATTAATTAATATAAGTGATAGCGTGCCCTTATGAACAAACTCAGATTATTTCCATACAGGACAAAACAATCTGCATGGCTGTACCAGCTGAAAGACTACAGGGAAATAATGGTTTAAAAGGGTTTACATGATACACAGAGGACATCTAGCAGCAATTTCAGGAATTACAGGTGACCATTACAAGCGACCATGAGGCTTCTGGATTTATAAATCACACCATAAAACGCCTTTACACCTTACGCCATCACTTTGCAGTCATACACAAATAGAAAATAGGCAATTAGGCCGTATGGGAGGCAGTGTAAACAGCCTACGGCAATATAAAGTTATAACTATAACATGATGTGAATATTAAACAAACTTATTTAGAACATATTTATATAACATTGCTGATTTACATGAATTAATTGATAAAGGTATTATTTAATGAATGGTTATTTAAGCACACAAACTGACTTAAAAACTAGCAAGGCTGCACACAATGTTCTGTTGTCACTTCAGCTCAACCGTCTGATCTCCACAGCTGCAGAGGGAGGACGCGCATGTGCCACACATGTGCCATCTAGGCGCAGCACGAGTGCCATCTATTGGTCTTTCCAACACAGACCACCACCCTTCAGACTACAGATTGACCCGCCCTAATACCTGAGCCACTGCCCTCCCTTAGAGGGTTTATTTTTATTTTTTATTATTATTTGGCAAAACATTTGTATTTGATTAAGTCGGTTTATTAGTTGCTGTTAAGCAGTGAGGTGTTGTTTATCACAGCCTGACGGAACTTTACACAGCAAGAGCAACAATGACCATAATCACAATAATGGTCACCTTAACTGATATTGAATAGGAAAATATCGGCCGATATCCAAATTCAAAATACTGGATTGGATCAGAACCCCAAAAAAGCTGATCTGTGCATCTTTAACTGACAGCAACAACTTGTGTACAAAAACTAAGAAGGAAAAAAAAAAAGATACATTTTACCATTTGCAAGGCAGCTGGGTGAACACTCAGTACAGGGACTGACATTTGCAGAACATTTGCTTTTAAGAAACAGCAGTTAATGTCATATTACCCAAACTAACAGGACTGTCTACTGGGAGGTTTTGGCATTTACTGGACAGAACTCCAGGATGAGTGTACATTATAGCCTTCAGAGCACTGACAGCAAACGGGTGACTAGACGATAAGAAAAAAATAATATATATATATATGTATTTTTTTTTTGAGGTGTTCTTGTATTTCAAAGGCCAGTTTAAACAAACATTTTGTAACAACTGTTACAAGAGATGACAAGGACTAACCCTGCCTTGCTGTGGGTTTCCTACACCCCCATGACTGCCCTGCGGTGGTCCACCTGGTCCATGTTGCTGCTGTCCCTTCATGGTAACCTTCCTTTGGACACCCTGGTTGGGTGGAGGTTCTTGCAAGGTACCTTGCTGCTGCACGGGGCTACTGATGTCCTCGGGCCCTTTTCCACCCTGGAAAGGATTAAAGGAGAGCAACACCAAATCAAAATCCCAAGCCTATTTCTAGCCACTATATCCATTTTTTAGGTTTCAAAATCTTTTGCTCTTGTTAAGCATTAAAGCAAAGTTTTTTTATGGAGGACTGGAAGAAGTGCAATGCTTTCTACAAAGCAAAGTGAAATTCAGCAAGCATTGGAAGTGGATTTCTATCAGAGACTGTGGAGAATAAAGATCAACCCAACAAGGTGATGGTCTCATTATCAAATAAAGTCACAGCTCAGCTGTGTTGACATGCAGGTAGAAATTGAAGGTCGTCTCTTCCCCGACTCTGCAGAAAGATGTGACAGATCAATACATGGGAAGAAAAGAAGCGCTATCTCTGACCTGTCCCCAGTTGAGAGTAAATGGATTAATCCCTTCTATAGAAATCACAGCTCCTGATTGCACCCATCAAATGCTAAGCTGCATTACACTGGAACGACAGCCGCTCGATGTGTACCCCATCCCCCCTTTCGCACACCCCCCTCCACAAGCTTTTGTGTTTTGCACTGCTTTGTATTATCCCTGATGAAAATATAATTTGCCTCTTATCAGCGTTCCTAAGCTATACAAATCCAAATCCTCAAAAGTGGCAACTTTCTTACACAGGTATTATGTTATCCCTCCTCCATCCCCACCTTCAACCAAGAAAGATTAATTACAAGGGTCTTGGATTGGCATCTTTTGTTGCCTCACACCTGAGCGATGGATTGATGGAAAAAAAGCCACTGAGAGGAAGAGAGGTAGGAAAATAAGAGAGGAGAAGAGATAACATTCTCAAGCTCTTGCTGATGACAAGAACAATGAAAGACAGAAACGTCTCCCGGCACCTATGGGCTCAGGCTGCTTTTTTCTGTTTCCATCTCTTTTTCCCCACTTCACATCCTACTCCTCTTTTTTTCCTTCAGGATGCAGTAAATCAGATAACTCTGCACAGGTTTCCATTAACACACTGACACCCAGCTATCTTCATCTGTAGCCAGCCTATGATTTTTGCGCAGTGGCTTGATCCTCTGGGAAGAAGTTGGAAAGCAGCTTATTCCAAATACTATCACATCCCAGCAACACGTCTCATCAGTGACAAGTATCAATGTTTAACATGCACGCCTTTGTGGTTTTTCAATAAAAGATTAATCTGCAATTAAGGCCAAAGCACTAACTTATCAGCAGAGTATAAAACAGCCAGTAGTAGTTAGTGGTAAGATTTCTGTAGACTTCCCTTTCTGTCTTTAAGAGAACGCTTGTCAATCCTAAAAAAGAGGATATCGACCTTTAAGAGCAGTGATGAGGTGTCCCCAACTATACCGATAAATGTCATCTGCTGTCTTTAATACCTCAAGCATTTCTGTGTTATAAAGGCAAAAGGTACGTAAAGACATTGTGACTTAAATATCAGTTCCTGGAGCTTAACAGTGGAAACACTTTACAGATCAATTTTGCCAAAATGACACAGACATCAATGTGCCGTTCCCATAGGTTAGATATCATCTAGATTACAAAACAGACAGGTGAGGGCAATCGGTGGCATTTCCTTTCAAACTTGCGTAGTTTCCCTTGTGGTTAAAAGCTGCAGAAGAGGATCAAATAAATGTCAAACACAAAAGAAGGTGTCAGATAAAAATAAAATCATATGCTCACCGGTCCTGAAAGTTTGACGACTCTGACTTTTTGGGGCACCTGCGGGCCCTCCATGCTTGAATTCCTGGCTCGCTGCATCACAGTTCTTTTAGCTCCTGGTTTAAATCCTTGAGCCTGAACCGCGCCTTGGTTCACTAGTGGATTCATGGGTATGTTCTTATGGGTGAGGGGGACCGCCTGAACCTGCGTGTTGGGTCTGTTGACACTCTGCAGGGTGCTGTTCCTGCGCTGCTGCTGCAGCTGCTGCTGCTGCTGATTCAATGCAGGCTGTTGCTGTTCAGAACCGGAAGCAGGGGTGTGCTGCTGCTGTGCGCTGCCTTTAACCATCTGCAGGCGTGACTTCACATTAGGACGTGGGGTTTGGGTCTGAGCGATACTGCTTACAGGGATGGTATTACCATTATTAGAAGTCTTTAATGTGTGGTTTAAGGATTGTGTTCTTTGGGGAAACGGTCTCTGCTGCTGTGCCTGCAGTGGTTGATGCCGTATTTGTTCCAGCTGCTGTGTTGTTGGCGGTTGATGCTCAAGATGTTGTGTTTGCTGATGTGGTTGTGCAGGCTGAGGCAGCGAAGGAGTCGGGCCTTGACTTTGTGTACTTGTGTGAGCATTAAGCCTTTCCAGAAGCTCTTTCTTTCTCACACCAGCCTGCATCTGCCGTCGCATCTCCTTCCTTTTCAGAATCTCCTCTCGAAGACGCTTCTGCTCCTCAATCTTCTGACGATACTGCCGTGTCTCCTCATCCTCATCAGGGTCCTGTGGCACAAAATATGAGCTGAAACATTGCTGACAGCCGTACTGAAAAGTGTAGCTATAAACCACAGCGTTTTTTTAACTATACTACTTAGCTTTGTGCTCAAACATTGTAACATTGCAAAAATATTTAACTTTTAATTTCAAAATAATAAAAATACAGAAGTTATCAATGACATGTACGGCTGACAACCAGCTTATATTGCAATATCAGAGGAATATTTGAATAAAAACCTCGAGTAAAATCATATGTACACCATTTGTTTTAATTTTCTTTGTTACTGTGTACATAAAAACTCATCTTAAGCGCTGACCTGCGGTGTCATGCTTGATGGTGCGCATTGCATTTCGTTGTGAGCCGCCATTCTGCCTGGTCCCCAAGACTGAGATTCATTCTTTGGGAAAACTTGGCCTCTTCCTCTGCCACCGCCAGGCATCAGCTGAGTAGTCTGCCCGGGACGCATCCCGTGCGGTGTCCTGGCAACAGGCTTGATGTTGGCAGCAGGGGAGGCTGGCGATGGGCGTGCACTATTCATGTTTGTGTTACCAGGTGCTACAGGGAGCTCCCGGAGGTTGCTGTTCCGCTGCTGCTGTTTGGAGATGGGTGCGTTCTACAGAGAGGGAACAAATCATTTCTAAGTTTACAATTGTACACACAATAAAATACAATAAAACAATAATATATGGTGATTAAAACAATGAATAAAATAGGAAACCCACAAAAAATAAACCTGAGCAGAAAACAGGTGAACTAATGCAAATGTCTTACCGTTCTCTGCCTGTTTGACATGTTGCGCTGTTGAGGGTTCTGAGGGCGGGGAGTCATCTGCCTGAGGCCACCATGTCCATGGAAGGGATTGTGGACGTGATGCATCATGGAGCGAGGCTCACTGCGATTCATCTCTTGCTGCTGCTGATGGGGCAACTCTTGCCGATGGTGCTGCTGCTGCTGATGATGATGATGCATGGGATGGGATGTCAGCGGCTCGTGATGTGGAAGCTGAGAGGTAGGGGGGCCATGAATTAAGCCCTGAAAAATCAACGAAAAAGAAACTTAATGTGCATTTTCTTTTCTTTCTTTTTTTTTTACTTAAACACAGGGAGTAATGTTTTCTGATCATTATTATTCAAATATGAGACTGAGCCATTTCTGCATGATTTAAGCCCTCACCCAGTATCCACATTGTAGTGCTACAATTGCAATTCAGCCACTAGAGGGAGCTCTTGTCTATGTCTCTTGGCAAATACAGGTAAACAAATGACACACATGTGTTTTTCTACCATTAACACTTTAGTTGAAGTGAATTATGGCCACTTCCTTTAAAAAAAAAAAAAAAAAAACAGTACTCACTCGGACTCGTACCTGCATCCCAAACTGAACTGCTGGAGAGGGGAAAAGGTTCCCCTGCTGGCCGAAAGGCTGTCGAGGGCCCATAAAAGGCCTGGGCTGGTTGGGGGGTCCACCTTGTTGATTCAAATTCACCATCCCCTGGTGACCTTGGTGGGGAGGGAGGTTGGGTCTTGGGGATTCTCTCTGAAAAAGTCCTAGTGGGCCCTGGCCAGGCTGGTTGAAGGGTGGTCCTGGTGGGCTGAAGCCCATGTGGCCCTGACCAGACAGCTGCTGCTGCAGGTGCAGGTTGTTGCTGCTGTTCATCAGAGGACTGGGGCCCTGGTGATCAAACATGTGCTGTCCTGGAAACCGTGCTGAATCTGCACACTCTATGCCCACACAGGAAAGATCAACAACACAGCAGACTTGTCAATGTTTTTCCTTGAGAGCCCATTTCAGTACCTGTAACACCCTCACCCACATGTACGGTTATGGCATGGGAAACTCACATACGGCTCTATCAAGGTGAAAGGCGAGATAACCTCGCAGGTTATTAATTCTGAATTAGTAATATGAGCGGGGGAAAAAAATCATAAATATGTATGTTTAATGTCGTTTCCAAGGTTCATTCAGATGTATATATACACACATGCATTTAACATGAGTTCTGCTAATGGAGCAGCACCAGAAAGCTAGGAGCATACCCTCTAGGTATAGCGCTAGAGGTGATGAATAGGGTTAAATAAGCTAAGAGAGCTTTGTAACGCTCGTCAAGGATGGGTGTGAGGCTTACCTCCCATAAACAGGGGCTCTCTGTCCTGGGGGCCTTGAGGTGGCTGGTTCCTTAAGGGCTCCATGTGATGTGGAGGCCGCTGGGGCTGGCCAAAATTACCTGGCATGTGTTGTTGGAAGTCTCCAGGTCCCTGAGAAAACAAAACTCATGAATTATAGGCCATTCTGGGAACTCAATAATCACAAGCAAATTGAGCTAATGAAAAATGGGGATATGTCGGGGTATTGCACTGAGCAAGGAGAACTTGCAATTGAAATGATACGGTTATTAAAGAGATGTAGAATCTTGAGTTGTAAACATCAATATGCATGCCAATATTAGAGAAACCCTTCAGCATGAATTCTTGAGCAAACCTGCATTAATGCCACTCGAGGCTCTGTTGATAAATCCTCCTCAAAAGCCCGTCTCTAACAAGGAAAGAGTATTTCAAGGGGGGATGAGTGCCCTCATCTTTGTTTCAACCACTTCTTACGTTCGACAGCTTTCTACTCATCAAATGTGCGATACTCCCAATATACCTACCCAGGAAAACTAGATAACAACCATTTAATCCCTCTTTGGAATTTGAATCCCTCTCATAACTGCCTCCTTTATTCTTTTAAACAGCCATCTTTGTTGAAAATTAACCTGCTATTCAACACGTGGCACTTCCACAAATGGGCTGCTTGGCTCCTTCAAGCCTATTGTAAATTACTTAAGATGCAATCAAAGTTTAATCCATCTTTATTCCACTGCTGCATGGAGGTATTTAAACAGAAGAAGCATTAGAAGGCTAGGAGGCTAAAGCCACAAAAACTTGCTTAACATAAAGTTAATCAAAGGGGCTTACAAGGACAGGGGATCACAATGAGGGCACAATCACACCGTTCGAAAAGGTCAGGCAGCCAGATTTGCACAATGAGGACAGTGGTGTCCATAAAATACCTCTCAGCTCATCCTCTCACTTCTAATCCTTGATAAACCTGTGTGCTGGCTGCTCAATATGTAACTGATGCGGTAACAGACATGAGATGAGAGGACACAATGAAGTAGAAATATAATGGAGAGGGACCAAATATTTGAGAATTTAATAAAGAATGGAAATTTTAGTTTAAAAATAAGCTGGATTTGTGGGTTTCATGTTGATGCCTTACCCAACATGCTACAGTATACAGTATTAAAACATCTGAAAACTAAGGTAAAGACTAAGATATAGAGAGAGGTGAAAGAGAGGTGACAAAAGTTGTTATGGGTTCATATCAGAGTACAGCTGAAACTGAGTACGCTTTAAATAGTGAGAGGAAAATATCCAACAATTACATAAATCTGGCAGTCAATCTGGAAAACTTTGCATACCTAGTTACACAAATCATTCATACCCTTTCGTTTAAGAAGGAAAAAAAATCAGCTGTGACTGAAAAGACAAAAGCAATAAAATTTAAAAATGTTATGGAGATTACAATATAGTTGTTTGCTTTGGGGTTGAATAGAAATATATATATTTTTTAAAAACAATCAAAAAACACGAGAAATTAATATATGCTGTCACTCTTAGCTTATATTTTGTTTAACAATCCTTTGAGGCGATTAATGCAATCAGATGTTTACAGTGACTCTCAATGAGACTTCTACACCTGTTGGCAGGTATTTTGGCCCACTGCTTATCAGCAAAGCACTCTAATTGGTTCTGAACTGTATTTTTTGTGTGATTTTTATTATTTTTCAACTCAAGTAAATCAGAACCCAATCTATTATTCCACTAAATTATAACTTAAATTGTTTTTGTGTTTTGTTTTGTTTTTTTTGTTTGTTTGTTTTACTATTTTCAGTCACAATTTATTTGAATTACCATTATTTTTTTTTGCCTTTTCTTTAATGGAAAGGCATGAATAATTTTGCAGACAAGTGTAAATAAAATGCAAATATTTACTGAGCTTCTTCATCTACAACACAGAATATCTTTAGTTTTACATCATAAGACAATCTTGTAAAAAACAAATTAAAACAATTTAATAAATATGAAACAATGCCCAACCTCATCAACACATATTTAGAGATGGGAGCTTGAACATAATGTCAAAGACAACCCCAAATGATGTTGTTGGAATGAAGTTAGTTGACAAGCTCACACCTTTACCATTGAGTAAAAACACTGTGTAACCGGAGTCTGAATGTAGCATTTATTGCTACATCAAACATTTGGATAGGTTTTTGTGCAAGACAGAAGTATTATTTTTCTTCAACACATTTTATGATCCTATCATCTTATCAATTGTGTTGAAGGACAGACACTCGATCAATGAAACAGTAAATACAATGGCTGAGACTATTGGCAAATAATCATTGTACAGCCGAATAGCAAAAAGATTAACTGGCTGGCCATGGTTTGTTTCTAGCCTTAACACAGTCCACCTCTCTCTTGCCTCATTAGCACTTCCCCACACATTGCATTTCCACCGACATTAAGTACCAACAACACTGCAGGCCCGGTTACCGGTGGCTGCAAGCCAAGACTCTCTATGCAGCAGATCATCAAGCAGGTTAATTGGATCATTTCTATGCTGAAGCCAAGTTTGGCAATGTCTTCAAAACAAATTTTAGTAGTCTTAAAGAGAAACAACAGCAAGTTCATGTCCCATCTGAATTTTTACTGAATGCAAATTTATACTTCACAAGGTATG
>JBBDHI010000019.1:9444945-9462784 GCA_037177115.1 Craterocephalus stercusmuscarum
GTGGATGTAAAGAGAGCTTGCGAGAATAAGGAGTTGATTCAAAATAGCCCACAGATTTTGGCCTCGTTCCCAGAAATTTCCCCCAGTGCAAAAGGTTAACTGTCAGTCCCCCGCTAGGTATAAATAGAAGTCTGCCCTCCAGAAAGGCGTGTTCAGAGAGAGGGGGTAGACAGAGGAAGGAGGGGGGGCAGTTCCTTATGATCCCAGTGACACACAGGGGAGGGGGAGGTTTCAGGGCTTTTTGGTGGGATGGGGAGTGTCTTACAGAGGAGAGGAAGGAAGGGGAAGATGCAGTCAAAGACATTATGATGGCTCCTAAGACTGACAGGGATCAGGGACAAAAGAGCGTCCTCATTTATTCAACTTGGCCTTGACAGCAGACACAAGTGCCATCATCGGCATCCCAGACAGCTCCATTCCAGCTACCAGCTGAGTCCTCAATTTAGAGAGCTAGTGTTGAATAGAAGCCGTTGTATGTCTTTGTTACATTTCTTGTAATTTGTTTTTTAATATGCATATCTGTAAGTAAGAGATGGGGTGCTGGATTTTATTTTATGGATAATAGTGTCAAAGTCATGGTTATTATTCCCACCTTCTTAGACAAAACGCTTACCTTATTCGTGAGTAATAAGTCCAGACATCTTTGTCATGTGTGTTTTTTATTTTTCACTTAAATCCAAGGTAACAAAAATGATACTCAACTGAAACATCAGACACAGATACTCTACCACGTCACAACAAAAGGTGCTTCACCACCTCAAAAGAAAAATAAAGCTTCATTTTCTGCTTTAGCACACCTGAATGAAAGCAGATATCAATCTGCCCCAAGGATCATTTAAAAAAATAACATCAGGCTTCCTTACATAATGCTATAAATGAGATCTAAACAACAGTTTGACACCACATCATATTTTCATCTCGTCTCTCTGATGAGAGTCATTGGTCTTTGACTCCAAAGGCATGTAATCTCTGACAAAAAACTTCACAAAAACAAAGATGTTATCTTTTTTTGTCTCAATGATCTACACTACAAATTACAAATTATTCTTAAGCATTTGTCAGAAATAAATAATGAATAATCGGCTCATGAATTGTGTGATTGCACTTAATCCTCTAGACCCCCACACACTAACATACTGTAGGTCTATTATGGTAATACCTGTCTGATTACATTGGCAAGCCATTATACATACACGCAGTAATGTCATTATGTTTATACAAATGATAAAACTAGACTGTTATAGTGACAGAAGCACTACATTCTATTATACAACGGCAATCACAGATTGCAAATCTTAAGTAATAATGTCCTGCCCTCCCCTTTCACCTGTATGTTCCCAAAGTTTGAAGCTACAAATGGGAAATATGTGTGATCATATAGTAAAATATCTAAATGTCCAGATGGGAATCAAAGGGCTGTGACATCTAGATCCTAAAAGGTAAAAAGACACTGGATTTATTCTGGCACATTCTTTTAAAAATCAGACTCCAAAGTGGTGACCAGACTTTACTCTGCACATTACTGGAATGTTTTCCTTCCAGGTTAATGCGTGTGTGTTGTTGTTTCCAAACTTTTTTCCCCTCACGACAAATAATCCTCTCAACTTTTCTGGGAAAAAGAAGAAGAAAACACAACAAACAAAAAAGTCTTGTACTGACAGGTGGCTGTGATTGTGAATTACCATTCATATAATGTAATACAAGTCCTTTCCACTGAGGATCCCAAGTAGTTTGCATTTTGTGCTCCAAATATCTTAACAGTATGTTTCCTAAAGCCCCAGGTACACAGTGAAAACCCACTTGAACTTCTTGAACCGAGCATATTCCCCGTCTCTCATCATTCCACAAAATGAATCAAAATCTAACAGAAAATCAAACTATTCTGGAAATAGTTTGCACTCATGAAATTAGCAGAAAATGAATACTGAGCTCAACTCTGTGAGACGAATATGCTGCTCAGTTCCCTGAACTAAGACTCAAAGTCAAACAAGCTTGTTTTTTCTTGTCTGTTGCAAAGCTAAACAGGAAGTTTGTCCTCTTCTTGACATCTTCAAACCTGTTTCCTTGGCAGGAACTCCAGGAAGTCCCAGTTAAAAACCTCACTGCTCAGGAACATGAATATAATTTCCATTGTAGAAGGTAGGTGGCAAACTTATCTTTGTACGAATCACCTCAATATCTCACCTAATCTAAGACAAGAAATGAGCAAACAGCCAATCATTTGCTTAAATCAACATAGGTTCAATTTGCTGTAATGAACATTTCTTCTTTGAGTCTCATGGCATTCCAATTTTTCATTAGTTACAAATGTCAGTTCCCGTCTGGGTTTTTAGCATTTTGAGTCTCCTTCACAGCAGCTCCAGATTATTTTCTCAGCAGTAAAGTCACCCCACTTCCAAGCAGTTAATCAGGATTTACATGAACTAAACCTCCAAGAGAACAGGTGAGAGGGCTACTTGTCCTTCACCTTACGCTGGGTCATTCTTCCTCAACAACTACCAGCTTGGCTACAACAAAGTAGTCCGATTAGATCCTTTGAAAATGCTGCTGGTGCTAAAAGTTACGAGTTCTTTGTATCTAAGCAGAACACAAACAATTTCCCAAACTCTTCCTCAAAAATATTACCTATCACTCAATCACACATTTATTTGGTTTGGGGGTGAGTGAAAAAGAAAATAAATACTTCAATTTGGTTTGATTGGGAACATCCATCTCCCCTGTGTCACAGTGAGGCCACTGAAAGAGTTTCTGTGTGAGAGTGAGGACACGTTCGTGCCCACTCGGACAACATTTCCCTTTAATAATCATATCATACTCAGGCTAATAAAGAAAAACTCAAACAGACATAATAGCGTCCCTATCATATTTCTCCGGCTATGACCAGAACACATCCACGCTCAAGCACACAAGTCCACTTCATTAAAAACAAAACCAGTTCGCTGTTCACTTCAAATGAGAACACAAAAAAGGTAAAAAAAAAAAAAACATCCTTCCGTTTAATGTGAAGGAAGCAGTAATGCTAATGGAGAACACAGACGGGAGGGAGAGGTTGATTGGCCGCAAGGAGGCGCAGAGGACATGGCACGTTAGATGAGGGACTTTTTTTTTGTGTTTGACCTGCGCTTTATTCTCATCACATATGAGAACAAAGGATGGAGTCAAAACAACGAGTCTTTTTTTCTCCAGTTATCCTTCTCACTCTAATCCATTTCTATTTTGGCTGGCCTTCACCTTGGTGTCCTTCTTTGTGCTGCAGTGCAGTTCGGTAACTCAGTCCATGTGGGGCTTCTCGACGCCACCCTGGGGGAGAAGACAGACACAGCCCGAGTTATATGTCAATCACTTCAAGGAAATGAACAGAAATCCAACAAACGCATAAAAAAAAAGAGCAGAAATGAACCTGTTCACATTGGTTTTCTGAATGTAAATAGTAACTATTATGTTCTGCAGACAGGAGAACTTGTTGAATAAAATTCAACAGCCTTGGGCAACTCGTGTTCAAGTTTTAGTGTTTTAAAATTTTCAGATATTTATAATCAGAAAGCCTTTGTGCAACCATGGATCTGTTTGAACCAATTCAAGGTCATGATTTTTCTCTTCTGTTCCCGTTTCTCTGCGTAGTTTTTTCGCCCCATGGCAACTGAAGATTACACACAGCCAGAGGAATAAATACTGCTGGCTTAGCATGAATAAAATGCACAATTATCTTCTAACTTCCCATTTCACCCATTAGAAAATATATTATAGAATATAAGACCAGACAATTTAGCAATCTTAATAGCCCACAAATTTCAAACCTACATGTTTGACTGCAATTTGAAATGTTTAAATAGCTTAATTAATCAGTCTCTATGCTTTACAACAAGTTCCAGAGCTACACAGTTAAATGGGGGGTGCTTTCTTATCATTACCTCCAACAAGATGCTGTGATTTTGTTTTGTTTTTTGGCACTGTACGTTTGTCTGTCTGCCTGTGAGCAACAACTCGAGAAGTTATGGATGGATTTTGATGACATTTTCAGAATATCTCAGGAATGGAATAATGAACAAAGGATTCTTTATTGTGGGGAAATGTGGATAATTTTGCCATTAGAGCTTCCAACTAAAAAAAAAACTGCCCACAATAATTAGCAAAATACAGAACAAAACAAACAAAAAAAAAAAAAAAACGCAACACTTTGAGTGCTTCTATTTTATTTACTTTTTGCATGAATAATTCCGCTAAACAGTTTGATCCCCCCCAGGAAAAAAAAAGTCTCACGTTTCTCCTGATCCTTCTCAGAAATGACCCTCTAGGAGGGAAAGAGTGAAAAAAAAAAACAAGCCGAAAACCACCAAGTCTCAACTTGTGCCAAAATTCCTAAGGGCCTCATCACAAGCAAAAAAAACAACAAGTAGCAAATGACCCTCTGGTCAGCCGAGTCCTGACTGGCTCTGTGTCTCAGCACAACTGTGAAAAACAACAGCTCTTAATCTGCTTTCACGCTTTCACTGAGTCAAACTGAGGGAGTGACGGGGCTTGTACTTTACAGACAGAATGAGGTGAGGCTTCCGGGTAGAAGCTTAATGAAGACATCAAAGCGCACTTGATGGGATAATTATGAAGGAAAGGGGGTCGTCCAATGTTCTTTGCACAGATTTAAACCTTGACAATCTTATCTGCTGGTGCTGCTCAGCTGCATAATTGCAAATAAAGCATGTGTGGTGAGGGAGTCTTTTGAAGTCATCGTTTTTTGTAACAGGGTGCAGAAGCTGATAGTGACAAATGTGGAGGGGTATTTTGCAGAAATATGACAGAAAAAAACACCTTCCCAAACATCCCAGAGTCTTGGTGTTTACCCTTGAATTTAAACTTGGCAGAGGAGAAAAGGCCCTGGATAAAGATCAAGAGATCTGTGTGACTTGTTTCATTAAAACCCTGAGAAGCTAAAAAAATAGAAAATTAAGATGCCAAATGTGATATTTCTGCTTACAGTAAAAGAAAAAAATTGAACTAAAAGGCTAACAAACTCAAAGGAATAAAACACTGCAATATTCTTTTTCTTATGATTAAACGTGATAACAAATTTTACTCAATAGACTTAGTCTTAGGTCTAATATATAAAACATGTTATATGACAAGCTGGTTTCAAAAGGCCCAAAATCTCACTCAGCACCCCTATAATTTTAACCCTATGTGTAACATCTACATGTCACTAGATAATGGCCTGTTGCAGTGTTTTATAACGTTTTGGACATATGTAAACTGATTGCATGTGTCCTCTACTGGAGCTGCATCCATGCAAGATCGAGCCACTGGGCATTCATTATTGAGCTCTCCACCTGTGATACAACCATCGCTCTGTTTCCTTACCTCAGCATATTATAGTATTTTCTTTGTTTCCCTTCAAACACTTCCAAACAATATATAAATACATGTAGTAAATGATTTATTTTAGTGACTTTAGCTGAAAAGTGAATGCTGGAAGCATTTGATGCTTTCTATATCGAATCCTCAAGGCCGCCCTCTTGCAGGTTTTTGATTTTTCCCTGCTCCAACACACCTGACTGAAATTAATGAGTCATTGTGAAGAGGTTGACAAGAAGCTGTTGGATCTATTTAATTTGACGTGTTGGAGCAGGAAAACAACAAAAACCTGCACAATTGCAGCCGTTGAGGACTGGAGTTTGATTCCCTTGGAAGACAAAGATTTTCTCATAACAGGCTCCAAAATGTGATGATTAAATAAGTGCATGCTAGACAGAAAGTACGCTTAACATCAAACATACACATTTATATATTGTCTCTTTTACATAAGCTTCCTAAAGCTTAAAGAGTTTTTCACTTAATCATTCTGAACAAGAAGGGAGCTGTCACGTGACAAGAGTTGTTTTTCCAGAATAAAATGGACTGTGGGATATGACCCCCTAACCACAAACATTGCCCTAGTCACTTCATGTCGAAGAAAAAACAATAGCTGTCCCTGTTGAGCCACTGCTGCTCCCCTTTGGTGGGTTACAACAAACACTGGAAGCTCAACATGCATGCATACACACACAACAAGGCAAGGTTGCAGAATCAGTTGAGTGGCCATCAGCTTGCGCTCACACATACTAATTTGTCTCTTCGTCGGTGGAAACGCTGGTTTAGTTTTACCTCATCATGGTAACACTCTAAAG
Source organism: Craterocephalus stercusmuscarum (assembly GCA_037177115.1). Lineage (NCBI taxonomy): Eukaryota > Metazoa > Chordata > Actinopteri > Atheriniformes > Atherinidae > Craterocephalus > Craterocephalus stercusmuscarum. Next base: position 9,451,104 of record JBBDHI010000019.1, read on the forward strand.
ACACCGTGAGGTGAGTGTTATTTCAAGTTTGACTGTTTAAGCGGCATACAAAGACATTAATACACTAGTCTGATCCGTCAGCAAGAGGATTACAGATTAAAGATGGAAGAAGACATTACCATGGCAAGTTGGCGTCCTATGTTACCCACAGTAACGCCGCCTGAGAAGAATATGCACGGGAGCCAGGAGCGCACATACAAGAAGTCTGGAGATGTGTACCTAAAGAAAAGACACAAAATTAAGCAGCGTATTAGACAATTGCGCATACTGTGGGGTAAATGGATTAAAAGTCTTAAGTCAACTCTTCAAGAGGTTTTCTGGTGTGTTGCTCTATTTCATACCCTGTGGGCAGATTGAAAACATGAACATATTATTGCTGTAGCTTCATTTTAAAACAGGAACCCCCTCGCAGCAGCATATGCTTGATGATATGCTGCTAATTCACAAAAATTCAAGGTTTTCACAATCACATGAACATCACTGAGCTTCACATATCAGGCTATAGACAGAAAAGGTGTTTTCGAATAAGATCCCATCAGAGCTCTGTGGACTTTTATTTGACCCACTTGAAACTTACTGGTAAACTCCATTGTACACCAGCAGCTGTGTGATCATTGTAGCTAGGAAGGCGGTGGTAATGCCCAGGCCGAAGCCACTCCTGGAGCGGTCAAATGTCCACCACAAGCCCAAGGACAGGGCTGCCAGCGTTAGGGAAAGCTGCACGTTGTTGGCAAAGTCTAGTTTCTGGATTACGGTAAGTTAAGGGCAAAGTCAAACAGTGTGACATTAGCATACGATTTGTTCTTACTCAAATATTTGACTAACCTGCAAGTTCCACCAAGAGATGATGTCAAAAGGTAAAGGTAGGTTATTGCACTGCTCCAGTTTTAACCACAGACTGATTATTGTTGTATTTTCCTCCGATTTAAACTACATCAAACTAACATTAATTTAGGATTACAATGAAAACAGTAGTAATTGGGGACCGTCCTAGAGGATGAGCCCATCAGGAAAGGATACAACACTTGCGTGGTTGATGCCAACGAACACTGCGATGCATCGCATGACACTGGCCCATTCCCTCTTGAACTTGTGTGGCTCTCCCAGATGGCTGTCGAGGCAGGGATACAGCAGGCCGACAACAGCTGCAAAAAAGAACAATGAGACCAAAATTACACAAGATAAGCAGAAATTCCGGGAAACGCTGCAGCCAAGTGCTGTCCAGAGTTTCTGTAAGAGATTATTTGCTGAGCATGTGTTTCCATACGTGATGACTCATTTATATGCAACCGAATAAGAAAATGCAATTTCCCATCTCCTTCACGTCATATGAGCAGTAGAATTAAAGTCAAAGCAAGCAGACACTGTAGACATTTTCTGCAGTTATAATTGTCAGTAAAGTTAGTGACTAAAAACTGAAGATAAATACAAAGTAAAATTAAAACATAAATAAAATGTATTTTAACCTATATTAGGATGACCAAGCTGTTATGTTATTTCCTGTAAAAAGCAACTAACATTTCACTTAATCTTCTTTCATTGTAGAATTAATCTTTATAGAAAAAAAACTTTTTTTAAAATAAATTTTCTGTCATTATGTGGAACATTTTCTGTCATCAGATTTTTAACACACTAAAATTGTGTTTTGGATTGATTGTCAACAGAAAACAAAGCACGATATTTCTAAACATCTTGTTTGTGTTGTGGCATTTATAGATTACTAAATAGTCAACTTCTGATTTGAAAACATACCACGATTAGGTGTAGTGCAGTGAAAACACATCATGAAAATCACAAAAAACCTCTGAACAACCCCTATACATGTTGTTGCATGACAGACTGAGACACAGGTGAATATTAACGGTGAAAGAACTAAGTTTCATCTTTTCTTGTTCAGTTTCTTTTCTGCCCTGCAGCACATGGGAGGAGGAGCCTAACACGGATGCTTTAATCTTTACCCCCACCCCCCAGCTTCCTGGTTCCTGGCCTTAAATAAGGGGAGGTCTTCAGCTCACCAGTTATGACATCAGCCAATGAGCGCACAGCTCACGTATGTCCGGTTTGTTGCGACCAATCAGGGCGCTAGAATCTCTACCATCTGTACAGTTAGGTTTTTTGATAACCCACCACAAGACAAAACCATCAAGACTGTTGTTGTCCGACAGATGAAGACTTATGTAACAGCCAATAACACAAATCCCAATAACATATCCCTACGTGGTGTTAGTACAGTACCGGTGAATACGGAGATTTACAATGGGGTTGTTATTCTGACGCATTTAGCATAAAATGGCACAACTTACAATTCAGTGTACCATGTAATGCAAAAAGAGCTCCCAGAAGGGATTTTTCCTATTATTACCAACAAATAAAAGATCAATTTTAATAGATTATATTTCTCACCCCTTTTCAGCTTATAAGGAGAAGCTACTGCGTTACCCCCTCCCCTCCCTGCATTCCTTTGTCCCAAAATTAGCAGCAAACTACTGATTAACAGTAAGCTTAACTATACACAATGACAACTAACATCAGCGTATCGTCCACTCACCTGCTCCTGTACCACAGCAAGGTGGGATCCACCAGGCAGACGAAAACAAAGTTGTCATCACCTCCTCGGGAAACAGAGTTACATTTCTTTGTATCTGTAGCAAGTTGAGCACCAGAGCTAGGAACACTCCGACCGTGAAGAGGACGAGACCCCGGCGGATCAGGTTGGCAGTTCGGACACTGTGCAGGGAGCCATAGGCACTGCCGAGCACCGTGGTGATGATGGACATCATTTCTTCAGCTTTGGATGCAAACCAATTAGCTCCGGATGAATGTTTAGTTTCAGCTTTCGGTGAACAAGAGCAGCTCCAGCAGTGGTCCTCTAGTCTGGACATTTGGCACTTGGGGGCTGTTGGTAAACAAATTGATTTTATTCTCTAGAAGATATACTTGTCTCAGGATGTTTTTGATAAGGTTGTACAATGCGAAAAGATCGCAATTCCTGGTCCTTACCTCGACTTCCAGACGTTTTCAGCGTGTAGTCCAAACAGAAACCCCGACTCCTGTTCATTCGCGCCTCGGCCAGTGATTATTCCAGGATCCCCCTTTTTGCTTTCATTAATCTTCACCGCAAGGCCTTGCGATCACGTTGTTTGTTCATATCATCTTTAGCAAACACGCGTACAGAGGAGAAGACAAAACCAAAACAAAACCTTGTAGCTTCATTCCACAGCACAGAGCTCATAACATGGACAGGAGCTTCCTCTGCAGAAAACAATCACAGCTGTGTCGGGTGAGAGGCGACAGCCAATCACAGCGCGGCGGATGATATGACGTGACGCCACCCGACCGCCTCCTCCTCCGGCAGAGACGCACTGAGCCTCCACAGCTGAAGTGAAAGTAGACGTAGTATTACTCTAAAAGGCAAAAAAACATGGGCAGATCTGGCTTTAAAGAGCATTTGAGGAGTAATATATAAAAGTGCGTTTATACTGGTTAAATCTAAATCTAAATTTAAACATTTATACCGTCCACGGGCCCTCTTCCTAAAAGAAAATCTAAATAGTTTAAATGTAAAATAGTGAGAAAGATTTAGAAGGTTACTCTATAAAGAGACATTGCTTTTGCATGATCTCCCAAAATTTCAAAAACAAGATCAAATTCTATTAGGAGATGCTTTTGTTAGAAGTTTGTGGATTTTTTTTTCAAGATTGTTAAAGGGTTTACTTCCTATAAACTCATTCACAGGTACTTTTATATAGGTATTGGGAAATGGGGTCAGTGGAGCAACTTTGTTTTTCTAATGCTGGGAAAAGGCTACTGAACTTTAGGTCAGTCAAGAGAAGGTGCTGTTTGAAGGGAGGTATCCACATGGATACATATTTTGCAGCAATCTGTGTAACCCAGTTTAATGCCTATTTGACACAATAACAGAAACCCACCCCCTCTACATAGTCTACAGCAAAACCAACATAATGTAGGCTCTTCAGGCTTCCATGTGGCCACTCATTTTGTGTGGATATAAGTGGGTACATATATAACTGAATAGGATTCACATCGTAAAACTGACACTGATAAGTCGCTGTTGTGCAAAGTTCCCAGGAGTTGTTTACCCCAAGAGATAACAAAAAAAAGTGTGTAGTTATTTTAACTTAACATCCCAAACTCAGTCAGATTCACATAGCAGCCTCTGGCAGTTCATGAAAAGCAACAGCATGGATGAATCTTCTTTTATGTAAATTGACTTGCAAAATGAGTGACGCTTCATAACCTACAGCCAATTTGGTAAACAAAAACAGAAAGCGTATCAATCAGATAGCATTTCTTTTCAATTAAGCTGAATTGAAAATCCTGTTTTTGGTCTAATTAACTGCTGCTGATGTCTCAGGGTGTTGTATTCATTGTTTCATGGCAATTATGAGCTGCTAAAATGCAGAACTGAAAATGAGCTCTGCACCAAATGAGGCTGTAAGGCAAGGAGTGGTTTCTGGTTACCCAACGTTCAGCTTCATGGCTAAATCAACTACTGAATTAATTTATTTTTGTTTTGGCTGATTTTATGCCATAAAAGGAAAATCATTGCCTACAATCGTGGTAATATATGTATTCTGTAATGGACTGAGTTAATCTACAGCATTGACTGCATGGGGATTGAACTTTGTCTCCAATTTGTATTCCAAGCCTTCCATGCATTTATCATTTCCCCACCAAAAAAAATAGCACACAAGTTTGCTCAGACGTTCATGAATTTCCATACAGGGCATTCCATATATTGTTTTGTCAGACACTGTGGATGGATTCATTTAATCAAATGTTTAAAAAACTTTAAAGATATCATGTTTTTATGCTTAGTTTGCTAGTCTTCACTAAGTGCAAATAATAGCATGCTAATTAGCTAACTGAGTCCAAGTACAGACTCACACAGTCAAGAGACTGTTTGTTTTACCTGATTGTTTCCATCTTCAATTTATCCATTGCAAAGATTGGTAAAATCTATATTGCTCCACACCACAAAACACATAAGCTTCCAATAAAATGGCTGGCTTTTTGTTTGAACTGTGAGGAAGGAAAAAATGCATTTTTGTGTAGAAAATAGGTGGGTGCATAGGGGATAAAAAATGTAAATGGAAGTTTGAGCCTTTGTTGGGGAGGGCTTCAAACAGAAGCCTTTCGGTGTGCTTTGTATCCATGGGTTATTTTCCAGCTAATTTGCTGGAATATGCACGAGTCGTCACTCTTGGAAAGTACAAAAATGGGTGTGAGTGTGTGGTAGGATGACTGATACTCATCAAACTCTGTGCTGCCTGTAATTAACAGCTAACCATGCTTACCTGGAGCCAATGGGAACTAACCATCTGACAACCTAAGGAGGGCTGTAGCCAGTTAAAAAACTGTGGATGCGCTACTCTCTGCCTTCTTGCTGCTAGATATTTCTGCGCCGGTCAATCAAAAGAACACATCCCTAATTATAAAGAATTTCAACATCTAAATGTATAACTAATTAAAATAAAAGAAGAAATCCACTCGCCCCACAAATGTGTTTTGTACCAGACTGTAAACGTGTTTCTGCTGTGAAGTCGGCCTTTTTTAACATTGGAGTCTATGGGGATTGACTCCCTTTTGGAGCCACCCCCTAGTGGATCAGGGGTGAGCTGCGATTTTTGGGACTGGCATAGGTTTCGAGTTTCTCCGCCAGAAGTTGCTACTTGTTGTAGTCCCAAGAAGCTAATGTATAGCGATAAGACACTAATGTAAGTCATGGCCAAGAGTTATTAATGTGAAACAGGTTGTTAATAGCCTTAGACCACGAGTCATTTTTTTTAGTGTCACTAGAGCCACCAGATAACAGCAATACATGAAATAAAAATGTTATTTTAACACCCTTCTTATTTACGTGTTCGCAGAAACCTGTCAATGAAAATGATTGTAAAAAATGATGTGCTGGCACCACAAGAATGAGGCCAATGTCTACAGGGAACCTTTTGTGTGATATCTATATGACTTTCCTGATTGAAAAATGTTTTTAATATCCATATCTAACCTCACTAAATTCATTGTGGTCGGGCTATTTTAAAAATGGTTCATATGACTTCTTATGCAAAATTCTGCACAGAAATTCATATAATATAAAATCCTGAGCTCATCAGGGATGATAAATCTCTATCATGTTGTCACAACTCACAACTGTTCTAGTTCCGAAGCAAGAACAACAACAGCAACAACAAAATGCAGAAAATGCCAGAAAATGTTCTAAATATCTTCATCATAATTTTAGTGAATTAACTATGGTCCAATATGACAGTTCTGCTCTCTAATAACATTCTTTTATGCATAGTTGTGTTATGTCAGATCATTTTGAATAAAACTTCTATTATTTTGATTTATGTGGCTGAAAGTATAACTTTATCCTCCTTTTATCCATTCACCACTAATATTGTTTTTGCACTGACTCTGTCTGACTGGAAAGAAAAGTGTAAAGCCAGTAGCACTGATACAGGAAGAATCCCAATCCTGTCTGACTGGAAAGAAAAGTGTAAAGCCAGAGTCCAAGCAAAACAAGGGGAATCCTGGAAGCACACGTTATTTTTTAAGCTATTTAACTCTGTCAACATGAAAGCTCCCAGTTGGGTTAGGACATCATTCCCCGATCTATCTTCTAACATCCGATTCAAACTGAACACAGCATTAAACTGTGACTCTGAGCAAAATAACCATGAACAGGATGCTTCTCATTCCCAATGGAACCTAAACACATCAGAAATCGAATGTTTTTTTTTTACTTACAAAGTCTCTCTCAGGTCTCACAAGATTGTTGCTTTGAATGCTGCAAGATAATTCTGTTCTGGCGTGTCCACCATCAATGGGCTGCGTTCCATTTTCAAACTACCATTGTCCAGCGGCTTTGGGTGTCAGGGGAGTGTGGAAGAATAATAATTTTCAATGAAATTAGAAAAAGAAAAACATTGGCTCTAGCTAAACCAAATAGATCATTGAAAAGATCTGGAGAATAACACCAGATTATTACACCGTGATTATTGGATGTGCTGCAGATGGACATGAGAGGGACAAAAGGGGCCTGCAAGTCTAACAATGTGCAGTAGGACACCTTCAAGACTAAGAAGAACTGGTCAACTTCAAGAGGAAGATGCACCATCTCCGACCCAGTTTCATTGAGGGTTCAGGCATAGAGGTGGTCCGGACCTATAAATGCCTGGGACTGCAGCTGGATGACAAACTGAACTGGTCTGAACTACATCCACTGAAAAGGATGGAGTTGTGAGTACTTCCTAAAAAGACTGCGGTATACATCTTCATGAAACTGCGGCTGATGCTTTACCAGTCGGTTGTGTCTATTATTTGTTCTCTTTTATTTCGTGGTCTGTTGGGGATGCTGTGCATTTGGACAGACTGATGAAGAGGGCTGGGCACAGAGCTGGACTCTCTGGTGTAATTGGCAGCAAAACAGACTGTCCATCCTGGAGAATACATAGCACTTACCGGACTGTGACCAGTTAGCAGAGGGATGGTGCAGGTCCGACCAGCAGCAGAACGCCTCCAAGACTGCGGACATGATGCACTTAGGAAGGAGGAGGCCCCATGTCCAGCCCACTGCAACTGAAGGTTCAGAGACAGAGGAAGTCCTGTCTCTTACCTCAACCTCCAACCTTAAGACTCTTCAAAGGCTGGTGAGGGATCATCATGATCATTTTCATTCAATTCAATTCAACTTTATTTGTATAGCGCCAATTCATAACAACGTTATCTCAAGGTGCTTCACAGACATTCATTTGAAGCCAATCTGATTGTCATGCATTCATATATATAAGCTAATTCATAACCAATAGCCTTTCTCAGGACCCTTTCCACATTTTCATCTCACTGCTCTATACCACACTGCAGAGGATGGCTTTTTTAAGGCTTATTATTGAAGTGTGTCGAATTAAACGAGAGTTACATTTTTGAGTGAACATAGAGCCAGAGCATTATTGTTCAAATCGGAATTGTCATAACTAGTGGCTGTGTCTGCATAGAACAAGTCATTCTCCACAGTATTAGGGATGCATGAGGAAGAATCTCCTGCTGTGCTCATGTCACAAAGACTTTGGTATTTATGTGTGAACACAACTGGAATCAAAATGAAATCTAAAAATGAAACAACATTTAAAAAGACCTGTTCTTCAGAGAAAGACCTTCTGCTTCTGTGCAGACAAAGAAACATGACAGTCATGTGACAGAGATTCAAACCTATGCAAAAGAGCAGGCAAAGAAACAGGCATATCACTATTCTGAAACCTCACTGTTAAAGTAATACATTTTGGGCTGTGGACTAATGCGTTATTACACATTTCTAAGTGAGCCAAATTAAGTAATGGCAAATACACTGAAGAGGGAGCTTCTTACTCTGTGTTGTAACCATGTCATCACACAATTTAAAAGATAAAACAGCTTTTTCACCCCGACTGAAGCAGCTTGAAAATGAGTTTTTCAATGTTAGAATTACAGCTCCAGATTGCACATTCAAACTGACCGACTTTAAATTGGTTTCACTTGAATAGAATGAGAAAAGCCATTTCTAAAATGGCAGTGATAACTGAGTGGTTAAATATAAATGTCACAGCTGCCCTCCACTGGAGTCGTTTCACTATTTTTTAGCAAATAAGTCAAGCATGAAAGTACATTGAGGGTTGAAAAGTTTGCATTTGTCTCCCTGGTTTCATCGTGGAGTGTTTCAAGTTATACTGATGTATGCGGATGGCTCAAACAAACACAGCATGTCCTATAGGATGAGAGGACAACCAAAGAGGAAATTCAGTTAGAAAAAACCATAACATGTTATTTTCTTTTAAAATATAGTTGGACATTATGTTATTCATTCTCACTCATGAGGATCTTTGCAAACATGCAGCTGTAGCCCTGAAATGACATAGTGGCGATCCATAGATAATGACATCAGTCATGGTTACTCTACCGTATTTTTTGTAAACCATGTGGTTAATGCAGATAAATCACCACAGCCTTGCAGTTCCACAAAGGAGGGGAAAGGAGGTCAAAAAGAGATGGGTGCACCAGACTTCCTCAAGGCCTCAAACTACCACACCACTAGAGTAATCCTCCTGTAGTATTGCTCTCAGCCTCAGGACTAAAGGCTTGTCTCAGGGAAGTGGTATGTATATGTTTCCCAAATGAATAACTTTCTCTTTGTGTAAGTCTTTGCTATCCAGGTGCCTGAGGATAAAAGCCTACAGCAGTGAGTGTGTGGGTGTGTCAGTGTGCAAATCTCTGTCTTTGCCTCAAAAGAATCGGGTAGCATGTATGTTACTCTACAAGAACAGATTTTGGTGCTAGCTATGTGTGACCTCAGATGACGTTTACACAAGAGACACAATAACTATTTAGTTATATTACTTTAAAAAATGGCTGAAGAATGTAATAGTGAATGATAGAAATGCTGCGGGATTCTAGATTACTTCTAGTAGCTCGACTGACATTAACATATGAATTAATGAGAAGGCTGAAATGCTACTTTAGCTAATGTGGCACCATAATAACCATGAAAATGACTGCATATATGGCAAATAGCTCCTAGCAACCAACAGTGTTGGTACTGGTGTTGAGGAGGTCTCCACCATGTCAGGAGATAAAGCAGGATGCTACGACACTTCAAATGAAAAGCAGATCAAGCGTGTCATAGATTATGCTGTTAGACTCAGAGGGATTTTATAATAGGAAAGGAGAGGAAAAGCCTGCTGGAAGAGCTGCAAATTGATCTATCAAACTCAAGCCTGACAATTTTTTTCCTCAATCCTGTGTGAAATTATGAAAGAAAACATCCTAATCCACCCTCATGGAGAGTTGATTAAGACGAAAACGGTTTCAGCTTCATCCTGTTTATTCCTTCTTCTTCCTGCGTCAAAAATCATGGCATTTATTCCTATGCTATGTGCGGAAATGCACGTTTGGGGGATGTTTTCATGTAAATGTGCCACAGGTAATTGCAGCACCCATCCCTTGTTTTTATTGTAAGTTTAATTATCCACAGTTTCCTTAAAGTTCTCCGGTCTTCTCGTCTTTTTCTTTTCCAGTACAACTGCTTCATTGTGAGTACTCACTGAATACTCAGTCTTTTCAGTGGCTCTCTGGTTCTGGAAGATGAAAGCGGATTCTTGGGTATAGAGTGTATCAACCAGCTTTACAAAGGTTGCCATAAAGGCCCTGGCTCTGCAGCTTGAGGGCGTGGCACCAGGATTCTCCTTATCCCTTTGTTCTTTGGTGCTCCGCTCTGAAATTGTTTCGGAGCAGCTCATATACAGATCCTACACACTTTCCGGTACAGTGCGCTTCTTTTCTGAGTCTTATGCCAGAAAAGAGAGTATACTGGGTTAATAAGAAAACCCTGATTCAGGGCTGTTATGTTAGAGAAGGTGACCTGCTTTTAATGTGGTTCTTTTAAGGAACGGGGACATTGGGGGAAATACGTTTATTTGCTTTTCTTGCAAAACAACTGGTTGAGTAAGACTGATGAAAACTTAAAAAGTAAATATGGAGCTGGTGCCAGTGCTAACTTTGAGCATAAACAATGGAATAACAGCGGGTTTTGCCATATTTGTATGGATGAAAAAAAACAAAACAAAACACATAAAACAAGGTTTGCAGGTACCACAGGTGTAAAGCCACAGGGAGTTTACCCATTGCTGATCTTAATACTTATATAATTTCATATGTAGGTGGTTAAAGAAGCAGCTTCAGGTCCTTTATTTGTTTTTATTGTTATTTGTTATACATCCAAAATGGACATACTGGACACAGAAGAACTGGGTGTCCTGCAGCAGATGTTCTGGTCCTGGAGATTTCTGATTTCAGCATCAAAACTGGAAGACTAAGCCCCAGAAGAGATTTAGTCCATTTCCTAAGATGCCTGCAGCAACCACACCTTCCAAACAACCCGAAAAATTTGTGCAACAATATTGAGAAAAGTAATTCTTTTCCTGAGTGTTCAAAACATTACATCAGACAACCTCTCAAAAAACTCTTTTTCTCAAAAGGCTTGATTTTTTGAAATGTTGCATTTGTACAGTGTTGTTGTGATTTCTGTTATTTCATTGTGCTGTCGAGTTTGTTGTGGTTTCTGAAACACTTCTGTTTGTCTGAAACAGTTTGTCTAAAGCTGTGTTTTATTTTCTGTTTTATCAAAAGGTTTTCTTCTGTTTCTGAGATGTGCTCTGATTTGATTTTCAAATATATCAAGAATGGCATGCAATATAGAATGAGATATTTTGAGAGCTTCTTCTGAGTGAAAAGTATGTTTTCTTGATTATTTTAACTGCATTTTTGTTGTGGTGTTTGGAAAATAGTTTACATTCATTTAGTTCTTTAGCATTAATTTATTATCCAGGCAACTTTTCTAATGTACGAGTTCTGCTGATCCATCATAACATTGCATTTAGCACTGTAAATTAGAACAATTTCTTTGGTTGCTTGACAATATATGTATACATATATAACAAATAATGTACAGTATATGTATTGCTTTTTGTTGACAGTGGGTGTTTTTTTTCAAATGTGGGTTCACAGTTTGATGATGCTTTTTGTGTCCTTTCTGTTTTGTTGTGTTTGCAATATTTTTTTTGTATTGTTTTTTTTATTTATTTATTTTTCCCTTAAAACCTGTCATTTCCTATTTCACAGTTATTTTG
>JBBDHI010000019.1:9552356-9566874 GCA_037177115.1 Craterocephalus stercusmuscarum
TTTTTTCTTATCAATTAACCCTGCTCCTGTACTGTACTTCTTTAGTTAGAGTATAGTTAAATCTGCTCGGGTTACAAAATACATGTACACATTTCCTAGTTGCTTCTAACAGGGCATTATTAAGAATGGTTCTAGCTGTTTAATATTTTTTAAATCTACCTATGTCTGTCCTAATAATGCAAATCATGGTGTCTGAATGAGAATGTGTCATTGCAAACTGTACAAAATGGTTTTGTTTCTGTGTTGCACTGTTAAAGATTATCTTTGAAGCTAGAGAACCTTGAAATTAAAATGAAATTATGAAAAAAGCCATCAAATTTTATAGGACCAGAGGGCAGAAAGTAAGGCTATGAGTAGCATTTGCACAAATATTGCTTTCCAACACCCCGAGGACTTAGAATAAAAATAAGAGATGATGATTGCTATGAAGATTTCGCAAAGCACAGTGATGACCCTCATACCCCACCCACAGGTTTTATAGGAGGAAGGCCAGAAGTCTCAGTAGTGTCGTAATAATTGTTGTGCATGACAGCAATGATGAATCAGCTATAATTGTGCTCTCTGATGTGTTGTAGATCCAGGCTATGTTCTTCTTTTACTGAATTTTAATTATGCTGCACTGTTGAACATAGCTGAGCACTGTCAGATCCCGCTATGTCTCGTTGCTTCTCTGTGGTTCACTCGAACAGGACGTCTTGTATTTCCAGGATTTCACTCTAGCAATGAGAAGACTTACAATTTTGACCAGAGGGATTCTCAGAGTGCTTCCATTCTAGTCGTGTAATCTCAGACTATCTGGTGCACTTTGCTCCTTAGTTTGGTCGTATGGGTGCTGTCGGCACACCAATTTAATTTCTTCGTCTTTTCTCCTGTGGATTTTTCTTTTTACCCTTTTTTCACATCTGAGCACATGCTGCAACCGTCTTGAAAGCAATGGGGAGGCATTTCTGTGCTTTCTCTCTTTTTGAATATATTTCGATATGTGTGGAAAGAACCCTCACTGCACAGGAGCAAATTATTTTGGAATCAACATGGACTCAGCGCTTCCCGTAATGTAACAATGTCACTCTTGAGGCTGTTTGCCTTTTAGAAGTTTCTGGTTCAAATGAATATATTATTCTCTCAGGTCGTTACAAATAATTTCATGTTTCATAAAACTTTGTAATCATTTTTCAAAACACATACTCCAGAGTAAGTTCTAAGGTTAGTCACTTGTGGTGGCCTAACCTACAAGTATTATTTGATAACATAACATTTCCTTACACAAATTGCAAGTCAACAATGTAACTGAAACAGCAGTGGAAGATCTGAGATTGGAAATCTTATCTAATGTTGAAGAATTGCGATTATCCATTGGCTGGGGCCAAAGAGGAAAGGTGTAGATATAACTCAGCTTCCGTCATTGCAATTCCAGAAGACTTTCGGAACATCCGGATTCTGATCAGCCAGTGAGAGTGTTCCCCTAGGGATCTGGAAGTTACGAAAGTTAAACCCATTGGGAAAGATAGAGCGTCATGCCAAAGTTAAAAAAACTAGCCGCTATCACTAACTAAACTAGCCGGACGAGAAATCGGGTATAGCTCCTTTAATCATGTTTAAAGTGGGCTGTTATGAAATTTAGGAGTTCTTGAGCAGCCCTAAGCATGGGGCCTAAAATTACCACAGGTATACCCTATACAGATGCTGTTTGATGTTGATTTGTCAGAAACAGTCACTCTCCTGATGAATATAATTAAACCTTGAGTGAGTGCAAATACAGCAGTATCAGCCTGCCTCTGAAGCATGCAACACAGTAGATGACTCTTACTTATTCATGTAACCTTACTGAAAATGCAGCATTTCTGTGCATGCAGCAGCTTTTGAGTGTCTGAAGAGCATTGTTTACCATTACTGCTTCCTATCACGCCCGCAGGTCATACTACAGTCTATCCCTCTGGTTGTCTTTCTCTCAGCACTGATAACCAGATGCAATGCAACACATCACATTTTTCCCGGGTGGATCATCAAGCCAGTAGCTTTTATGTGGATTCTTTTGAAGATGCAGGTCATAGAGGCATCCCCTTTCTTGTCTTCAGAAACATGCAGATCATTTTTGATGCCGTTCATCCCGCAGCAGGGTCTGGCGAAAAATTGATCACCGAATATTTTAGGGGACAGTGTCAGAACAAGTAGGAGAGCAAAAGAAAGGAAAAGAGAAACATGTTTGTATGCCTTCCAGCTACTGGAGCTTGCTCCAACTGTGAAAGGCCACTGCCATTGTTGGGTAACATAATCCACCAGGGAGGCCTAAGGCCAGACACTGAGGAGGACTGCCTATGCACACACTCCCCTATACTCTCGGTATAAATGCAGATCCCTTTCAGTGCTGGAATCAGCTGATGAATGCTAAGCAATTTCCAAGTGTTGCTGGACTTGTGTGCGCTGTGATAATGCACGCCACACACGTTGCTGTTATTCTGAACAAAATCTCCTCGCTGGCTGCCCGACTAATTTAAACGGTTTTATTGTTAGTGGCAGGTTCTGATATTTTCCCTCGCCAGTGAGGTTAGTGGATGTATAGAGCAATAGATATACAAATAGCTCCCCTAGGAAAAGTCATTGGATAACTCTGTCAGAATGCTTTTAATGAAGTATTGTGGCGTGCGCAGTCACCTGCAGAAATGATGCCTACAATAATGTATCTGTGAGAAATAGATTTATGGTTAGAGTGGCTCATAATGGATTTTATATGGACTTGTACCCAGTATTGGATTCCTTGCAATCTAATAAGTTCAGGCATTTTTTGTCAGAGGCTTGAGCTGCATGCACAGATGCTTAAATCAAACATGCACACACACGGTAGTGCTCTGCAGTGTGATTTAATCTGATTGTGGAAACCTCAGCAGCCTGTTATCAAGCTGTTGTATAATAACAGCGTTTGTTTGCTTCAGAGCTGCAATTATTAGTCATTAACTCATCTGATGATCGGCAGGAAATTAAACTACAAGTATTATATGTGTAATTTTATCAAAAGAAACATAAATATGTGGCTTCAACTTGCCAGTTTCCTCATTAAGCTCTAGAGCCTGGTATTATTAGGTGGAATACATTATTCAAATTTTATATATATGTGTGAAAAAAGAAAGCTCTATCTCTCTTTCTCTGGCGCTAACTTTCTGTATATGCTTTCCTTTAACAGAACAATCAACAACAGAAATACTGTATGTTGATTTGCCTTAGATCTCATGTTTTTCTTCTAGCTAAACGAAGTGTACAGAAAGGTTAGTAAGCCTTCGGAAATTAGGAATTAGGTGAACATAAAGAAAGATATAATGGAACTGCAAGTCATCCAATGACCTGAAGGTGGCTGGTTTGACTCAAACTTCCCCAAGTCATCTGACATGTCCTTGGGCAAGATCCTCCAAGACTTCAGTTCAGTATCACTGGTGTATTAATGAGTATGAAGATTTTGATGGTGGTTGGAGAAGTTGCATTGGCTGCCACAGCACATGTATATGTGAGGAGTAGGTGAATAATATATCCAATGTAAGGACTTTGAGTGTTGTCAGCAATAAAGCGCAATAGAAATCCCATCTATTATTATTCATATTATAATACTGTGTGTATATAACTTCCAACTTTACTAACTCTTTTGCTACTGTTATTGAGTAGCCTAATACATTTAGAATCGCTTTATTGAAATATTCATCCAGAGCATCTAAAACGTTGCCCCAGATTTGAGTAGGAATAGTTTCATACAATTTCTTGTAGATTTCAATCTATTTCGTGTGCACCGACCTTACCACCAAGTGATGCCGCTTTGCCTCAGAAGAGGTTTTTTACATGTGAACATATTTCTTGTTGAAATAACTCTACCTGAAACATTTGGCATGATGAAAAGAAACCCATCTAAAATCATAACTCTGAAATATGCTAATGCATGCATGTACAAACATCCTGGATATTTCAAAATAGGATTTCCGTCCAAACAACAAAATCTGGAGAGCCGGTAGCGGTGTTTATGCTAATGTCTTTGAACCACAGTCTGCCAGCATATGTACAGAGTAAAGCCTAGGACTCATTTGCATGCATGTTGAAGCTTTGTATGACTTGTCTGCTAGACTGACAGTAATGAGAGGGGAGATTGATGCTTCTTTTGAAAAGATTTCATGAAGAGCTTACTGTCTTAGCTGGAGATGCTCAAGATTATAGTATCAATGGAAAAATTTAAGATAATCCTGATTAGAGCATAAGATATTAGGACATTATAGTTAAAGAGACGCAGTATAGTTACAGCTAAATTTATATTTGATCTGTTTTTAACAGATGATAATGAATTATGAATGTCAAATGGAACCATTTCAGATAATATTCATTTATACCAAACAAATTAGATTTTGGGTTATTACTCATTGCAATTTCTTGGTAGCTGAATAGCTTTTGTTATTTTCCTTTAAAACCATTCGATTAAAATAATCAAATGCCAAAGGAAGGGAATTAAGTTTAAAAACATGTTTTTTTGTTTTGTTTTTTTTAAAGTGTCATGTTTGTGATGTTTCATTGAATTAATTTAATTGGGAATAATGTTTTGGCAGTAGTAGCCATCATGTTGCACTGCGTCAGACAAAGCTGCTCAGAGACAACCTGAATTTACTAAACTAAACAAATTATAGTGTGAAATCATACACGAAAACAATAAGGAGCTTGTAATTAATACAGGTGCAGCTTGTGTCTTGTTACACAATAAAAAAAAACTAATGTCATAAGAATATACTCCTCTGTATACTTTCAAATTTTCCACTGGTTATCAACTACAGTACATGACAACAAATATTAATAATAAAGAAAATCTTTAGGATTTACCTCCACCCAGGGGAATCATATCTATTATTCCAGAAAATGAAAGCAGTAAAACTAAACCTGTTGTTACATCACCTCATCCTCACCATTTGAAAACATTATATCCCTCTGCATTCTGCACTTGTGGTGCCAGATAGTGGTTGAGCAGGCTCCCCATGTACACAGGCTGCAGTTTTTGGACGGAGTTGGCTTGAGCTCAAATCCCGGGCTGTGACCCTTTACTGTATGTCATCCCCGTCTGTCTCTGGCCCCGAAAAAACCTGTAACTGAAATGATCCAGAGGCAGATATTGGTTGGTCTAAATAGCTGATTTGAAGTAAGAAATTGCTTTTATATATTCTATTTTCTATCTGGACTTTTCTCCTTCCCCTCTGGATAAGGCACATCCTTGTTATTCCCATGTTTGTTTGTTAAGATTGGCTGATTGAAGCAGTGAGAGGGCTTCTCTTGACCTGCCAGCATCCCTCCATGCCACAGCTCACCGCCGTGCCCTGTAGCAGCTGGCCTGACCGCCTCTCACTAGCTGTGACAGGAGAGGGATGATGACGATGAATCAGAGGCGTAGCAGAGATCTCCCCAGCTATGACTGCTCTGAGATGCCGGGCACTGTCACGCACCGGGAGAGTGTGTGATCACTTATATCCATCAAATTTAAAGCTCACAGACATGTGGATTCACAAACCTGCCACATACTTTTTCTCGGTTCAGTCAGGCAGAGCTGTATGTTTCATTTCTACTTGTGTGTAGTGATGAAATCCTTTGCAGCTGCAGAAAAGTACTCAATGAAAGAAAGACACTTCAAATCAACAAGAGGGGCAAAAGCTTTTTTACTTGCAAGGAGCTTGCATGGCCAGCAGACATCTTACAGTAATAAGAATAATAATACATTTACTTGAGTGCTTTTAATACAATCAAACATGCTTTACAGCAAAGAAAAGGAAAAAAAAGCTATAAAAAATGTATAACTAATAAATTACAATTACATCTAAACAGCAATAAGACACACAAAACAGCAAAGAATCGATTTAAATGAGGTTTAAGCTACAATCAAGGCCTTTTAATATACAAACCCCTCCCCTCATTGTCTCTTGGAGCATAAAAACCCCATTTGGAACTTTGTTACCACAATCCCCCAAGCGTAGGACCCCCTGGGTGAGGTTTTACGATCACAGATCCATCAGGGGTGTGATAATGTCTTTTGCAGCTGCTCTTAGGCACTCTGAAGTCGGGGATAGAATCTGGATAAACAGCCATGCTCATGGTATTTTGAGGGTTACAATATCATAAGTACAAGATTTTCCCATCAGTGGTCCACTAATTACATAGTTTTTTTGAAAGTCATGAGTCATTTAATTGCTTATGTGTCAGGCTTTGTTAGTAAATTAGAAATAAGTAGTCAGGTAATCTGTCCCTTCATGCTTAAAAACTGTTGGCTTAGTGACCAGATGAAGTACAGACTATCATATGCCCAAATACTGCAGAAAAGCCTAAGTGATGCACGGCTCATGTGTATGTAAAGCAAAAATATTTATTTAAGAGCCCATTACGCAAGATGAGCTGCACAAAATACACCTCTAAAAGACAAGGATGAACCTATTCATAAATCTACGCAGGTGCCAGGTTGTTAGTGCCAGTTTAAGAGATGGAGAGGTAATAAGCAGCAGAGGAAATTTTAACAATTGGTATTCTAAAGGGTATGAATTTAGTTATGACATCTTTGATTGATTCGATCAGAGTTGAGAATGTTATGAGGTTTTTATTGAGCTCATCTGAACATTGACAACACTAGCTAGACTGCCTGCTGTTATGTCCCAGGTGTTGCACATTCTTCTTTATCAAGTTCTGTTTTTTTAAGCCTCACATTAACAGCACATGCGCCTGCTTTGATCTCATCGTTTGTAGGCAAAAGAGGCTAGGAGACAGCTTGAAGCTATTGTGACAATCCCTTTTATTAGAGGAGCAGGAAAAAATATTTTTACATCAAAATCGAGATTCATGATTTATGAAGATTCCAAACCCATCCAAAATACCGAAAATCAATATTTTAAGACTTTAAAAGTGTGCCAAAAATGTTAAAAGTTCTCAAGATAAGCAAAAACACTAATGTCACCTGTTTATCAAAAGATTGCTTCTGTGTATTTTCAGTTTTTGAATCTCTTCATTATCTTTGAAAACCTCCTTCTGACTTACAGAGGAATGTAGTTAGTCCCGGAATTAGTACCCTTTGTAACTTGAAGAGTGTTTTTAATCAACAAAAATCAGAATCTAATTGAATCATGAGTTGATGGCAGATTCACATTCCTAGTTTTTATACAGTTGTTTTGAATCCATTATGGCATCAGCGCAGCCTGTAAGCCCCTCCATACTCCTGATTTAAATATAGTGATAGTCCGTCAAGCTTACTGACACTTCCCAATATCCGGCACTCTACAGGGTGCTTCTCCCGCAGTGAAAGGGTGAACTGTTCATTGCCCCTTCTCTGCAAGCTTTTAGTGCTTTTAACTCTGCCACCTCCTGTTTGTATTAGTATTTCATCATTAAGAATTTAAGTAATGTGATTAACATCAGAGTAGTTTGATTTATAGCTTAGATCCATCCCTCATTATTTAGTTATGATGTGTGCTTCTTCTGTTGTTTATGTAAAGTACATTAATACTACATACAGTAATCTTGATAAGGATGCATGAACGATAGGATTAGCTTGGATTAGCAAGGCTAACATTACGTGATGGCAATCAATTTGGAAAAAAATTGTATTCCCTCACTGATGTGACTGCAACACTGCAACACATCTGAAGCTTAAATAATTGATAAAGAAAGGAAGCGGGGGTGTAGATGTAACCGTAACATGCGCTGCAGTTTTATACAGGCCCTTTGAACTGTAGAGTGTCCATCTGAGGGAAGGCAGGGCCCTAAAACTGTGCCAGATTTCATTTCACGCTCTGCAGAGCACAGCCTCTGAGATGGTGACATTTACATGGCCCTCTATACCACCGCTAGTTGCTGCTGGCCCAAGGCACTGGCTAAATCAGGCACAAGGGCCAGTGAATGAGGAGGCGATACAGCAGGAGAACAAGGAGGAGATGTCTAATGTGCCGTGCGGTAGAGGCACGTAACACACAATGTTGTTGATGGACATATATCACATAACAGTTTCCTTCAATTTCAGACTCCTTCCTGTGGCGCTAGATGTACCAGATGATATTTATGAATTATGCAAAGATAGCTCATCACTTTTATACCTCTTAATGTGACACTTTGTGAAGCTGTGTTGTGACTAAGACCTTTGTTAATGATAATGGTTGCGCTGTGCCTCAGATATGCAAAGCTAAATATATTAAGGCAGTTCATTAAGGGGAAAGCTATTATACAAATAAACGCTATTGTACATGCAGCATTTTGTTGACTGTGTGTACAAGTGGAGGGAAGTCTATTGTTTATTTTGTAAGACCAGCTTTTCCAGGGATTATCTACTCCAAAGACAAACTGTTCATCTCTTGGCCAAAAGGTCATCGTAATTTCAGTGCTGGCAACCCCCTTCCGTCTTGCTTCAGCATACTTCTGTATCTCACTAATGTAGCTGGCTTTTCAGCAGAGCATGCTGAGCTCCATACTTGCTCTTTTTTTTTTTAATGACTCTCCTCCTGAGAGTTTTCCCAATAGATTGAAGTAAACATGCAAAGCAGCTGCAACAGTTGAAACGATTCTGGCTGCTGTCAAAGAAATCCTCCTGGGAATAGCAGAGTCTTTCTTTTTCTAGAATTATTGCTAACAGCTTTCACGGGTTTTCCAGTAAGCTCCTAAACTTGTAGAAATAAAGTGCCCAACTGACTTGTACAATAATTACGCAGGGCAACTCCTAATTCTTTATCCTCAGAGAAAGGTTTGGCTATGGAGCCAGTTTGACATAAAATCTCTACTCCTTTTAGCCTCAAAATTAGCTGCCAGTTTCTTAACTTTCATTCCATGACATGAAACTTTCCAACAACGGATATTTTTGCACAAGTGCTATGCAGCTAGAATGCACCAGTCAGTCGCTGTGTATTGATTTGAGAATTTTTAACTCAAAATCGTGTTACATTAACTGTTCGGCCATAACTGTTATGGCCGTATAATCAGATGTAGAAGGGGACAAGGCAGATGGACATAATGAGGGCAGTAACTCGAGAGCAGGTGGATGTCAGCATTGCTACCACACAGTCTTACTGGTTTGTTCGTCATGGTGCAGTGAATCAGTGCAACTGTCAAGCAGATGAGTGCACGCTTTGAGTCCATTCCAAAGTGGTAGATCCAACTATAGCGCATACTAACTGCCATAATGAGGTGGTAACAAAGTTAAGGAATCATTAGTGAGCATGTGTCCCAGTGGGAAGGCGAGGGAAAGCGAGCTTGGGGAGGTTACAGCATGACAGATGGTGGCTGTATGTGTGTGTCGGTGTGTGAATGAGTGAATGCTTGTTTTTAGTGCTCAGGGTTGTTTTTGTACAGAAAGAAGTGAAAGGAGAACCAAATATGGTAATCTACTTGGAGAATCACGGCTTTGAAGGATGGTTCTGGTGTGATTCATAAGGACAGGTCAGCTTTGATAGCAGTATGATTTCATTCTTTTTTACAAATTGAGACAATATTCGTTTATAAACATGTTACTTTTTGGGAAAAATATGCTCAGTATTTGTGTATTATTTTTTAAAAAGATTGTTTTTGTTATCCTATCTGAAAAGTGTGTATTCCTGTAAAGTTTTGCGTTATTATTTTATTAAATCCGTGTTAATCTGGCCATAAAATGTGTCTCGGAAATGGTGTGAAATAAATGCAATTCCTTGTGTGGCGTTAAGTTCAGCCAATGTGTTCCACATTGGCTGCAAAGGAGAGAAAATGTGCAGAGTGTAAGCAAAGGAGGAAGGGCCTGAAACTGGTGCAAAGCCAGAACATGACTGATGCCAAGGTGGCAAGCATGAAAGGAGGTGGGAGGGACATAAATGATAAAGAGGCAAAAACCTCTTCTTAGTCTAACAACTAACATCAATGAATGCTAAAGGCCGGAGCTCTCTTTAGGACCAATCATCTGGATTGCTCCTCCATTAAATCCTTTTAATTTTTTTTTGCTCTTTTTTTTCTACACAGCAAAGTCAGAGGTATTAAACTTATTTTTCTAGAATCACAAAAGGCCATTTTCTTTCAATTATTTCATTATTAAAACCTGGACCACTGGCCTAGAAATGTCCCTCGCCACAAAACAGACCGCAATAAGTAAGTTGTGACAATTTTGCAACACGTATACGACATGCACATTTACTCACTGTTAGTCATTTCACACCCACGGGAAGAAGACAGCATTGGTCACATTCAATTTTGCTTTTTGTTGTCTTCACTGGGGCATCCATTACAGTAAAGAAATCACAAACAAAAAAACTGGGAATACATGATAAAAAATTTAAAGCTAATTATATTCTTTTCGCAATGTTTATTCTTTATACAAGTTTTTCCATATGTCTGTCACACCAAAGTTAACTATTTTTAACCCTATTATTAAAAAAAACTCCACTTGGGATTTCAGAAAATTCTCTCTACAAGCTGAAATTTTCCTGCCAAATGAGTGACAGCGAACACAGCCTTGCTCCAAATGTTGGACCTGCAGATGGGCCAATAGGAAAACAATTAGTCAGGCTCATTTTGGCATGTCTTCTCTCTTGATGTCCATGTCTATTCTTTCATGAATTGATTCTTTTAAACTTTAATTCATTAGTAATTTAATTACTGGGGTAAAATTTTCAAGATGACAAGTTCTGAGATTTTTGCGCATGTGTGACATGGAGAGTTCTTTGCTAATTGAGCACAAAACGAACAGACAGCTGGAGGTCAGGCATCCGCCTGGCCCTCTGGGGTGGGTGATGGGGCTGCTGTGGAATTAGCTGACTTCTCGTCCTGTTATTGGTTGCCATTTTTATCAGGCCACCATTTCGTTGAGCCTTTTCAGGGATGTGCCATTTTTAGTATAGATAATCTAGATATACGTAATAAAAGTGATTTTGGATTGAGTTTCAGATAGCAGATTTGTGGGGAGATCAAAATATGTTCTGGCTGAAACCATGGGAGGGTGTGCGTTTACGTGTTTGTGTGTGTCTCTGTGTGTGTGTCTGTGT
Organism: Craterocephalus stercusmuscarum; assembly: GCA_037177115.1. NCBI lineage: Eukaryota > Metazoa > Chordata > Actinopteri > Atheriniformes > Atherinidae > Craterocephalus > Craterocephalus stercusmuscarum. The sequence continues at coordinate 9,563,339 of JBBDHI010000019.1, forward strand.
GTGTGAGAGAGAGAAAGAAAGATGAATGAATGAATGTCCCTGACTGAGAGCAAACTAGCAGCTTGGAGAGATAACTTCAGCACCACGGACAGCGTTGTGTGCTCTGCACATATCACAATGCTGCTTTTATCTCTGTCTCTAAACTCCATCTGTTTAATCATATGCCACTCGCGCACACACCGGTTCAAATGTGTGCACAAATGAATGTACATTCCTCATTTAATGACTACTGCAGTGTACATGTTTCTCTGAGAACCACAGGTACGCTAGGAAACCAGCTTAATTTGCCATTACATGGTATTTCATCCGCCTATTTTTTCAGCTGGCTTAACATCTTACAATAGAAAACAGTTACAAGCAAGAGTATAATGTGTATATACTGTCTGTCTGGATTCACCTTCTTATGATTCACAGAAAATAATTAAAGAGCATTTAGTTTATTATATCAATCACTGATTCTGAATTGCATCTGTTCAATTGATATACATTATTTAAATCCGCTGCCTAGTGAGTTCTTTAGCTGCCAGTGAATTTGCACGTCCATTCATATCAGAAGTTTGTCTGGTTGAGGTTGCAAAAAACTCAGTGCTTAGTTGCTTGGATGCAATAGAAGTACCCTCTCGTGGACCTGACAGTGTTGAGACAATCTGGGGACATGTTGCATTGTGTTTCATCTACACTGTACTTGAACACACATTTCCATTTCACTCACTCCCCAGACTACATTCAAACACACTCCTTTGTACTTTTATACTCTGGATAAGACAGACGCAGCCTGTATTATACTTTTAAAAGCGTTGGTCTCCTCTAAGATTCCTGCTTCATGTTCATGTTTACCACATCAAAAGGAGGAGAAAGCTGAAAATACAGAAAGACATGTTCTCACTCACTAATTTGTGATCAGAAAGCAAATCAATTAATAGCTCTGTCCCTTTTTTTGCAATGAGACGTATCCAATGCATTATGGATGGCAGGCAAGCCTTTGTAGCATGATTAGCAAGTTATGGAGAAGAGGAAGCTGTGTTTTTTTTCCTTCCTCTAAATGCTTTCCACACTGCCAGGGAGACAGACAGTGAAAGCCGGCATGTCGAAAGCATCTGTGAGGACACCCAAATCTCCTTGGCGGTTCTGCCAGAGAGAGAAACGAGTGCACAGGCAGCAGAAAATGGCTTAGTCAGGGTCTTCACTAGCCAATAGCTTTGGAGAGCTGTGACAAACCAGGGCATTTTCTCAGGCTCCAATAAACTAAGAAAGAAAAGATCTTCATGAAAGCTACTTTGCCACCAAAGACTTTTCTCACGCTTTCCACCAGCCAAACTGATGATACAGTACACCTTATGGAGCTATTTTTATTTTCTGATAGGATCTTTGGATCATCATGTTGATAAATCACAATGAATATAATATAAATAAATTATTATATGAATGTACCTTTCTTTAAAACAGAAGGCAATTTCTGTTCTGCATATGCAACTTAACCAATTTATCTTACTGCAGTTTTGTTTGTACTTGTTTCAGACTTCAATGCAATCTTTTCTGAAACAATATTGTGTCTTTTTACTGAAGCCTTTGTCTTTTATAAACCCTGACATAGTATTATGTGTTTCTCTTACCAAAACGTTTAGCCAAACCAGTATCAGGAACCACGATGGCTGGTGCATTATGAAAAAAGTCTCCTTAAAGGACATCGAGTTCTCTGGTGCTGCAATGGCCTCTATACTGTATGGCATGGTTTGACATTGTAGGAATGAAAACACGGTGTATACTTTTAATTACACAGAGAATAGCTTATAAAAGATCTTTTGAAAAAACTTTTCATTCACTGACTCTGAGAGTAAAATAATTTCACTTGTATATATTCAGAAAAGCCATTTTAATTCAAAAACAGACACAGTTTTCCACTGCAAAAATGTCTGTATTTATCTCTAGTTATCAAAAAACAATGCCGATTAAATGTACCTCTCTTACATATTTAGCAAAATGCGTTTGTCTTGAACATATAAAGTAATCCTGATTTAATGTTGTGTCTCATTAAAAAGCAGGACAGAAGCTCGGGTGAACTCAGACCTAGTCATGATATGTCTGTTTGCATTCCTCTGTGCCCTTCAGTTGTGTCTTGACAGCAGGGTTATTCTCGTGCTTGCTGCATTCTATGTGGATGGTCACGCCAGATTATTGAGTCAGTGACCTACACAGCAACAGATGTACTTTATGTCTCATGTACTATGTCTGTAAAGCCTTTGTGCATGTCTAATGCAAATCTAATTTCTTTCTTTCTTTCCAATTCTGTGGTTTACTGCCTCACGTTTTGTTTGTATTCATTGTATTGCTTTTAGAAAATTAGCAATTTTCAGAAGCTTTGCGATGCACAGACACACCAGCACTTACACAGATCAGCGCAATGGATACAATTCCAAAACCCAGCCATGCATGCACATGCACATGCACAGAAACAAACACATCTGATGATGTCATTTGTATAATCTGATGGAATCTGGGCCAGCTTTGACGATGAGGCAGCCGGAGGGATGAGCAGTCACTGTCATGATGATTTGGTGTGTAGGAGGGGGGAGGTATATATACTGGAAAGGAGGGGCATTTGTATATGTGAGGTTGTTGTTTTTTCTTGAGATGAGGTGTCATGTAACAGACAGTTATCTACAGTAGCCTGTTCAGTGCAGTTTTTGCCTTTAATTGGGGTTTTTGTGCAATACTGATGTGAGAGCTATTGTACCGTATTACACCTTGATATTTGCTGCATTTGCAGTCATTCAGAGATTCCAACTGATTCTGTGAGCCCTATCCATGTTGCTGTTACTTTTTTGTATTGTTTAATATTATCAAATACCAAATAGTTTCAGGCATCATTATTCCACAGAGTGATGAGAAAAATGTTGTGTTTGGTGCAAAGCCATGCAATAAATTCTTGGAACAAGTGCTGTTAAAAATACAGCAGGCTTTCAGACATCCCAGTTAAGCTTTTACTAGCTGCCAAACATGAATAATTATAGTTCTGACACTCGTGATAACATAGGGCTTCAGTGTTTTCACAGCAAATGAAGACACTGATGTCTGTAAATCATTAAGATGGTGAAAAAGCGCACTCATTGTACTCATGAAAAAATCATCCCATCTAATGTTTGTACAGTAACCTGTGTAACAAAAAATGTCTGCCCGCAGCAATACAGCTATCTAATGATCAATATGTGTCTATTGATTTCTTTGCTGGGCCAATACAAGCTAGAACACACCATACTGATCTGTCAACATCCTCAGATTGCCAAAGGCAAATGTCAATAAGAGTTATTAGCTCACTGGTGTGAAAGGGTAGGAAGGAGGGTAGACACTGTACAGTTTGGTCTACATGTTCTTAAAGTTTTCATAGTAGTTCTCAATCTCTAGGTGAGCTGCTTTATATGTGTAAATTGTTTGTTTGTTTGTTTTTTTGCTAGTAGAATAATTCCTCAAATACTGGCAAAACTTTTTTGTTTGTTTGTTTGTTTGTTTTTTTGCTGGGATGCAATGGTATTGGAAAA
>JBBDHI010000019.1:9625128-9643998 GCA_037177115.1 Craterocephalus stercusmuscarum
TATTGTCCTGTTTATGTTATTTGTTCACAGCCATGTGAGAAATAAATAATAATAAAAAAAGTCTTTAACTAACAGTGACTTGTTGGACAGAGATCTAATATTGAGTAAAGCTATCTTTATGAAGTTGACGCTGGCCTCTGTTGTATACTGAGCTGTTAGCTGAACAGTTAACAGATTGGATTGATTCACCCCACAAGTTGACTGCTTTTCATCCCTTCTTTTGCTAACTATTACAGGATTCCTGTAGGGTCTCAGCTTGTTTTTTTTTTCAGCTTGTTTTAACAACAGTTGTTAGTAGCAGAGCAAGGACTCTGAACGCATCATGACACGTTATCTTTGTTTTGGGCTCTGCTGTTGCTCCATGAACTTCCTGCTCATCCTTCTGTGCCCTGCTCTGCTTTAGTCATCTTTCTTATTCTTCCAAAAAGTTGATTCTAGATTTCTGGTAAGCCACATGAAAATCTAAAGCCTGACCAAACAAAAAAGATAAGACATAAGGTAACATCATAGTACTTAATTAAAGCAGCAAGGTATTGAAGTTCTGTTGAGCTTTACAGAGGAGACTGTACTTCTGCTTACCAATTTCTTTATAAAAGATCTATTGCTTACTTTGCTTGCATGTTTTTCTTACAGGATGTTGAACATTTGTAAGCAAAAACTCCAATCATTCAGCTAAATTATTAAAGGAAGAAAAAGTAAGAACCAAAGTTTATTGTGATTGAAAATGCTTCACGAGAGATGTTCATCTGGCATTATCAAGGTGAATGAGAGTAATCTATGTTTTTCCCCTTTTTCTAATCTTCAGTGCTGCCTTTACACTGTCTGGCCAAAATTTAAAAAAAGTTGCACACACTAATATTTTGTTGGACCGCCTTTAGCTTTGATGATAGCGCTCATTTGCTGTGACATTGTTTCAATACGTTTTTGCAATGTCACAAGATTTATTTCCATCTAGCATTGCATCAATTTTTTACCATAATTTGGATTGATAATGGGAGAGTCCGACCACTGCACAAAGCCTTCTTCAGCACATTCCACTGATTCTCTATGGGGTTCAGGGTGACACTTAGTGGTGGCCAGTTTATGTGTGAAAATTATGTCTTATGCTCCCTGAACCACTCTCACAAATTGAGCTTGATGAATCCTGGCATTGTCATCTTGGAATATACCTCTGCCATCAGGGAAGGAAAAAAATCCATTGATGGAATAACCTGGTCGTTCAGTATATTCAGATAGTCAGGTGACCTCCTTCTTTGGATGCATAAAGTTGCTGAACCTGACTGCCTACAGCAACCCCAGATCATAGCACTTCCCCCATAGGAGGAATTCAGCATGATGGGTGTGTCACTTCATCTGCTTCTCCTACCCTGATGTGCCCCTCACTCTGGAACAGGTTAAGCCTGGACTCATCAAACCATGTGACCTTCTTTCATTGCTCCAAAGTCCAAACCTTATGCTCATTTTTCACAAGTTGGCTTCATTGGTTCGTGGTTTTCTTAATGCTATGGAGTTTTTCAGTAGCAATCCCTTGAGTTCCGTTCACATTGTGCATGTGGAAAGTCTCTTAGGTCGACTATTAAACAAAGCCCCGAGTTCTACTTTTGTTTTTCTTCAATTTGATTTCACCAAACGCTTATGTGATCGCTGTTTAAGACCATTCATTGATTTCCCAACCACATTTCTTAGTTGAAGATGATGGTTCCCCACTATGCTTCTAGTTTTTAATAATGCATTCAAAAGCTCTCAACCCAATTTTAGTATTTACTGCAATCTCCTTTTGATGTTTTCTCTGCTAAATGCATGCCAGTGATTTGAGCCTTCTTAAACAGACTGATATCTTTTTCACAACCACCAGATGTCTTTTGACAAGATGGTTTTTGAAATGAAAAGTTACATGTCATCAATTGGGGTTAAATAACTTGTTGCTTGCTGAAATAAGAAGCTTGTGTCTATTTGTTTAGTAAAATGCAGGTTTTTGTTTTCTTTTTTGTTTCGTTTTTTAGCCAGACAGCGCATCTAGAGTCGAGGCAATTTATGATGTGATATACAGCCATACTGGAACTTGATCAAATCATAAATTTGGAGGTAATGACATATTAATCTTGATAATACTTCTATCTACCAGTCAATAACTAAAAAAAAAAACAAGTGGGCATTTATGTATTCTTTCTATTATTTCAAATTTTCCCAGTGGAAAAGACAAGAAATTCTAGAAAATAACTTCAGTTCTAGCTCATTTATGATATATTTGCTCATATAGTATTGAAATTTCTGTTTTAGTGAAACAATCTGGAAAAATGGGACAATCTGATGTGATTGAAAGTTATTGGATATTATAGCTGCAAGTGTTCCACTATCTTTCTGACCAGAAAAGTGGAGCGAACAGCAGGTTTGACTTTAAAGCAGATGTTATGCTGCTATTAAATGCTGTAGCCTTGTCAAAATAATTCAATTAAGCTCTACTTTGTCACCACTAGAGGGAGCTGTATTCCTATCTGTAACTAAACCCTGATGATTGTGCCGTTTTACGTCTGGCTATGAGGCAACTGGAGTTTTTGCTGTCACCACAGTCAGGTTCTTGGCACAGTTTCTGTATTATCAGCATTATCGCTGTATTTGTGTGTAGACAGACAGGCCGAGATAGAGTAAATAGTAAATGGACTGCGCTTTTCCAGTAATGTGACCACTGAAAGCACTTTGACACTACATGTCACATTCACAAACATTCACACAACGCTTATATTAATACATAATCAGTACTCTACACACATTCATATTCCTAATAGACACACCGGGAGGCAAGGTGGGTTTCAGTGTTTTGCCCAAGGACACTTCGACATGTAGACATTTCCACAGAGGAAATGACTTCATAAGAATGGAAACAGTAGCCCTGAGTCATGACTGACATTCATGCTTTACTTGATGCATATTTGCCTCTGAGACATAGAAATTACGCTGAGCAGGAATGAACTCGGAGCTCCATCCGTTCCCTCTGCCGCATTTACACACAAGCACACTTACAGTATTCTCTATTTCCTGCCCCGGCGTTAATTACAGGCACAGATAAAGCCCTGTCTTAGCTGCATATGCCCCTGCATGTGAACTGCACCTGTGTGTCGGCAGATCAAAGCCGCCGTCTTCTAAGGTGGAATTATTATTCAAAGAGGGATGTAAATTAAACACCACTCTGGTGTCATCTGTCTCTCTGATTCTCTCTCTGCTGCTCTCTTTTTCACACACCTGCATAACGCTGTCAGTCCATGTGCTTTGATGGTGCGAGTAGGTGTGTTTGACAGGAAGCAAGGGCCGGGTCAAGACATGTGGTGACATACTAGCACATGCATAGCATGCATGTGAAGTGTGGGGAAAAAAAGACACCATTGTCACTTGTGGTCAGTAGCTGTACTTGCTTTTGAGCATGAGGGTGTGTGCGCGCATGCAATGGTGTCAAAGTGTTTGTGTGTGGCTTCTCCATTTGCAGCTGCAGGGATCAAGCCCAAACTGGGAGCTGGATGTGGGTAAACTGTGATTTGGCTATCTCTCTTCCTGGAGGAGATAAATCCTAGCCATGCTGGTGTGTCAGCCACTCAGTAATTACTTCGCACTGTCACGACTGTCTGAGAATGCAAGCCAGTGGGAACTTGCTCTGTCGTTCTTTCATTGACATGAGAGGAAAAAAAAAATCCCACTCAGCATCTCTTTTATACAGAACAGTGGCAGCTAGAGAAGCAAGTCAGATAATAGATAGATTTAGAGGATAGATAAAAAAAATAGATAGATTTTTCTACTTTCTTTTAATGTCCAACTCAAGTTAATGTTGCACAAAGCTGCCTGATCGGAGGGAAGAAAAAACTCAGTGTCTGAGTGAAAAGAATTTAAAAACAAGGCAATATGGCAGTATGAAATGTTTCACTAGATGTCACCATTGACACATGTGTTGTAAACCCTGTTCCTGTGAAAATGTGTGCAACCTAGTTCAACTTGTAAGCGCTAAATATTCCCTAAATGATGTGTTTTGACTCCAAGCAACCTATTCTGATGAGTGCCTCTTGTAGGGACTTGCCGAATGTTTGCACAAAAATTATCGAACAGCATATTAATCATTTGTAATTATTGTCTTTCCATTACCCGGATCAGCAGCGATTTCCTGTCTGTGCATGCTCAAGAGGGAACAAAAGTCAAAAGGATATATCTGCAGGACTTAAAGCTTTTCTTTCAATGGCTGCTGGGTGTTTATGTTTACTTACGACTTAATTGGTCCCAGTTTGTTAGGGCCTGGAATGCTTTGATTATGGCCATTGAGGGAAGAGTGGCGTTTGGATATCTTTTGACACAGGAAGCGCAAGCAAGAGAGTGTCATTCATTCCTGTCCTCCCGCTCTGGATTTGAAAAAAAGTTAAGAGAGAGAGAGGGGGGTATGGACGGGCTCAGGGAGGAGCTGACAGAGCTACAGCAAACAGTAAAAGAATAGCTGCGGCAGTGCACCCCTGCTGTCCCAGCTTTGCAGCGGGAACGCACACAGCAGCTTCCTGTTCAAATGAAGAGAACTGTAGTTTACTGTCAGGATTTCTCTCACGAGTATGAAGTGAACAGGCAGCTTGGTTCCTCGTATCAGGTGGACAGGGGCTGTTCTGTCAGGTAGGGACTGTCCCACTCCTCCCATTTCTGTGCTTCCTGCCTGTGTTTTGGCATCAGAAAGAGCAAAGGAAACGCAAAGCCCTGAAAGGATTTCCTCACTGTTGACTGTGGATGATCCTGGTGGCTCCTGCATGTTAAAGCTGGGCAGGGCAGGGCCTGCAAAATTTAAGAGCCCCGGGGAATGAAAAACATAAGAGGGAGTGGGATATATAGCTGGATAGCAACGGAGATGGAGCTTATGTGGAAGGAAGCGGAGAAAAAAGATATTTTGCACCGCTGTCTTTACAAAAAAATGTGAACGTTTTTAGACGCTGCTTGACAGCTAAATTGTGTGGTTGAGACTTTGTATTGCTTTCACTCTTTTTGGAGGGGAGAGGCTAGGTTGGAGGAGCTCTAGGGAATGGTGCATGGCTGTAAGTGGGTGGTTTGGGCTGAGCAGTGTGGGAGGCAAGGCCCCAGTGCAAATTAAAGACCTCTCTGTAAAAGTCCCAGACTGAGCTACAGTAAAGTGTGTGACTGAGCAAGCTGTGTGCAAGCGGCCGGCGGGTAAGAGACCCAGCCCTCCCTCCCAACTTTTTTTAAAATTTTTTTTTCTTTCTTAAACCCGTCATTAAATATAAGCCACAACTCACCTCTGGTGCATACCGAGAGACAGCAAGAGAGAGAGAAAGAATGCATCTCCTCTTTCTTCTGCCTTTCTTAAAGCTTTGCTGCTTCACTAACCAAGTAAAACAGAGAGGAAAGAGGAGGAGGGGGGAGGTTCAAGAGGACTGATCCCACTCAGAGGTTTTGAAGACACTCACTCAGACCCCTCCCCAGTGTAACGAGTAGAAGGAGAAAAAAAAAAGATGAATGGGGAAAGGAATGCAGGAGACAAACGAGAGTTCTCGGCAGGAGAGTGGGAATGTTGTAGGGAGCATTGTTCCTCCCCCACGAGATTCTGCAGGGAGTGGATGTAAACACACAGGAAGAGAGGGACGAGGAGTGTGAGAAGTCACACCTGAAAGACAGACGGATCTCTGTTTCATCCTCAGATATTTATATTTATCCTGATGGCATGCTTTTTGAACCGACTGCTTGGTTCACACTCACAGATGCACACACACTCAACAAGAGTCTATAGCTCCCATCTCATCTTTCCCTCCGCCCTCTCCACCTCCTTCAACAGGATGTATAGGGTCAGGGGGTCAGGACTACAAACCACAAAAGACAGTATGCACCAGTGTAGCCTGGTTCTTGTTCCAAATCCCCCCCCCAGACCTTTTTTTTCTTTTGGTACCTCCTGCCTTTTTGACTCCCCTACTTTTTCCTCTCATTTTCTTCTTCTTCCTCTCTCCTAACTTTCCATCTCACCCCGCCCGCCTCGTCCGCCCGCCTCGTCACTCCTTTCATATAGGAGACACGGAAGGCCTGACGTTTGGTTTTGGGCCCAGATGGCTTAAGTGTGCCTCTGGCTGTGGATTAGGCCGCCAGTGTCTCCTTTCCTCTCCATGTGCATGTGGTCAGGACAAAGAACGTCAAACAGGGGGAAAGCGAGAAGGAATGCGAGAGGAGGGGGGGGAAAAAAGTAGAGCCAGGACTGTAAAACAACGCCCAATGCTGATGTTTCACGGCATTCCTGAAAGAGTAAACTCACGCTTGTAAAAGCTGCCTGCCAGCTTTCTTGTTAAGTTTTGTGCCTTTTCATTACATGAATCAAATTGGGACTTTTTTTTTTGCCTTTTCCAGTTGCTCCCTAGAGAGTTTGCTACTTGCAAACTTTGTGTTTTTGCGAGCGGAAGCGAAAGAAAGAGTGAACTTTTGACCACATTCTGCAGCATTTATATGTAAATAGCTGCAGCAAGCGGTGATCCTTCATGTAATGACATGACATCGGCATTGTGTTTCAGCTCTTAAGGCTGATTCTAGCGTGTGTGTGTGTGTGCCCGTGTGTGTATGGATGTCTGTGTGGCTTCTTTATTTTTTTGGTTTCTATTTTGTGTCAGTGTCCATGAAAAGTTTGAGCTGACGTTTTCCTGCTATTTGCTGCAGCTCCGTGAGCTTTCACTTCGGGTGGACGGTCATGTTTTATCGCACAGCTGTGTTTAGCACTTGGAGACTGTGTGGTGGCAACATGGCTCTTGTTGTTCTGGGTATTTTTAGTTTACCCGACACTGGTTTAAGTGGTCTTTGTCATCCACTTAAAAACACAAAATGTCAGCATCTCTCTTGGTCTTTAATTTGCATTCAACGAGTTACAGATTCTGAAGACTCATGTTGACTCAGACTTTGCCTAATCACAAATCCAGTTTCATATGAACACTTACTGATTTCTATCAGCTACATGATTGTGTCCCCAGCTATGTTGGACCTCATACAGATGCCAAGCTGTCATTGTCGGCACAACTGATGTGTCACTGCACATAGTGAGCCAGTCTGCTCTTAAAGTATCAGTCAGTGGGTGAGCAATGCTGTGGGAAATGAGTGCAGTGAAAGCATGCGTGAGATGTGTGGGCGTGTTAGCTTTAGTGTTGGGCTAATGCTCAAGTTTATGCCCCACAAAGCAGCTGGAATGTACAGGAACTGAAGGAAACAGCGTTGCAAACTTACCCTCTCCTTGTCTCATTTATCTGTTATTCTCTCTCCTACTCCCCCTTCTTCTATCTTACACAGAGCCACTGAGCTCTCTCTTTAAGCCCCCCTACAGGCTGGTCTACTGGGTAAAAACAAAATACTGATGCATCTCTTTATGTGGTTGTGGACTAGTCAGGGTGAAGCCCTCGCCAGGAAAGAGTGGAGAACAATGGAAAAGGCCGGGAGTTGGGAATGAACAGAAGTCCCAAGAAGAATAGCACTCATGCATCAGTACTGTAAAAGGAGGGATTTCAGGATATTTAGACCAAATTCTCCATGATTATAACTGACAGATATTGCATATATTTTTCAGTGATGGTGTTCTCCAATGTAGTAAGTATCTAATTATACTAGCCTACTAAATCCCTCTCTTTGTTATTTCCCCATCCCGTTAGCTTTTCACTTTCTGCTTGGCTGTCATTAACTGATAGACAGAACACAACTTCAAGCCATAAAAGAGGAATACAACAGGTGACCAGGCTCTCTCACTGAACTTGGTTCATAGGAAAGTAGGTTGGGCAAAGAGAATCTATTGCTTAACAGGGCAGCTGCCTGCCAGATTTAGCCGTGGCTCACAGTTGTAAACACACTCTTATCTAATGATTCAAGAGACATAAGCCTGGCAGAGCAGTTACGAGCTACTGACATGGGTTTCTGTCAGAGGTAGCATGCTAAAGCACACAGCTTTGTTGATAGCGCTGCTGCTTGGAGGACACTGCAGGCTTATTCAAGAACTATTTTATCCTGATATGCATGCTTAAGCTAATTTCCCAATAACAGTAATTATACTGATAATACTGATAACAGTATTAATAAAACAAGTCCATGTAAATGCCTATGTTGGTGCAGGATGTTTACAACCCTGGTACCATTTCCACAGAAAACTTCCTCCTTTAGAACTGCTCACACATGCTAAATATACTCCTTTAAAAGCACTCTCAGTCTACCACCTTCCCCTCCTGCTCACACAAACACGCAGGCATACACAGTGAGCTATTGTGTCTGCAAGCTCTGGCATCTGGAGAGCAGAAACCCTCTCTGGTGACCTCTGACCTTTGGTGGCTGAGAGCCGTAGACAGACGTGAAGGTTTCAGAGAGACTTTCAGGTAGTTCAGAGAGCCATCAGACGACTTTTAAAGGACCATTGTATATTGTGTAGGTTTTTTGTGCTTCTGCAGTATGAGCTGATTAGCAATTATAAGTGATTATCAACAAACAAGTTACCATCAGTTTCCTTTTAGTATTTCTAAAGCCTCTTGTACTTCCGTTTTAGATTTTACAGTAACTTGCTGTAGCCTACCGGAGGCGACATTGAGTTGGGATTAGGGTTTGTTTTGGTTGGGCTGCTGTTCACAACAGTGTTGTAATGTCACACAATGTGAACCTTTTGAAGTTACTGTCTCCCATGACACTGTCCTAGAAACACAGGGACAGCCTATTTTGACAAGAGTCCAAGATAAACTGGTTGGTAGAGTTCAGCAATCAGCTGCACAGAGCCGACGCTTCAGGGCTGGAAAGATTATTGGATATTCATTTACAGCACTCCCTGCTACTCATGTTATGATAAAGTTGTGCTAGCTGCCTCTCATTACTCCTGGTGGGGTTTTTTAATGGTAGGGGTTTTTTCTTCTTGGCTGATGTTTAAACAAATGTCAGTTTCTACTGTCAAGGTAAATGGTGCACAGAAAAGTGTTTACAAGACAAATGATCACAACACTCATAGAAAATGCTCACGAATTGCTTCACAGTATTTATATAAAAACTTTATATTGTCATAGGGTTTGGGTCATATATGGACACAGGTCCAAGCTCATCATATAGCAGAACTGCTCAGATGTATTCACTAAATTGAGTATATAGAAGAGCTCTTAAGACTCAGTTATGCTCTGAGCAACTCATCTGTAAAGGGACCAAACATTTGTGATGATGCCATGGCAATACTCAAAACCATAGCTGTCTACGTCGCTGGTGTGTGAAGGAGTATGAATGTTTGGTGGCACACATGAGCTGCCACGTTTCCATCAGTCTGCCCCAGGGCAGCTGTGGCTACATATGTAGCTTACCATCAGCAGGTATGAAAGAGGAGTGGATGAATAATGGACTCCATATAAGCATTTTGAGAGCTGCTAGCAATAAAAGTGCTATATGAATCTTCATTTATGATCATTCTTATTATTAATAAAGTATGAAATGGGGTGTAAGAGGTAAGACCAACCATAGGAATACAACCAGCTTTTGTAAAAGGGTCAAAGCCTTTTTTGTTTTTAATTTTGTCTCACCGGTGTGTGAAATAGTGTGATCTTAGTGTGAATGTACTGAAAAGAATCAATCAATTTTAGATGTGAATAAATCTAGTAGATTGGGTTTTGAAAATATCTGAACATACTTTTAGAGCTAAATAAATTTGATGTTTGATACATCTGTATACTGTCGTTTTTTCTGAATAATAAAGCAATTTGTGGGCTTTTGTCCCGTTTCCTGTTAGTGTTGTGAGCAATTGTCTCCTGAGAATCAGGTAAACAAATGGCCCGCAGTATCTCTCCTCCACTTGCCGCTTGTAAAACAGCAGGCCTCCTGGCAAACTTCATGTTGCTATGTGTCGCCATAGTGACGCTATCACAAAAGACTCCAGCTGGGTTTGTGTGTGTGAGTGTGCATGATGGGGTGGGAGTGCGACAGAAAGAGAATGACGGACAAATGGACCGAGCGAGCAGACGGAGCCAGGCAGTAACTCATCCCTGTCCCTCCTCCTCCTACTCTGTCTTGTTCAGTTCTTCCTCTCTGTTAGTCTTCCCTCTGGCAGACCCTAACCCCAAACACAGTGCAGCTGGGCTCAGCTGTCAATTCCCCAATCCCCCCCACCCTCAAAATCCGACCGCCTCCTGCTCTGGCCTTTGTATTTGTTTGGAAGGTGATGAATTTACCCTTGGCCTCCACCGGGGGGAGCTCGTTCCTGTCCTCTAGCCTCTTCAGATCAAACCATCTGCTCTTTGAAGTGGCCCTATACACAGATATTCAGATTGGAGATTACAAGGCAGCTGTCTGCCTTCAGCCTGACTGGCCATATGAACACAGTGATTAAATGAAGGAAACAGCAGACACCTATGTAGTCGCATGTGGGTCGTGGTGATCAGCAGGGTCAAAGAGAGATGTGGGCAGCAGCTCTGTTTTTGTTCGGAGGGCTGGAGAAATGAATGGAGACCGCTTTGTCCCAGGGGAGGGTAGAAGACTTTCTTTGATATTATCAAGGCCAGGGGTAGGGGGAGTGGTCTGCCAAGAAGAACTGCTATTCACACCACCGGCATGGGACTTTTGAAGCATTTGTCAAAGAAGGTTTTGGCAGAGAGGCACTAGAATTTTTGTCATTCACAAACTCCTCTCTTCCTTGGGATGACAATGCTCCCAGCAGGCTTCACTCACTTCTGTGAGGGGGGGGTTGAAATTCCACAACTTCATTTCCATTAAGTGATTAAGTTTTTCTCTTTTTTTTCTGCCAACAAGAGAAAATGGAGCAGCTCTTTGTTAGCCCAGATTGAAAGCTGCAATAACTCGGTATTAATAAGTGACAGACAAACTTTTGTGCGTTCCTGCCAGTGTTTGTCTGTAGCTGCTGAAGAGTTTCCCACATTCCTTCTTAAGGGTTTGATGGAATCCTGTGTCACATTCCTGCTTGGCTCTGTCCTTGACTGCCTGTATGTGTGGGAGGTCCAGGGCAGTGTAGCTCTCTAACACTTTCATGACCACAAGAGGATCAAACTCTTCTTCTTATCACTTCTTCGGAAACTGGGAACTTGGCCTCTTCCTTATCAGGACAGTTGTTTTCGTCCAATGTTTTCCTCTCACTGTGGTCAGACTAGAGCTAATTAGAGCATTCACTTCTTTTGTTTCATTATTTCTTAGTTAGTTTAACATTAAACTCAATCCATCCAAATCCCTGGCACAGGCTGGTGCGCTGACGACATTAGCCCCTGATAGATGGAGAGCATATCATTGGCAGGAAGTTTGCGGTCTCCCTTGATGTGGAGAGGCAGAAACACTAATCTGGTCTGTGTCAGAGTTATATGTTGCCTTTGCAAGAATGTATGCGCATGCATGTGTGTATGGGCATGTTCTGACTCTTGCGTGTGTTTACTTAACTTGTCTTGGCATCCGAAACCCCGGCCATTCTCTGGAGTGTCTGGCTCTCACAGTGACAGCTAGGTGGGACACTCTGCGCCGTCTCCTGTTTCATACGGTCCTTTATTGAGCGGATGAAAACCTTTAACTCCTCTGCGGCTTGAGAGGAGCCTGAACACACATGCTGTCATCCAGCATACACACACAAACACATACTCATGTGTGACTGTTAGATGACTTCAAGGGATAAAAGCTCTGAAAGTGGCTGACATTCTATCCTTTGAACCTCCAGAGTTGATAGGGGCAGGATCTTTCCCTCTGCATGTGTGCGTTCACTTTGTGCTTCTTGTCCTCCCGTTGTACTGTCTGACCTTTCCAAAGATCGGCCCTCATTGTCAGTCATTTTTCCCTGTAACAAAATTGACATAATGTTGCCTCAAAATTTCTTCGGCAGTCATTTTTGCATTCAATCTCTGTACAAACACATATGACATTCATATGCTCAAGTGGGTACAGGAAGTCTTTCTTGTGGCTTGTTACGCCGCCATCAAAGACGCTCACATTAATGACTGTGATCAAATCTAATTGTCCCATTTGAATATCTTCCAGCTTGTCTAAACCTGACTGAAATGTTGATCTTCCAATCAGTGCGGGTGGAGCAGGAGGTTGGTGGGAGGGTAGGTGGAAGGTGGCGGATGACTCTGACACACCAAAAGGATGAAGTCAGCCTCCAATATGTTGAGGCCTCTCTGTAGCTGTCACTGAGATGGCAAGACACAAAGAAAACAAGATCCTGCTCTAATAGTTTTAGACATGGCTGCGTGTGCTGGGTGTGGCTGGCAACAGTTGTCTGTCGCTCACAGAGCCCCGATCTTGCCATGGTAGGATGTTTGTCTTTTGTAGGGATTAAAGAGATCCAGGAAACCCGCTGTCCTAGTTTTGCTGCAGAGCAGAGAGAGGGCGACCTAGTTTTGGTGACAGCACCATCCAGGAAGGAGATTCCAAGCTGTAATGTTGTTAGGAGCTGGTTGTTTTAGTGTTTTTGTTCTGAGGCTGCTTTTTTTTTTTCTTCTTTCTTTTCTCTGCTGATGTGTTTCTATGTGCGGGCTTCTGACTCAGTGTGTCTGAGAGCTTCTATTGTCTGTGCAGAACCTGTAGCTGTAATATGAGAAGCAGGCTGCTGACAGAAAGAGGGGTGTGTTATTGAGCAGAGCTATGATGATTTTTTTTTCTTTAATAGCTATCTGATTGGACTTCATACAAAAACCTTTAGAGTGCATTGAGCTCTCTGGCTGACTCCTTTGGTGTCATTTACCTTCTGTGCTTAATTATGTGTGCAGAAAACAGGAAGGCTTGAACATAGTCAGCACTATGAAATTGTTCTACGCATGTACAGTCAACGCAATGAGGGCTTAACCATGTAGATCAGTGGGTCAAGTCGCTGACATACTAATCCTATTACTAGATGTGTCTCTGATTTGTTAAAGTTGGCCCTAATCTACAGTGCTTTTGACTCCAGCACATGAACTTTAGGTCACCAGATGAACTGATTTAAATATCTATGTAAAACATGAGTAGTCATATGAAAGCAGTATGATTTGAAAGATATATTTTTACTATTATCCATGTTATTTATGAAAGATCACTGCAACTTAATATTGGTTTAAACAACCTAAAGATGCAGTGTGTAATTGCTATGGTACAAAAAGTTTCTCATCACACTCCTAATAAAGGAGAGAGGGGTTTGGTTTGCAAGGCAGGAATGGACTGGCCAGCTTTATGGAACATGATGGGAGAGCTTCTGAACTCAAACTTAAGTAACAGTATGTCTAAAGGGGACGGTTGCTTTCCATGATGTTGAGATGCATGCAAACAATGATACTTCCAAATTAACCCATGCCCCCACCCCCCGAAAGGAGAGAATTCAGCTGATCTGAGCTGAACTATGTGGCTGTTTCAGGCTGTAACAGATTTGAATAACACATAGGAATGTATCTAAATAGTACAGAATGAGTGGGAAAAAATGGCGAGTGAACAGTGAACAATATCTAAACCTTGTTCTTCACAGTATCACTATATTTTATACAGAACTGTCCATTCATTTTGAGTGAGTAGGTTTGTCCAAACTTTTGCCAGGTTTCGCTGTGAAGTTTAAAATACCTGCATGAAATTAGTGTTAATTGACACTGTTTGGTTTCATGCATTGTTAATTTGGTCATATTTTTTGCTCTTTCTATTTCTCCTCTGCAGTGTCGTCATGCATCACCACTTACAAAAAAACACCGCCCCCTGTCCCACCTCGCACCACCCCATCCAAACCCTTCATTTCCATCACTGCCCAAAGTAGCACCGAGTCTGCCCAGGATGCGTATATGGACGGCGGCTCCGGGCAGCGAAGCGGCATCAGTTCCCAGCCGGGGTTGTCCAACTCTACAGAGAGCATCGATAGCATGAAGGCCCTGACGGCGGCCATAGAGGCAGCTAACGCTC
This sequence comes from Craterocephalus stercusmuscarum, assembly GCA_037177115.1. Classification (NCBI taxonomy): domain Eukaryota; kingdom Metazoa; phylum Chordata; class Actinopteri; order Atheriniformes; family Atherinidae; genus Craterocephalus; species Craterocephalus stercusmuscarum. Next base: position 9,638,986 of record JBBDHI010000019.1, read on the forward strand.
AGGTGCATGGCCCCGCCAGCCAACACGTCACCAACAGCACCATCACCATCACTGCCACGGCCACCACCTCCGCCATCGCTCATGTCGGCGCCGACGCCAAGGCGCAGAGAGAAGCGCTGCGCAAGTGCCTCTCCATAGGGATTCAGGTTTGTGGCTGTAGTTTCTGTCAAAACCTTAAACCAAGACTCTGACTGCAGTTTGACAGTCCCCCCCCCATCCCCCTCTCCCTCCTACTGGTTTTTAGGTGGATCCAGAGGAAGGAGGGCCAACAGAGGAGCAGTCTAAATTCCAATCGATAGGAATTCAGGTGGAGGATGAGCGATGGTGAGTAGAGACTCAAAGAGAGAAAGAGGTTGATGTAAGTCTGCGAGGTGAGGTGGGGTAAGGCAGTGGAGACAGAGAGAGGTTTGTAATGTGTATTATAAGCCCCCCCCTTTCACACACACACCCACTGGATACCCCTCAGCAGCTGTCCCCAGTTCAAGGGAGGTTGGCGTCAGAGTCCCTTCAGCCAGGGGCCCCAAGCGACAGCTGGGCCAGTGGATGTGGTGGAGCTGAGAGGGTGGAGTGGGTGAGTTGACAGCCATCTGTTGCTCCAGTCATTGTGATTCGGGCTACTTTGAGGCTGTGTTTGTGTATGTGTAGGAGGCAGAGAGAGAGAGAGAGAGAGAGAGAAGGGGAGTTTTATTGAGTTTGTTTGGCTCTGAGAGGGACCGCTGTGCTGTCAGCATCACTTTCTCAGTCTGACAGCAGCGTGCTCCTCGTTTCAGTAGAAGCAGTTTAGTGTGCGGACCGTTTCACTTACTCACATGTTACAAAGTTTACCAAGGCCTCTGGTGGCACACACAGGCATTTACGGCTGCTTTGTTCGCTTTCATTCACCCGGTCGATACTGGGACTTTGTTTCGGACGAGAGAATCTGACCAATTTAATACCAGGGTGTTGGTTTTTGCTCCATGGTTGAGGCCTGTTTTTGGAACTCAAAGAGAAAGCAGGTTTTATCAAAGGTCACAGAGAGGGCTGAGTCCACCACTTAAAAACACACTCTCACAGTTTAAAAGAATGTAAGAGGAGTTCTGAAATAGGAGGTCTCAGCTGATTGACCAAGCTCGGTGTTCCATGAGACGCCAAGCCAAATATTAACTCATCAAGACACCCTCCAGTCTACTGAGGCTTGGGCGCTAGACTGCACAGAGACTTTGGTTAATGTTTGGTGTAAGTTGGACTTTATTTTTGGTTGTCCATGCTCGACCGTTTACCTGTTGGCATGCATGATGTGTGAATGTTTTTTATGTGCACCTGGGAGGTCTGGGCATACTGCCCCCTACCTTAGATTCCCAGACAGTGAGAGTGCCAGTCCTCCAACGGTCGTGCTCCCGTGTGTTTGTGTGTGGGTGTTTGTGTGTTCATATGCAGCACCTGCAGGTCATAGCCTCACCCTGCTGTTTGAACTAGGATTAACTGAGAGGCATTGTAAACAAGCGGCGCAATATATGAACTAATGTTACTCGTTCTAAAACTTGAAGAGATTCGCGTGTTTTTTGTTTTTTTTTTTTCTTTTATACTTTTCAAGAAAATATGCCTGGAGGATAAGGAAACCTGCAAATATTTAATAAGAAAAATGCAACAAAATAAAAAACCACAGCAGCAAAACAAATGTGTTCAAATTTGTTTTGTTTTTTGGGGGATTTTTTTCAGATTTTCGGAGCAAATGCCTGTCCAGGCTTGTTGGTCACCAGATGGCTTTGCAGTCACAGCCCTGTAGTGACTTAACCATATGCACAACCCACCATCTTGAAAAAACAACTATTAGGCTAGTTAAGGCTCCTCGCCTTTTCTTTTCTTTTTTTTTTTTTTTTTGCTCTCATTTTAAGTGATTAACGATTTTATATCTGGTTTAAGCCGAGATAAGGAAAAGCCTCGTCTGCAGATGCAACTTTCATACGTCTGAGACCTTCCTCATTCTACATCTTTAGATTGCTTTTTTTGGTATACTTTTGAGTCCACATATTTTGTTTGCGGTTTGATCGATTTTCTCGGTAGTCGACAGGAAAAATAATGATGTAAAAAAAAAAAGAAAAAAAAGATGCATTCCAAAAGTAGCAGAGTATGGAAAAGCAGAGCTCCATCTTTGGGATGATTTACAACTCTACTAAAAATGTGTACTTTCTGTGTTTTTACTCATTTCTTCATGTAATATTTATATTATATATTCATAGTCTCTCCTCTTCCAGAGATTGACTTTAAGCACTGTTATTCCTTTTGTTCTCATCCTGCCTATTCATACATCCGTCTATCTGTCTGGGCTGTGTTTTCGCCTTGCCTACAGGAAGCTTTAGCAGTCTGAAAGCAAGCAGGCTGAGGTCATTAGAACTGAACACCTGCTAGGAGGAGTTACTCTTTAACTGCTCTTCACACACTCTCACACACCGGACCGCTGGTATGTGCACACAAAGCACACACTCCATTTGATCTACCCGACGCCACTCCCTTGTTCTTGCCCTCTTTCTCGTGTTCACAGAGGAGGGGAGATGAATGAGTACAGGGGAAGCAAAGATGAATAGTTCAGGAGGGTTGAGCGTCCGGAGATGGGCTGAGGCAGACGTGATGGAGCTGTGAATGCATGTGTGCGTCCTGCCGTAGACGGGTCAATCTTAGGTTTACGTGGGAGAGGATTCTGGTCATGGTTGGGTCAGATTGCATCTAACGGGCCGGTAGTTAACTCTGTTGTCTTAAGTAACTGCAGGGAAATGCAGTTTTGCATGAAAACCTCAAATTGACACTGACATACTTCTTGCACTCAGTTGTATTCGTCTCAGCATATTACTTATTTACTTATTTAAATCACAGATCACTGATGATTTTTATGCTAATAAATTAGGAATCTTTTTGCTCTTTAAGCTGTAATCTGGTAATGATTAGACTACTAGCTTGCCCAATCACGTCGCAGTAAGCTGGCCACTCACAAACCGAACACCCATGTTTCTCCAGCGTCCCTTTCATTATCAGGTGGGTGAGCAGCTCTTTAGAACACAGCCAAGTCTTGTGAGTGTGTGGGTGTGTGTGCGTGCATTGATTTAATCTTTGCGCTTGTGTCTGTTGTTGGGTAAAGTGTGGACAACTTAACAAAGCTTCTAAAGCAAATATCGCATAGCAGGGTCCCAGGTGTGTGAAGGTGTGTGTCTGCCTCGGCACTAAAGCGGGGCTTGTGGTGTGACAGATGATTGCACACTCTGTAGCCTCTGAATGAGCCAGGTGACAAAACACACACACACAAAAGGTGTTCCGCACTACAAATGCTATTCATGTCTATCAGCGACGAGATCGCAGTGATCATGATTTGGGCTTTTCACATCTTTTAAGACCTTCATAAACTGTTTGGGAATAAAAGGAATCAGCCAAAAGTAAAAGTCTCTGACTCCTTTTTTTCTCGCGTCCTCTCTTAGTTACCGCAGGATGACACGCTCCAACAGTGTAACCACAGCTGTCCAGGCAGATCTCGACGACCCTATAGATGTGCCAGAGCTGCCGCCGCGTAACTGTGCCACCATGCCGCGCCAGCACTCCCGAGACGCCGCCACCTCCACGGTCAGCATCCAGGGCTCGGGGAACCACTACCACGCCTGTGCTGCAGATGACTACGGGGAGGTGGGGTTTGACCCATCCATCCTGCCTCCTCCGGACCCCTGGATGGACAGCGTGCCAGAGCCGGAGGTGGAGGCTTTGGAGGCCATCGGCCGATCGGTGTGCCCTCGCGACGGCCGCTGGTTCTTAAAGCTGCTGCAGGCTGAGACGGAGCGCATGGAGGGCTGGTGCAGACAGATGGAGCAAGATGAGACGGAGAATGAGCTGCCTGATGAGAGTGAGTTGGGTGATTAGATGTAATGGCGTATGAAGACAAGAAAATCAGCTGCACAATGATATTAGATCTGTTTACTCATCCTCTTCTCCTCTCCTGATTCAGAGGGTGCTGGTATTCATGGTATTGGACCACAATAGCTGCTTGTTCCTGTCTCAGGCCCTCTGGCCTCCACAGACATACCGTGCATACTTATCAATAGGCCACTGCTGGCTGCAGCCACACATGTGTCCTCTAGACTGTATAATGATCTCTCACACAGACTTCTCTCAGTGCTCCTTTGAGGCAGCTATTTGATCTTAAAGGAGCACACGAGCAGTGCTTGTCTGGATGTATGCTCACGTCAAATTATGTTCTACACACACACACACACACACACTCATGCGGCCATACCAGACTAAGCAAACAAGCCTCTGGCAGTGAGCACTGTATTTCTACCTGTCCTTAAAGTGCAGCTGATTTGGTGTTTTCCAGAAAATGTCATTGCTCATGCAGCCAGTGTTTTGGTTCCAGGCGAGAGATTCACACACAAAACCAGGCGGAACGGGGAGGGTGTCTCAAGGTTATGTTTTCCCAAATCCCACACGACCAGTTTCACGCACATACACACAGACGCACATCCTGAGTGGGCTGAAGAGTTACTGCAGATTCATTACTCTCCCGCTCAGTCGCTGGTTCCAAAAGCTTCACGTTGTGTGATGTATGCATTTGCTGTTGCTTTCCACTGGGATATATGAGCCAGTTGCACTTCACAGTCGAGTCAGGTCACGCAATGCAGCATTCATTACTGCAAATGTTTGCCCTGGGACAAATCGTAAATTCGACAACAACCAAATAACTACACACGCTGTTGGTTTGATCATTAAATTTGTGGGTTCGTTGATTTCTGTTTTTGAAAAGAAATGTATAATTTCTGTAGATATATCTCACATCTCTGAATGATTTCTGTTCCTGAAAGACACATGTAAAAGAGGGTAGTGGCACATCCTCTTTTTGTTGCATTACTAATGCACCTCCCTCTGTGAGTGGTGCAACATGCCTGCAGTATGCAGTCCTGTGAGTAATTGCATTGTGAATTGTGTGTGTGTGTGCGTCCGTACATGTGCCTGTCTGTCTTTCTGCAGTCCTGGGGAAGATCCGCAGTGCAGTGGGGA
>JBBDHI010000019.1:9650642-9665502 GCA_037177115.1 Craterocephalus stercusmuscarum
TCGAAAAAATAGATTAAAACATAAAATTGTGCGCTAAAAAATCCTGATATTCGATTTTTAACAAAAAAAAAAAGATTTAAAAATTGTGAAATAAAAAATTCCGATCTTCGATTTTTCGAGTCAATTTTCCACTCCTATAATTGTTGCTGAATAAATACTGAACCTCACTTAATTCTATGAAATCAAGAATTTTTCACTCCAAAAAACATGAATGTTTAGCTTAAAAGTAACCAATAAGTGCTGTGGGGGGCAGTAAGACTACAGTACGACCAGAGTGGAGCAGCTGCCTTCAACCTCTGTTGTAAGCCATTGAGATGTAGACACACATCAACCCCCGCTGGCAAGAAACTGTTGACGTCTGCTGTTCTGTTTTAATTTATGCAGGATTATGCTAATTTTCCAGAGCTCTTGTAAACCTCTCACACCCAGGAATGCCCCTGAATGCCTGTGGAAAGACATGAGCGCCACGCTATTTCTGTCCTGCTACATTCCCATCCTCTATTTACCGAACAGTCTAACTCTTCAAACTGCTTATCCTTGAGGGATAAATCTGTAATCTTTGCAAAGTTCAGCAGGATTTACAAGAAAGCCGCTGGTGTAAATGTGTAAAGTGATCTGAATCCGCAAATAAAAATGATATAAGAAAATTAGAAAAAACAAAACTTTATTTGAATCCCATGTGACCCCCTTTTTGCCACAAACATTGCACAGTATGAAAAAACAAAAATCACATCATTGGGCATCGTGTCACATTGACTATACACATGGTCCTATTATACATGAAAATGCTCGTTTTTGGTGATTTATATATATTTATATATAAAAGAAAAAAAGAAAAGCTGTCTTTGTAAAAGAAAAATTGAAAATCAGCAAATGCAGAAAAAACATCTGTAGTGTTTTGTTTTCCAGTCCACTGGCCGTCGTTTTCGCTGAGTGATGGGATGAGGGCTCAGTCTAAAAACCTGCTACACTGGTCATCTGAAACATCCCTCCGTGGGAAAAATGACAGTTTAAAAAAAAAAAGTTATTTTCTTTTAAAACAAACTAAAAGTAAAATTACAAAAATCAAAACTATTCTCATGAAAACACCTAAATGTTTACTACAGTAGTGAATAAGTTTGTCATCGATGCCGAGAGCAAAGTATGTTTAAGACACTGAGATGACCTTCCTCTGCCTTTTAGTGTGCAAACAAATCAGGCAGAGCAACTCATGAACCGAGCTCTGAAATGTTAAACGGCAAAACGTGTGGATCCGACCCATCTGCGTCGCTTCTTCTACTTCTCGCTCCACTTCCTCCGCGTCCACATTCAGTATAATGGAAAGACGTGAGGACAGGCAGCATTTCTTTGCTAACGTTTTTGGTCCCTGTGTGCAAATAAAATACACATGTAGATACATACGCACGTATATGAAATGACTAAACAACTTACAGCCAAGGCACCTTGATACAGTTCGTTTGTTTTTGTTTGTTTTTTTTTTTCTCTTTTCTTTTTTTTCATTAAAAAAACATCCTCATTATATTGATCGGTATACCAAAAATAGAAATGATCAGGCTTTCGTGTGAAATTGTTCTCCATTACGTGCAGGGCAAGTCACTGAACTCAGGAGTTCTACAGTCGGGGGACAAAGAGTCAGCCTCTGTTCGGTTCTCCTTTAGGAAACCAGCTGTTTGGCTTGCAGCTCCATCTCCGCAGCCCGCTTGAGGGCCACGTCCACCAGGAGCTGGAAGCCACTGAAGTCTTGTGTGAGGTCTGGAGGGGTTGGGGGAGGGGTGTTGAACAGCCCGCTGCGGGGGCTCAGGTTGCCCTCCATGCTCGTGCAGTTGAGGATGGTGGTAGCGGTGGGGAGCAGCTGGCTTCCCGGCCCGTCGTCCCGGCACCTGAGCAGCGCCTGAGCCTGCACCGACTGCAGCAGCTCAGCCGCCTTGTCACAGTTCATCCCAGGCACCGATGGGTGGGAAGCTGTCGGGCTGGCCTGCACCGCCGCCGTGACAGTGGTGTGACAGATGACAGATGGCCGGGTTGGCACGAGGCCCGGGGAGGGAGACGTGGAGGTGGGAGCGGCTGCGGAGGGGGATGTGGCCTTCCTCAGGACGCCGGGCGCGGCGGACTCGAAGCTGGAGGGGTGCAGGACGCGCTTGTCGCAGCCGTCCTCTGCACCTGCAGCCGGACTGCTGTGCTTCGGGGACTGAGAACTGTCAGAGAAGCTGTCGCCAGCCTTGCTCCCTTTCCTGGAGATGGTGAACTGGTTGGGGTCTTTGCCGTCTTTCCGGAGCATTTCGGGGAGAAGTCGCCGCCGAGCATTGATGAACCAGTTGCACACCTGGAAAAAGAAAAGATACCCATTAGCCGAGTGGCTTGGTAAGCTCCTGCTCTGCCTTAAACCGGGTTTTTGCACAACAGGTCAAATCCCACCTGTAACTTGATCATTTTAGCTCTGCAGAAATAACCGAAAACGGACCAGAAGGAGCTCAACAGTAACTTCCACTATAAAGTTCAGTCTGAACGTCTTAATCCTCCGTTAAAAAAAAAGAAAAAAGAAAAGAAAAAGCTTTCAATGAGAACTAATCTCTTTTGTCAGAGCACTAATCACGGTCATCTCCCCTCTTTCTTACTCCTCCAGGCTAGTCGGAACTGGCTCGGTGAGGCTTGTAGCTCTATGTAAATGACTCCGCATTGTTCCCAGACAGCTGGGATGGAAAGGGGCTGAAGGGAGGGAAATTCCTGCCCGAGTGTCTCAGCCAAGCTCACAGCACTCAGGGAGTGAGTTGACTCACGCCGTCTCACGTTCTTTTATGTTGCAACGTCAAGCTGCTCGTGGTGACCTTCAATTCGCTGTTGATGTGTCATGTTTTGTTTGCCATCTCGGCAGGAAGTGGCCCAGACAAGCTGGTACTTGTTACCTCCCGACTTGCATAGCGCTCTGTTTACACTCTTAGTTTTCACAAGCCGGAAAAGCTCAGCCAATCGTAGCTTTGTCTGTGTCCGTACCTGCAATGTGGAGAGCTGAGTCTGCTTGGAGAGAAGGGCTTTCTCCTGTTCAGACGGGTAAGCATTGTAACGGTGCTCGTACAGCCAGTCCCGGAGGATCTGGACCGACTCCTTGGGCAGGTTCCCTCGCCGCTTCCTCTTCCCGTTGCTCCCCGAACTGGACGACAGATCCAGAGGGGCGTCCACGCTATCCTCATCGTCCGTCTCGCTGCCTGACAGCATCATCAAACCTGCACAGGACAAGAGAGGAGGAGAGTGCATGAGGACAAAGAAGATCCTTTTAAAGGCGGACAGATTCTGCCGCCGCTCTGCCGCAGCCAAACGCAGGCTGTCTGGGAGGCAGCTGATGTGTCAGAAGCAAGCTGTCAAGTTCAGCCATGTGATTCATATAAGCAGCTAGGGAGGGTGTAAGGAGGAGGGGGGTGGAGGAGAAGAACGGGGGAGACGTCACAAAGGCTGGTCTGATGCTGTGTCAGTTATAAAACCTGCCTAGACAAACACAAGGCAGACTGAGAGCGCAGGAATGATGGCCGTGTTAAGGCAGATTTTTGGTTTTGAAGAGCAGCTGAGGTTCATTTGCAAAGATTACAGAGCAGGTTTTCTGTTTGAGGTTAAAGCTGCTCGTGATCAAAAAGGGTTCGGGGCTTTTGAATAGCTGTGAATGTTAATAGTTCTGCCCAGACAAGTGACATTAAACAGATTTTAAGCCCCACTTTAATCCAATTTTTCAATTTGGCATTAGTCAGGTGGCCAAAATGTATTTACACAGAAGGACCCAGCTAGTGCGGCACATGGGTATTTGGCTCTTTTCTGCTTTCAGAAACACACTGGTATTGGCTTTTGATGTTCAGGTAACCCATTTCTACCTGAACACCGGCAGCTTTTCTGTATTTTTAGCCCATGGAAAATGTGGTATTTCATCTACTAATTTACACAGATTTCACTTGAAAAACTAGCAGTGGGAGATGGGTAAGAAAGTTCCCAAGTCTGAGCGAACAGGATGAGGTAATTACGTAGGCTGGAGAGAGGGGAAGGGGGAGGGGAGACCTGTTGCAAATCAGCGTCTCCAGACTAAACAAAAGAACCCAGGGTTGCGTGTTTCTTTGTATGCAATTCAAAAGTTTTCTCCTTAAACTGTAAGTTTACGGTAAACTTTAGCCCTCCTGAAATGTTAAGAGTGAACAGAAAACTACCCAAACCCAACGAAGTCGCTTGTTTTGTAAGTTTAAAACAAACTTAGGAGAGGTTTTCTATTGTGTGTGTGTGCTCGCTGCACCACGAGGTCCACGAACAAGGCAACAGCTACTTCCCACGATGAGGTCAGGATGAACATTAGCCTACATTTGGATTTCAATCAAAGTTGAAGCCGCTGGAGGTGTTAGCACTTGTGGTAAACAGTGAAAAGATACAAGTTATCGATTTTTTGGAGTTTGCACATTGTGAGAATCTAACAAACTCACGAACTCTGTCGCCCAACTTTAGCTTTTATGATCACTGTCATCTCGTTTCAAAATGTTGCGTTTTATGCTGCTCAACTTTAGCTTTTTTTCAACGATATCATAGCGAATTCCGGTGTAGTTTAGCGTTTTGAATGGGCGATAAAGTTCTGTTAATTACGCAGAGACTGGAAAAACAAACAGAAGTCGATAGACTCGTATTATTGACGCAAAACTCTCTCATAAAAGATATCTTATGAACCTCAAATGATGGTGGGAAAAAACAGCCATATCGATTTTTGACATCGCGCCAGCACATGGCAGAAAAAGCCCCCTGTCATGTCTGGAAAGGAAACAATAGACTGCATGGTTTGCATATGAGGGAAATGGTAGAGTTAAACGTTATCTTCACTGACTCTAACGCCCCCCTCCTCTCTTTTTTCCCCACAAAATTATTCTCCAAAACAGCACACTTACCCTTTTTCGTCTTCATCTCTGTCCGAAAATCCCCACTAAATCCTCGTCAAACGCAGAAGAAAATTGTTTTCGTGCCGTGTTTTTTTTCCTTCTTCTTTTCTCCAGATAGCTCCCCGCGTGTATCCGAAAATCCTTATTCATCAAAACTCGTTTGTACTCCTTTTAGATTTTTTTCTTGTATGACTCTTCTTGTCCGTGTTCGGAGACTTGATTAAAATGGGGGGTTACCTGAGATCTCCGCGTCCCTTCGGCTCTAAGCCCTTTCCTCATTGACTGTGTGTGTGTTTGATCCTAAAACTGGGTGACAGCTATCTTTGACAGCTGCGTGACTCAACGCACAGAGATCCTCCCACCATGGAGAGCAGGGAATAAAATCTCTGACATCAGCATGGCTTGATCTACTAACATGGTTACGGTTTTGTTAAGCTTTAACTGCTGTGGACTTTATGTTTAATATAATGTGTTTAATATATTATGATTAGCAGGAGGGCGTCGATTTAGGCGAGCAGCAGGAATGACAACAAAAACAAAAGGCTGGTGGGGCACTGCGGACCTCGTGGAACTAACCACCCTTAAAAAAAAGAGAACTCCTCGAAGATAACATTAATGCTATCAGCATTATACGCCTGGAACTTTGTTTTTGTTGTATTATGCAACAAGTTTAGTGTTTTTTTATTTCTCTCTAAATGGCGGGCGAGTGTGCCCTATGCAATACCCTGCAAACAACCATAGTGTTACACAACAGGAGACCCTGGTTGTAACCCATTTATGGTTAAAGCATCAAATCTTGATTTTAACAGTTTCCGTTTTGGTTTATCCATGTAGAAACCGACTGATATTTTCATCCATGCGCTTACCCCTCTCACGCTATTAAATCTAAAATGTAAACATTATGTAAAGTGCTTTTTTAATTTCTGACCAATTTCTGAGGCACGGGCAAATTGACCTAACCTCTCAGCAGTGCAGCAGTTCAAGCTACAAAATACAACAGTACGGCGAGTGTAACAATCAATGGCTTCATTTGTATGCAGTGCACAACCTTGCGACAGCTGCTGTAGCATCGTCTCTTTGCATGCATTTGTTCCAAACAAGTATTGTTGCCTGTTATTGAAACGAAATATTGCCTTCTAGCGTTTACAGATGGTACTGTAGTTTAGTGCAACATAAGACGAAAAGCCGAGGTCATTTGGCTCCCTCCGGTGTTCAATTTGCGGATGCGCCACAAGGACAAAAATTTGGGGTGAAAAGATGGGCTAGTTGGATTGAAAAATCAGGTTTCTAAATATTTATGAAAAAAATAAACCTGTTTACACCACTGACTATATTCGTATAAGCTGTTTTTACGTTATTCTCCCATCTTTACATAACGTTACCAGAAATGACTCTACTGAGGTTATCTCTATATTAAGCACCCAGATTCCCAGCAAACTCTGCAAGGTTATAGTCAGACAAAGTGTTAAAAATAGACTTATGAGCATGTTTAGCATGCCAGGCCTATGAGTAAGGAAACTGAGACTGAATCACATTTTCCAGGAAGATTTATTGCAGTTGTTTTTATTTGGCAATCTCTTGTAATATGGATTTATTTTAGAATTTTTCACTAAATTCAAATTAATAGTTATATATTTTTTATATAGGTTATGTATACAAAGTCAACAAAACATGTAGTGAATTTTCACTTTGTATTCCTTTTTTAATATAAAATATTAACCAAAGACGAGCAAAGATACGTTTCTTCGTTTTTTTCCACAACAGCTAGATACACTTTGACTTGCTTTAGCCTACTATCATAACATATTTGAAGATTTAAAGCATTTGTAGTCAGCCTTGTTAAGAAAGAGTTAGTAAAAGGTATGAGTTATTAAACCTGTCATGTTTGATAGACGTCACACGCGTATTTGGACCCTGACACATCCTGGACGGCTTCAATTAAAACCATAGACTGTAAATGAAAGGTGGCCCACAGTTCATGTGAGCAGAGCTGCGTAAAGTTAAAAGAACGCCAACGCACAGAGCCGGAAATAGGGCCTTTCCTTTCAAAATAATTTAGCCTATTCTGTCTTTTTATTTTTTATAACTAAAGCCTTCTTTCTTAATTCAGTATTCTTTTACTTTTATTGGAGATATTTAGGGATACTTTCCTCTTTACAAATATATGCTAACCTTGATTTATTTGTATTATAGTTTGAGGTTGCAGTTGTCAACTAGTTAGGCCTACTGGAGCAGCATACTTTTACAACTCAAACTGAATCTCATGTCAGAACATCCATGCAAGTTAGCATCAGTCAAGGAAATGTAATAAACGAGCTAAGACAGTGTAGAAGATTAATAACTTTTTTCCTATGAAATGCGCAAAGTAGGCCTACCTGCGGTAGCCTATAACCAAATTATTTTTGACCCAACGTAAATCATGAATATTTAAAATATATATTTAATTTGATTGAACATTATAAAGTAAGTGTAAAAAAGTATAAAAGGGTAGGGCAACATGTGAAACAAGGCATTTTGTGGATGAGCCCACTTGTAGGAGCAACATTTCCAGCGCAATGTTTAAAAGGTATTTTTAATATAATATAATTTTAATATGTACAATTTTGTATTTGATCAAAACAGTGTTGCCATTGCTTTTTCAATAGGCTTATAGAGCGTGCATTTCAAAATAATCAAGCCCACCCCTGAAAATGAAGGAGGGATATGTTATGTGTGAGTAATGACTTTACTACCCTGTGGGTATAAATCACAAGATAAGAAATAGGCTATATATTTAATCACGATAGGCATACGCTTTTCAGTGCATCTATTCAAGTGAATTTTCCTTTCAGTCATTTAAGTAAATGCCAATCATGTTTTATGTTATTTTAATCAAGATGATCCTAATCATTCATGCTCCGGTAAGGGGGGTAAACACTAACAGTTATTTTTTTAAAAGGCTATTTTTATTTTTGAAGTTATATGGTAATATTGCGTTTTTTGTTTGATTCAAGTGATTCAAGATTCAAATCGACATTGAATTGCATTTTGAAGTGTTTAAAACGGATGTTACTTTGGTAGAATTTTGTTCTGGGTATGTTGGACGGGAGGGTCCGGTTACAGTTTGAAGTCTAAAATTAGGGAGGCACCCCAACTGCAAATGACGCAAGAAAGTTAAACTGGACAGTCTCGTCGTCTCTGCGTGTCAATGATAAGGACTCAGTGCCATGGAGACGTTCCTTACAACTTTGCTGTTGTTGATCACATGGAGGGTATTTTTAGCTGCTGTTGTCATCTCTTCGTAACGGCCCGGCTGCGGCGTTCAATATAAAGGACTGTTTCAAAATGCAGCTGTACAACAGTGTGCTGACACACTACCCGAGGTCGTCTCGCAAAGTTACAATAACTTTGTCATCTGCGTCCGGGCGCTTGAACGGGACGACGCAAAGTTCCCCCGAGACAACCACACAAGGATTTACACAACTTGACACAAGTTCGGCGGCCAGCGGTGGTGATCCGGGGACAGAGACTGCGTCTTCCGCAAACATGCCTGCCTTTTCGTGTTACGAAGCTTCACCCATGAGACCAGTTTACTTCACATCCACTGCTGAGATATTAATCCGCAGACCGGACGGAGTAGAGAAGTCTGTACCTGTTCACGTTATCCGGGAGCCCAAAACCAAAACACCCTCTCCAAGGTTACATAATGGTGAAGATACTGTCTCCAGTGAGTGTGACTCGGATATGATGGTGGACTTGATAGATCATCTGAGGAATGAGGCTGATGAGGTTTTCCCTGACTGTCCGGAAATGGCTGGAAAGCGTGTTTTTAAGTGGGAGAGCATCAACGGACCCATGACAGACCAACTCCAGGGAATGGTGGGACATTCATGTGAGGATGATGGTGCTTCTCTGACTGTTGCCCCCTGTAAAACTAATGGATGGGCCTCACTACATGAAGAGAATCAGGCTCTCCAAGGGGCAGCACAGCTTCAAGAATTCAAAAAGGAGGATTTTAGTGATATGAGCAGTGTCCAAGCTTCTCCAGCGTCAGATGAGAGACGGGCCTTTGAGCTCAGCGTTCTGCAGGAGTCCCCCCTGCAGCGATGCCAAGAGAAAAGAGACATGAACGACAAAGTCACCCGGTACCTGGCTGAAGTGGAGAAGCAGAACAAGTACCTCCAGGAGAGGCGCAAGTACAGGTACCACATCATTCCTGATGGGAACTGTTTGTACAGAGCCATCTGCAAAGCCACGTACGGGGATCAGGCTAGACACGGGGAGCTGCGGGAGCAGACAGTCCACCACATCGCTGACCACTTGGATGAATTCAATCCCATCATCGAAGGAGACGTGGGCGAGTTCCTGATCAATGCAGCACAGGACGGTGCCTGGGCTGGTTACCCCGAGCTTCTCGCCATGAGCCAAATGCTGAATGTCAACATTCACCTTACAACTGGGGGCAGCTTGGAAAGTCCCACTGTCTCCACCATGGTGCATTATCTCGGAGAGGAGGATGCTTCCAAACTGGCTATCTGGCTGAGTTGGCTCAGCAACGGTCACTATGATGTCATCTTGGACAGGTGTCTCCCTAACCCGGAGTACGAGGACTGGTGTCGACACTCACAGATGCAACGGAAACGAGACGAGGAACTGGCAAAGTCAATGGCAGCCTCTTTATCAAAGATGTACATAGAACAAAATGGTTCTATGTGAAAGAGATGAGGTTTGACAGTGGCTGTATTTTGTTAGAGAGAAATAGAGAAAACTGTTTCTGCTTGGTGTCCCTATGCTTTAAATTATTTTTTTATAAGATTTCTATCAAGAGTGGAAAGAAGTGCAGTGCACATTTTTTTAATGTACCAGAATTTGCATATTAGCATTTCAAAGGATGTGAGTCGGATGTTCTTGGTGGTTTTGCGTTATGCTGGCATGAGTGACATAGATTGTCTCTGTGGGTGCTTTTTTGAGCACACACAGTATTTATTTACCTTTGTTTTTTGGCAGACAAGTGAGTTTTCTGGTGTTTGCTGGCAGTTGCCAAATATTTTTGAATACAGAGAAGCCTGGTTTACTTTTTACCCCTTGCCTAGCTACATTGTGTGATATCTGTATCGCTTACTCTCTTTTGCACAAAAGTCCTATCAGACTAGTTTTGAGAGTTTTGATTTGTGTCATGTTCATTTTCAATTATTCCACTTCTTTTTATGTGCTTGACAGAATATTTTCAAATAATAATAAAAAAAAATTAAACTCAAGTTGCTATGCTTATGTCAGAGTATTCATCTCTTCCCTGCATTTTCATAAAACCGATCTTCTATCACTGATAATGTCGGTGTATGTTTTTATGGTCATAAAATAGCACAAGGCATTATTCAAATGGAACTTTTAAAGTGCTTCATGCTAAGTCAGACAAAGTGTTGCACCATGAAATGATGTCCTATAGTCAAAAATGCATTCAGTGACAGTCTTTCCAACAACCCAGGCTGCAGTGCAGAGTATAACTACCGCCATAGTACACAGCCATTTCTGCTTTATAATCCACATTTTAAACAAATCATAGAGAAGTATCTTGTATATACTGAAATTTACATTTTAGTAAGAGTATATTTTGCAAATTGGGACCAATTTTAATGTTTTATTTATGTTTTCTTTTTTTGCTTGAAAAGCATGTTTTTTATGGTGTCATTTTCCACTGGTTTCAATGAAAGTGACAAAAAGTTATGTCTTTGTAGGAGCATGTAAACAAATCAATACCCAGTATGCATTTTTTCCTGGGGTGCTACCTTGTTAAGTACGATTACCCAATATTACAAATAAATAGTTGATGATGAAAAGTCACTTATAGTTGACTTGTTTTCTGATTTATTAGTGGCTTCTCACATAGGAACTGAATCCGCTGTGACTTTAAAGTGTACGCTTCATGTACAAAGTGGGGATTTGTACTGCAGCTGAAACAGAATGCATTAGTAGCCCATAGATTCAAGTAGTCAAAATAGGAAACGTCTTTTATGCAAACAGAAATATGTAACCAAGTGTTGCAACATGAGAAGGACATGACACATTTTGGTCTAATATGGACCAGTTATTTCTTCGAAGGCCTACTCATCGATGCAAATATGTTTAATTTATCAAAGGCTCTTCTTTGCTATCTGATCTTCTTGAGAACAAATCTTTCAAAGTCATAACATACCCACACTGTCACCACGTTTAAAAATATTTGATCATTAACAGGAGAGACTGCAGCACTCTCCCTCCATGGAAGAATACTAGGCCTTCATTTTTATGATCGTTTTCAAGCTTAATATTAATTTACCAGTATTCTTAAAAGACTCATGGGTCTTTTTTCCCCACTAGGTGGCGCTGTAGGCCCCAGCATGTTCCCACAAAGTTACTGTAGCGTTTTTTGGGGGAATATATACCTCTTTTTTCTAACTGTATAGCCTGTACATTGGGGTTACCGTGCGTGCTGCTCAGCGGTAGCCTTCTGCACAATTGTGAGATAAAACCCCAGAAAAACATGATTAACACTGAATGTTGGTAGGAAAGGCGAAATTTTGAAAGTTCCGGGGAAATTATTACACCCTATTTTTTTTAAGATAGCTTTAAACACCATGTCCTCTTCTGGCAAACTATCAGTGTATGCTCTAACAGGAGGAGATTTTGATGCGACATGCGTATTTGTGCGGCCTCCTCATTATTATGACGATATTTATCTTTTTTTCCATGAAAGCTTTACAGTGATGACGTAACGCTGCAGTCGGAGGCACTGGGAGAAAAGTTTCATCTCTCTTTTTCTATACGACAGAGCTCTCCCTACTCTAATGTGTGTCGTACATACCACAAACTAGCAAAGTGCCAAGAGGGCAGGTGAGAGTGGACCGAGCGGGATGCTTCACCGCAGTACTGGCACGCAGTCAGCGCGGACGGACCTTATTCCCTCCGGTGTTTAGTGTAGTGCGTCTGAAGGATTCCCACGCGCTAAACGGACGGCGACGCGGCCCCTCCGTAGCAGCTCGGCCTCGCGCACTGAAGTTACCGGATACTTTGAAACAGCGGCAGAGAGGAGCTGTAGACCAGCGGAGGAGAATTCGGACATGTCGGGACACCGGGTGCAGTTCGCGGATCCTCCTTCGAGTGACCACAAAGGAAGTCCAAAATGTCACAGTAAGGAGCATTTTCCTGGCGCTTTTACTCATGTTGGTTTAATCTTAATTTAACATGAAATGAATGGGTAAAAAGGTCACATGAGTTTAACTTAATGAAGTCTTAAGTTGCTGTCACGCATTTTACTGTAGCTACCTTAGCATTTTGTCAGGTTATTAAATATGGCACTTTTTTCCCCCTTTAGAGCCAAAGTCTCCCATGACTTTGGCTCTAAAGCCAAATGATATGTACAACAGACTAACGGGGTCGTCTGTTCTCAGAGATGTAAACTACAATAGACATCTTAGCTTGCTAAAAACAAACATACAGCCTTAAAATATATTGGGATTATTTAACACGAATTGTTTTTCTATCTTAAAAGCAGTGTTCTTTAGCGACTTCTCAAAACACGCATGTTTTACCGAATACTTAATGCGTGACTGGTGCGTTGACCCCCCCTCACCTGGGATCCTCTCTGCTGGGGAAACAGGGTGTGATACCATTTGCTTCTCACTTAAACATTTATATGAAGTGGCAGTTGCCCTTTACATGTTGTTGCTAACTTTTTCCATCCCCCCGCCCCCCCTCAGTGAGTTCAAGAGTGGTCTTGCTTTGTCTTAAGTAAGGTGAAGCTGACCTTGAGGTGGATTCAGTGATTGCATGAATGGGGGTTGCGGCACTTTAATTGCCATAGAAGATTAGAGGTTGTTAGGAGATGTGGCTCTGCTCACATGTGTGGTGTAAAAGTGTCAGCTGCGCTTGCATCCTCTGCTGTGTGCTGCAGTGCATCCATCACAAGACACAGAGAAACTGAGCTGGTCTCTATGGTGACAGCTTGAGTGACAGGACACGTGAACAAGGACACAATGGAAATGCTGCAAACCCCTCTTGAGGTGCAGCTTCATTGCTCATATTTGTCCTATGACAGCACGTGCATTTTTTAGAATTAAGGATGGTGGCTTTTCTGGGTATTTGCTTACTTTTTTTCCATCATCAGTTCTTCAATTTTTCTTGTGTTTTTGGGGCACCGTTTCTGACATGCATGTGCTGCAAAGGGGGAGAAGTGCTGATGTTGCATGCAGGTTAGGCTCAGATTGTATGCAGGGCATGTGGGGTTGATGTGTGGAAGGGCACGACAGCAGCTTCAGCAGCAAACTGCACTTTCTGACTCAGCCAATCCGCCTTTCCTGCTGCTCAGAAGCAGGTGACAAGGCGGTTCAAGTTTCAGTCTCTTTTTGTCATCCTAATGCACACACTCATCCAACATACACACACATGAATGAGCTCAGAAGCATCCTTTCTTCATCATCGTGCTGGGTGACTTATCATCCTGGCTTGCTCTCCAGGATAGATCGCCATGCTTCACTACTCATTTACTCTTTGTATTACATTTACTCAACATCAAGTACCTGCATAGTAACAAAGCAGGGGTTTAACAATTGCTCCAACACTTTTTTTCCAGTTTCTGTGGCACATACTGACCTTTGTGCCGCATAGAGGAAAACAATACAACAAATCTGAGTTTGTCTGCTCATGGTGCTGGCACTCAGGGAGCACTTTGGTTTCTTGCTTCACAGTTTCAGTGAGTCAAAATAGACACTTACTGAATGCTTTGACAGAACTGAGGATACCCTGTTGTTGCTGTGGTATTTCCATTGTGCACTTCCATTGTGTGTCTCTAACAATGGGTAGCACTGCGTCAAAGTTCTCTGAGTTATGCTTTATCTTGTTATGTTTGTTTTGCTTCTGAGACTATTGTTCATGAAGCATTTTTAAATGACAAGGTAAACGGACTAATATTGAAGTCTTTAGAATTAAAGCATAGACAGACAGCTTGTGTAATAGACTTTTTATATGTGACTTTTCAGCTACTGGCACAAAGAAGAAGGAATATAGGTGTGAACTTTAGAAAAGTTTGGTTACACTTTGGTTACAGTATCAATCAAAGATGCTAGACTTACTCTCAGAATTGATAGGATTAGTGTTGGTATGGTTTTGAAGGAAAGGCCAAGTATTTTGCTTGTAATTATTCTGGTTGTTTACAGAAATTTTGCTAAAACACTGCTATGTCATTGGAGCCGGTTTCCCAAAGTGTCAAGCAAAGGCTCAAAGGCTCATCTCCATTCATTTGTTTGGAAGGGAAAAATTAGACTAATTACTGCCCTCAGAATGCTGATAGAGTAATTGTAATAATAATGTGCTCAGTAATTCCTAATGAAACCTCCACAAAGGAGAAATGGACAAAACAAATTTAAAGCTTCATCATGGAAGGATTTCATCATTTCAAAATGACCATGTTTTTTCATGTCGTCACTTGTGAGTGAACCCGTAGCTGTGTCAATTTTTTTCAATCAGTTTTTGGTTTTCCACAGTTACCAAATTGTTTTCAGTCCCACCTTGTTCAGGGCTCTTGCACTGGTCTCCTGGATACACTGATGCTATTTTGTGGGTTTTGAATAAAGATTTTTGAAAAATAATGGACTCATTACTTCACATAATGCAGATTTGGGGATCCATCTTTTTCAGCTGACTCTAAATGGACTCCTTGCACGCATTTGTTACTCCAACATTAAAAAGATGATCACTTGGAATCACGCCAAATGCGATGGCCACTTTGTTTGCAGAAAGTGTGTTTTCTGTCTCGGCAGCAGTTTTAACTGGCAGCGATTGAGTTGAAGACCTTTGACTGTGGATGTATGCCAATCTAAGGCACACATCCACCGCTGGGCTCCACAATCACTGGAACATGGAACATTTATCTCCAGAAAAAGAAAAAAAGCAATAACAAGAAAAAACTTGAAATGATAATAACGATAATACATTTTATTTAATAGTGACTT
>JBBDHI010000019.1:9707468-9718192 GCA_037177115.1 Craterocephalus stercusmuscarum
TATATGCGGCACCGGAAGTTAATAAATTACATTTTTCTGCACTCCTCTTGAAAAAGACAAAAACAGGTATTTAAGGGCTTAAAAAAGTTGATTTTGCATGATATGTCCCCTTTAAGGAGACCATGTTTGCATTTCTTATGTAGTTACTCTTACGACTATTAGAGTAATTGTTCATTCCTCAAATCTAATTATGGGTTTCTTTGGCATCATTAGCCTTCAACACATGGGAACATAGACTCGTTGGCCACTTTATAAGGTAAACTTGTTCAGTTGCTTCTTTGCTAATCACATACACACGGTAGAAACTCAGTGTATTTAGATATTATTCATGATCAAAATGACTTCAAATGAGGTTCAAAGCGAGCATCATAATGGACTTTGAACATGGCATGGTTGACAAACTGGTCTGAGTATTTCGAAAACTGTTGTTCTACTGGAATTTTCACAAACAACATTCTCTAGGTTTTACAGATATGCTTTGAAATGAGAAAACACCCAGTGGGCGACAGTTATCAGGATGAAAATACTTTGTTGATGTCAGAGGACAGCAGAGACCAGGTAAACTGGTTCAAGATGATAGAAAAGCAACGGTAGCTTAAATATCTACTCTTTCCTTTAAGGGGCTACTAGGTAGCTACTACTCCTTTTAGTTAAGAACAGGAAACTTAGGCTCAGAAGGAAGATAGGAAAAACGTCTTCTCCTCTGCCAGGTCTGTGTGGTGATTTTGGCAAGATTGGGTCATATTCGGCATGAACAACATGAAAGCATGGAAGCTTCCTACACTGTATCAAAGGTTCAGGCTGGTGGTGTAATCGTGTGGGGGATATTTTCTTGGCACTTGACATTAGTATTCTTGACCATGTTCCTCCCTGTATGACCACAGGGTGCCCATCTTCTGATACTTCCAGCAGCATAATTCACCATGTCAGACAGCTCAAACCACTTCAAACTTGTTCTTCAACATGACAATGAGTTCACTGTACCCCAGTGGCCTCCCCAGTCACATGATCTCAATCCATTTAAGCACCTTGGGGATGTGGTGTAACAGGAGATTCTCATCATGGATGTGCTGCTGGCAAATCTGCAGCAAATGTGTGAATTTAGCACGTTAGTATGGACCAAATTCACTAAGGAAGGTTTCCAGCACTTCAATACCATGAAGACTTAAGGCAGCACTAATGGCACAAGGGGGTTCAGTCCGCTACAAGCATGATGAACCTGATAAGGTGGCCAGAGGGTGTATCTAAGACAAGGGCAGTCGCTTTGAAAGCCAGCAACCGAAGTTAAAGCTGATATTCTGTATTTTTAATCTAACCTTTCAGCTGTATGATATTCTCAGTGGCTTTTTTAATGCTTGATGCAATTATTTTCAGGCGACTGTAAATGAGCTCTGAGATGCCTGATGGGGAGTTTGCGTGGAGCAACATGTTACCCTTGTGTTTTGGCCAAGGCGCTGCCTCGTAAAGGTTATTTATGATTTGCACCATGTGATAAGACTGCTGAGCGGGATGAGGCGGCATTAAATCTCACTGATGAATAGGCTTCTATTTCTCTGTTTGTTTCCCCCTCTCTGTCCTGTGAGAGAGACAAACCGATGAAAAAGGGAAATTAAAAAGCTGCAGAGGAAAACAAAAAGGCAAATAGTGCTGGTTGAAATCTCACCGTTGCATTTTTCAGATTCTCCCTTTTTTTGCTGCATCAGTGAAGTACTAAGACATGCATGAGACATGTGCATGTATAAACATGTATTTAATAAAGATGGATGTGTTATCTAAAGTTTGTTTCCCTACTGCTGTTGCAACCTGTAAAGTTATTATGTAGGCTTCATCAACCCTTAAAGTAGCTCCTTTCAGCAGTGACTTAGTTTTTGTTGCAAAAATGTGCTCTCAATTATTATTGATACTATGAAAGCAGCAGTACATGGATCATATATCTTTTTTGTGCAAGACTACATCAGCTTTGTGAAATGAGAAGTGATTGCCAATGTAGTTGAAAGCAGGAGTCCAATTTTAGTGTCTGTCTCAAAGGAAAGATTCATACCTGTATTTCACCATGTTAAACAGATATTATTTAGCCCCATAAGGATTTCTCACAAAAAAATCCAGACGCATGCAGTGTTCTAGTTTCTCCACTAACCTAGTAGCTGCTGTTATATTACTAGAAAAAGGTATCAGACTAGAGAACAAGGGGTTTTCGTTTGTTGTTTCTAAATGTTCGTGATCCGTGCTGCTTCAGGCCTTTGAGACTCAAACTAATAAGGTCTTTATTTTTAAACCTCTGAGTCAAAAACACTTTGTTACATCTATCATGTTGAGTAGAATATTGCTGAATTTAATCTTTTTGTTTACATAGAGACACAATCTTTGTTTATCACAGGCCCAAATGAGGGCTTAAAGCCAAAGTAATCACATTCATTTTTAATTAATTAGCGAGATAGAGTCGTGCCATTTATCACAGTGCTTCAATTTAGTCGTAAAACCATTAAGTGCATACACTGCTAGTTTTTATGGGCTGCAGCACTTATAAGATAACTATTACCGTATTAAACCAGTTGCTGGCTGCAGCTTAAGTGTGGGTTAAGCAAGAATTATTAGGTTAGTTTTGAATGTACCTCATTCACCAGCAGACCAGAATACTGCTATTGGTAAAAGAAAGAGTAAAGTTCACTGTATAATGTATTTTTCTATGTGTGTGTGAGTAAAAACAGATCCTTTGCTTTCATTTTCCTGTGCTAAGTGGAGTCTGAAACTCTTAATATGAGAAAAAGAGGTCAAACACGTAACAGGGTATTTTAATTAGGAGGAACTTTCTATCTAAATTTGTCCACACTGTTCTTGATCAGCAAGGTAAGTTTGTTGTAATTAAAGGAGCTATACCCGATATCACGTCCGGCTAGTTTAGCTAGCGATAGCGACTAGTTTTTTCGCTTTACCATGACGCTCTCTCTGCCAATGGGGTTAAATTTTGGAACGTCCGGATTCTGATCAGCCAGTGAGAGCGTTCCTCTAGGGATCTGGAATTACGAAAGTTAACCCCATTGGCAAAGAAAGAGCATCATGCAAAAGCTAAAACACTAGCCGCTATCGCTAACTAAACTAGCCGGATGTGAAATTGGGTATAACTCTTTTAAGGCAAGGATTGATAGAGAAATATTTGAAATTCTGAATGTATTCTGTCCACTTGGCCTCTCCCTTACCTTTCTCACTGAGGTCTGTCTCACTTTGTTGACTGAGGTTGATAATGTTATAATTGGAAGTAATTGTAACTGCCTGCTGAATACAATAATCGATAGATGTCTAAGTTCATCATGTAACCCACATCCTACTTGTAAGTAAGGTACATTGCTGCTCTTTGTGAGGAGCTAGACCTTGTGGAAACCACTTTCCATCATGAAAAGAATAAACTTTTTTTTTCCTAACCCACAAAAGTCTTATTCATGAATTGATTTATTTTAAAAGTATACTTTGATGCAATATAGGGAAAATAGTTAGATCACATGGTTCACTGTTTCTGCACATTAAACCTAAAAAATATTCCAGGACCATCCTGGTAGTGGAGAATGGACCTATTTATCTTAAAGGATCACAATGTTTTTTCAATATTTGACTTTAAAATTCATGATGTTTGTATCCTTGTAGACTTCATCAGTTGTTAACCTTTTTCTTTGTTAACCTATCTCTTTTATGGGGAGCCCATGCAAAACAATTCATTATTCCTATCAGGATTGCCAGTGCGTAGAGAACTTAAGGATCTATTTCTAAACTTAAAGAAAAGAATTGTGAGATCTAATAAAATAATCTCCCTCTGAGCCTAGTGTGATAAATAATAGTAATTCTACACCAATCCCTATTATACTGAACATAAAGAGGACTTCCAAATGTTTCCATTTTTGTTTTGTTTTTTGGTTAAAAAAAGGACACCCAAAAGTCAATAGACTCCTTTTTTCCAAAGTTAGACCTCCATCCGACTTGGGAGGTCTGGACTTCCCAGACCCCAGAAACCACTAACCACCTCCATGTCCAAAACCACGCTTTACATTTTACAAAAAATAATTTACTCTTTTAGAAGCTTGGACTCAGCTTAACATTTAGCAAAGTTACAGCTTGGAGAATGGTTAGAAGATGAGAAGGAAGGCTCAAATTGACATCTACTTGCACCCCACTGATCAATAATCCAGAGTTTTGGCCAGGCATTTGGGATGCAGGATTTCAAATCGGGAAATAAAGAGGTATTTATTCCCTTCAAGACCTCTTTCGTAATGGAACACTTGAGACTTTTAACCAGTTATAGCAAAATACAATATTTCAAGGAGTGATTTATTAGCTTTTTCAAATAAAATATATATAAAAAAACACCACCCTGTTGACTAACACTGAGGTAACTATCAATAACCAATTTGTTGCTTTATAAGGATATTCTGTGTCTGATGTGGATGGGTTCTAAAAGTCTTTTCGACTGTAATTTAAAGTCTTTACATCCATGATCTCTTTCACTTTGCTGTTTTTCTATAAACCAGCGTGTTTTAGCTGAATGTGGAAGAGCAAGGTCATCAAATACAACAATGTGTGCTGTAACGTAGCCCACATATGGAATCTTCTTTTTCAGCTTTCGATAGCATGGAGACTTATCACTTCATTTAATAACACCATACTGTAGCTTGTGAAATCAGTGCTGAGCTTCTTCCACACCACACTGAAGAGTTCAATAGCCTTCCGGCATGTACAGTAGCGCCCCCAGCTGTACAGCTAATGGGATGTCAGGTTGAATCACTGAAGGCTCACTCTGCTAGAATGTATCTCATGCAACTTTGTCAGCGTGTGATTTGACACTTTATCCATACTAAACGAGCTTGTTCAATTAGGATGTGACTAAAACTTCACTTTTTGCCAAGTTTCTTTCCCTCTAAATATGAAACGCTGAGCTGAGTTTGACAGCCGCCCTGCTCCTCTGAGCATCTTTAGTACATTCTTACAGTATTAAACACTAGAAACATTGAATCAGGGATCAAATGTACTCCCCCCCCCCACCCCCCACCCCACTGTAAAATCTGGGGATTTTTCAAAAGGGAAATAATACGGTACGACTGTGTGATGAAGTCACTGGTAAGACACGCATGCTTTTCAGCTCGAGAGCTAAAGCGATCATGAGACTGACACAGCATTTTAGCTGGAGCTTGTGGGGACAGAAAGAGGGGATTTCTGCTGTACTGAAGTTAACAGCTGAGGGTTTAAGTGCTTCTCAGAAAAGAGAAGTGCAAATGAGAATTTTTGTGGCAGCCACTTTCTCTAATTTTCCTTTTTTGTCTATATGATTTTATAAATCTTCAATCCCAAAAACACTTAGTTCAATTCAAGTGGTAAATCAAATAAAAAAAGTGAATATGTTATCAGATTTTGCCGCAGTGGAAGTTGTATATGGGCAAATTTAATATACCATTCAACTGAGTGACAGGATAAAAAGAGTTAATCCCTTTATTGCTACACTTTTGAAACTGCTCAGAGAGAAGTGTATCTTTATTAAATCTGATTGTTTTTGCTGTTCAATCATCCTTTGTTCACTTGCATCGTTTGGAGGAGCAGCAGCTCAGCAGCAATCTACTTGAGTTATTCTCGGCCGTGTGGTCATTTGTCCTGACATTTTTTTGGTCTGCAGTTTTACATGACTCCCTATAGAAGAATGCAGATGGGTTGTGATAGGCATCAGAAGAGCTTATCTGAGATTCCTTGTTATATAATATTTGATTTTGCATGACCAGAAAGATTGGATGAAAGACAATGTAGGGCAGGGGGGCAAAAAAAAAAAATCTAGAATCAGTATTATGATTGTTTTGCATGAACAGAAAGTGTTGTTTCCCCCCGTTTCCTTGTATCACAGGTTCACAAAAATATTAACAAGTTGCCAGGTGTTTACAGATCATACTGTCAGTTTGGTTCCAGGGTGATGACGGTAACATGCATGTGGTCTGCCCCTGCAGGCTTGTTGTTTCCACAGAGCAGATGTTGGGCTGTTGAGGCCGCGGTGACAGCGCTGACCTGCCCAGCTCCCTGCAGACTGTTGCACTAACCCCATTTGAGAAAAAAAAGAGGAAAATCTTGAAAACCAGACAAGACAAACACATAATGTCATTGTGGGCTTGCTTGTAAAACTTAACAGGCAGGGTAATCACAGTTTTACTTTAAGGATGACTTTTGTAATTTTAGAGAATATTTTCCAGTTTAAATGATCAAACAGGCCAGTTTAGTTCATATTTTTGGAAAAAGTGATGATAATTGATGCAGAGCAAATTAATCAGTTATATGAAAAACTGTTGCATTACACAGATGGCAGCTTAAACATGGGGCAAAGTGCGTTGATTTTAAGTAATGTACTATTAAAGTTGTATCCTACAGTTTCTTAATGATATATCATTTTTATTTAATCTGGTACTTGAACGTCAGTTGTGGGCTTGAAAGTCCGATATCTGTCCTTTTTAACCACAACTGACAAAAATGTCACAGATGTAACAAGACGGCAGTAAAAACAGTGTTCTCTTCTTTACTATCTTTGCTCTCTTTATCCTCTCATAGAATATTAATATATTAATTGTGTTTGGGGCCAAATGTTTCCCAGCGCTGCATTTTTCATAACACATTTGTTTGTTGTTGTATGATCCCCTGAAATCCTTTTGACAGGCGGAGGGGGAGGGTTCACATATCAATCGGAAGCTGAGAAGAGTATGCAAGAGTTGCTGATTGAGGCCAGCAGTTCACAGGGAGACAGCTGGCAGTTAATGTGATGTGCGACCAGCAATCATCAATTATTCATTGTTGAAACATTTTCCAGCACCAATAAAGAGAGATTATAATAATAGAGAGCTTATATTGATAGACTTATAACTTCAGACCAACTTTATCTCCAAATTCCTTGTGGATGTGTTTTGCATGTTAAATATTTGGAAATGCAGATGCTATACGGCAGCTAACAGTAAAGCCCATGTTTAGAGCAAAAGCAAGTTTGTTCGTTTTTATTTTGGCATGCAACAACTGATAAATATTTCAGTCTTGTTATTCTTTGCCATTCTAAATTGATTTTATTAAGACCAATGATTTTGTCTTGCACCAAAAGGCACGAAAGTGCACTCGCAGAGCAAACACAAATAAGCTGAATGCTTTTTATCACTCTATAAACCTGATTAAGATCCATATTTCCATGACAACAATAATTGGTAGACAGTTATTGTTTGCTGCTCTTGCAGTGATTTAAAAATGTTGCACAACCAAGAGAAACTATTTGAGGAAGAGAGAGGGATGGAGCAATGGACCGATGTGTAAACAGGTGGGAGAAAGAAATGTCTGAACTGACCGGCCCGCTGACTAAAGTGGTTTGTGGTCCTGATTTTCTGTCACCCGTCTCATTTGGCTCGTTTTAGGTTGGGGTTGTTTACACAGCGATGAGACTACTTCACTGTTCCTGCTGTATTTCCTGTCTTAAGGCCAAAGGCACATGCAGTGTGTTATTTAACTGATGTCAAGTGTAGGACAAGGAGGCGTTGACTCCCTTGTTTTTATTAAAACTTTGTTTATCTGGTCATTTGACTGAGAGTCCACTGCCCTGGCTCATTCCGATAGCCGCTTTGTGCTGCACATGGATTGTGCAAGAGACAAAAGTCAGGTTGGAACTCCAGCCAAAAAAACAGGCTTCGTTGGCTGTAACTCAGAATTGCATGCAAGGTCACACACTGCCTAATGTTTGCAAATAACATGGCCCTTACAAAACCATCCCTCTGTTTAGGATTAGCCTGCAGAAAATAAGCACTTTGAAAATACCGCAGGGATTTTTTGCTTGTTAGTTGTTCTACAGAGCAGCACAGCCTACAGACACAAAGTTGTTATTAGAGACACGATAGAGGACACGTCGGTGTTTATCACAGAGCTGGGATCCAACTGTCTGAGGAGGGTTGTTGCCGATTTAAAATGTGGGCTCTCGGTAGTTTAGCTCTGTCTTGCAAGTAGTCTGTTACGCAGACCCCAAACCAAGAATCAGCATAAAAGCAGCTGAAATCTGACTGGTGTGAATCACAACTCTATATGCCACTCTCTGTGTTGCATTTGTAAGAGTTTGCTCAATCTGTTAATATTCAAAGATGAAGTTATTGCTTGAGTTGTGAGACCTGAAATAAGTGCAGCAAACATTTGAGTGATATTCCCTGCCTGTGTGGCTTTGTTTGAAACATTTCCCACTAAATGTTTTTCTTTTTGTTTGTTTGAAAAGATTTCTAAATTACATTTTAATGTTATGTGCTAAAACTGAGCTAGATAAAGGTAAAAAGCAAACGTTTGGTCGTTTGTTTTTAGGTTGTTTAATCATTCAGATTTTAACCCAGATTTAATCAGTACTTGCAGTATTAATAGAAGTGGCATAGTGGGGAATCAAACTTGCTGGGATTCCACTGAGCTATTCAGCCATGTTGAAAACAACTGTGTTTTTTTTTTGATAGAAGTGATTATTCTGACTGTGAATTGAGGAATGTGTTGATTAAAGAATGATTTTGTTTACCAAAATATTCTATTCAGTCTCAGATTCAGAGCTGTAATCCTCAGATTGCACAGTTTTCAAACCTACAGTGGATTAGCTAACTGTGAAGTATCCGGCTCATTTCACAGTGCTGAGGTTTATTTGTTTGACTTGTTCTTGGTTGCTTTGTTCTGAGTCTTCATCTGACTGGGATGCTGACAAGCACTGACCCCTCCCCACCACATAATGCATCCAGCTTCCTCTCTGTGAATGCTGCCACTTTATTTATTTGTATATGTGTGACTCAAGGACAGATGGACAGGAACAGAGTTGTGCAGCTCTGTGCAGTGTGTTCAGAGTGAACTATGTCTCATTGCTATTTTGTTGTCTCTGTCGGAGCGGGAAGCAGGACAATGAGACTGGCCTCATAGTGCCACATTCATTTCTGCACCTCGGGTCAAATCTCACACCTCTCACATCACGTTCTCATTACTACAGGCTGTTATTAATTTATTTAATTAATATGTGTTAAAGTTGTCCTCCCGAGAAATGCATAATGGCAGCAGATTGATCCAACTGACTCATTGGATTATGAGTATGAGTTGTAGTGTTCCAGCAGACAGGTGGCTGGGGAGATCTCGCCAAGTTGGAGAAGATTGTATGATTGGCTGCATAGAACAGTGCAGCTGCAAAACAGTTATTTGGATCATCTTAAACCAGTGCTTCTCAAACTTTTGCCACACCCTACCTTTGGAGGAATAGCTATTCCCATATATTCCCATTCCCATATCTCTGTTGTGCTCACACAATTAGGTTGTGTTTGATTTGACTCGAAGGGCAAATCTGGGAATAAGTAGCCATCTCTTAATGGGTAAAGTCAGAGCAATCTGACTTTTGTATTTCTTACTACGAACTCGGAAAAAACAACTTCTTATAACAAATCATGCACACCATTAGTCCACAACTTTGGCAAACAATTGTTGCATTACTGCCACCAAGTGGTCTGGAGTGTGGGCCAGAGTGTTTCCAGTTGTCAAAACATCAGCTCCGCTTAAGATGCTGACTTTTTTTTTTTTTTACATGATTTTACTTTGTTAGTATTTTATCATATTTTAAATGTGTTTTATATCTTCATTCATTTGTTGTTTTTTATTCTAATGTTTTATATTGTTAGCACTTTGTGTCAACTTTTTTGTTTTAAAGTGTGTTATAAATAAAGTTCTAGTTAGTATCCAGATCTGTCATGTTAGGGTTATTTTTCTTCAATTCTCTAGACATTTGTTCAAAACCATGTTAGTCTTAGTAACAATCAACAACCTGGTTACCATAAACACTGCATCCAGAGGTTATAGTGTAAAACGCAGATCCACTGTAAAATAATACTGTGATCATGAAGTGTCAGAGTCAGAGTCAGCTGGTTTTTAACAGTAGGACCAGTTTATGGCATGCTGTATTTAATGCAGAGGTCTTTTTAAAGATGTAATTACTTGTTTATTATTAAAATATGATTCAGATTTGAATTAACTACTGTTGATACCTTAACCTCCAAGGGACGTTGTTTAATTTAATCTTTATTATTTTTTTTACAATTTTAGCTTTTTTTTATTTTAACAACCACTGCAATGAAATACATCATTATAACACATGGACTGTAGAAGTATTTTGTTACAATTCTGAAATACTGATTTTCACTTGCTATGGGCACATTTATAATCAGCAAACCCCGCTTGTTTGTGATGTAAATGAAATTAAACACCAGGATTCATTTTTGTGAATACATTTTTTTCATATATATTCAAGCTGCACATCGCGTTTGACTGCTGCAGCGTTTCCCACCATGTAACCGCCATGGCAGGCTGTTATGATCCATTTTCAAATGAAGAGATTTTCTTGTTTCTGATTTTCAACATCATTTTCCTGTGATTTTCTTATCCTGCCTTTCACGTTTTTTTTTTTCTCAAAGCCATATTTGAGATCATGAATATGTTGAATCTCATTTCCAGAATCTTCATTCATGTCCCTGAAAGCAGGCGGATGTCACTTCCCTCTTCTTACAAGTTCAATAGTACGACTTCATCTGAGCTTATCCAAGACTCACAGGTGGATCATTCACTGCTGGATCAGCTCCTCAGGCTGGCACGGGCTGACACCAGGACTGAAGAGCCTCGGGTGAAATCCTCACCTGCTTTCTTGCTGTCGAAAGCCAAATGTTTTCATTTAGTTTTTGTCT
>JBBDHI010000019.1:9724205-9761082 GCA_037177115.1 Craterocephalus stercusmuscarum
CATGTTGTGGACACGTACCGCCCAAAATCATCAGTAAATTAGCGGGTCAACGCGGGTCTGACGTTCCCATCGCATGCTGATCGGAGCCGAGACGATTAAAGGCGATTTTAACCCGGGTCGCTTGCCGAGTCGATGGACGCGGGTAGGCGAGCCTTTCCCATTGTCACTAAAAGTCGATTGTACACGGGTTTAAACGGGTTTTTTGGCCAGTGGAAAAGGAGTATATGTGTAACAGGAAACTAGTCAATATGGAATGTGTGGCCATAATATTATGGTTGATCGGTTTACATCTCATCTTTTTCATACTTTACACCAGCTTGACATTTATAACCTCCACATGCCAGCTAGGCAAAACTAAATGAGTGAAGCTATTTTGTCTGACTATGTCTTCTTTCTTTGCCAGCTGTGAGAAGAGATTTAACTTGAAGCAGACACTGCAACACAGTGTCTCTGTAAACTTCCCCAGCTTTATTTTTTTATTTCCCCAAAGTAAACACCTTTGCCTCCCCCATCCAACCTTCCCCTCAGGGCATTCGGCTTGATGCGGTTCTTCTTACAAGGAGGCACCAGGGCTGTTTGTGTCTGCTGACGGACTTGCTTTGTACGTGAACAGAAGCTGCGTTTTTTTTTTTCTTAATCACTGTCTACTATTTCTGGCCTCTTTCTGGTTAACTTTGAGGCAAACTTCTATGAAAATGAAGTCATAAGAAGATGAAATGCAAAAATAAAAAGTGCACAAACGATTAGAAAAATAGCCTAATTGACAGCCTACAAATGCCCTTCTGTCAGGCTTGTATGCTTACTCTTTAAAAATGTGTTAATCACTAGAGGTTTTTCCATCCTCATAAAGCATTAATTAAGAAAAGTCTGAATTTGACTATTAAAGCTGCCTAATCCCAATAAATATGGATGAGACGTCTCCGCCACCCTGGTTAACAACCTGCAGTGCCTTGCCCTTGTCCCTCAGATACTGGCTTTTTTATGCTTTCTATGGATCGAATTGACTTCCAGCTAATGAGTAATTATCATTGGCATGATTTTATAATTACCCTTATGGCTGGCAAACTCAGTCTGCTCTCATTTAGGCATGTTGGAGATTATGAAACTCCAATCTCTGAAATATTCTGCAAAGCCTGTGACACACACAGGATGTTTTTATGAAGACTGGATATTCTAGGAACTGTGGCTAACTGAGCTGGGCGTTTTGAGGAAACCTGTCCTCTTTCTCTGCATGGTCTGTTTAGAGAACTGCTTCCTGCTCCGTCTGATAAATAGACAGGACCATGTAAATACTGGAAATGTGCCCAACAGAGTAGTTTAATATAGATTACCAAATAAAACCATTTCAGGATTAAATGTAATGACAGGTATGTGGGTGTTGCTATTTTTACCCCATGTACAGCTACATGAATACATTGAATCAAGTACAGACCCTGAGGACTTTCTATATTATTTATCTGGATATTACAGGATTGACAGCTTCAAATCCATATATTGCAGTTGAGGACAGATTTTGTTGCACTTGTTAATGGAACCAACTCTGAGAAAAATCGCCTCAAATGTCACTATCTGCAAAACTTTATGGTTTAGTTTATTGACTTCAACACAGTAGATGTAAACATGTGTGATTTACTTTCATTTGTTGCAAAGAAAAAGATTTGGCCCTTACTCGCTATAGTTAATCCTATAACTTTAGTGATTTGTTCAATTTTGGACAGAAATTGAATATGATAAAAAAGAAAAACTGAATAAATCACTATGCACTTATTGCGAATTTGTGCAACTGATCTTTCTTTGATGCAGTACCTAAATACCTATTTACAGTGTGTTTGAGCCATCAGTCCACATTAATCCACATTAATCAGTCAATCTGTTGTGAATTTAATAAGTGATTCAGATGTAGATCATTTCTGTTTATGTTTTTCAGAGCTTTAGTCGGACATATGCTTATTTGGTGTTGAATGAGCAGGATATTTGTAATTTCTGTGAAACAGTGCATCAAGAAAGTTATTATGTCAAAGTTCTCAGTGACACCTCCTACCGCCGTGATTGTGTGGAAAAATTGCATGGAATCCATTAATAATACTGCTTTTTATCTTCTTTGTATTGGTTGAACATGTGATGCGACTCTTTTGTCTTTTACAAAAGCAAATGTATTTGTTGTTCACCCAAAAAGAAAAGGGGGTAAAAATAATTTTCGCTAAATCTAATTACTGCTTTCAGTACTGCCTCTTTGTTGTCCACTTAAAATGTTGCATCAAAAGTCAGTTCACAGTTTTGTGCAGAGTTGAAGGTGATCTTCTTCTCCTCTGATCTCCTGCTTTGAGCTTTTGGGATAAAGATGGGAGCTAATCTGCATATTTATAAAGCCATAGACCTTGGTAAACAAGGCAAAGTAAGGAGTTTTATCTAAGTTATTATTAAGGTATATGAGGATTACACTGAAGGAAAAATAATCTTCCAATAGATATGTTTTTGTTGATGAACAGAGGTAATTTTTTAGTGCTACGAGAACTTTTAAAAAGGGTAGAAAAAGGGGGGTTTGCCAAGCTCATATGTATCTGCAGCTTTAGTGACAACACTTATTAAACACATCTATCCTTCGTCTCCTTTTAAATATAACTTAATGGAAAATTTGGGGGCTTTTTCATTTGGACTTATTCCCTATTTAGATGTAAATTATTTATTGATTCAGTCCCAATAATGCTATGGCTGGTAATGGCTTAACATGGAGGAATTAAATGTGACAGACAAAATGTTCTGTTTCCAAAAAGCAGATTTTGCTTGGAATATGGTACTTACTGCCTTCAGTCTCATATCATTATCTTGATCTCAGCTGTCACAAAATAAGATTTTCTCTTCTGCTCCATGACCAATCCTGACTAAACCATCATTTGAGCTGAAATTTGAGATATCAGGCTGCATCAGTTGAAGCTTATGTGAAATATAGAATGTAAATTTTTTAGGGTTTGTCGCATATGTTAAAGTAGCACAACATAACTTTATGACTTTAAAACCCAACGCTTTTGACTCATATTGGTGGCTCAGGAACATTTATGATTTACAATTCTCAAGCAGATGACAAACTTGCCAATTTGAACAAGAACTGTGGCTGAGGACTCAGCAAAGAAACCCAAGGGGATTATCGAAACACACAATGAAGAGAAAGGGACAAAGCAGGAGATAAGGCAAGAGTAAAAAACTGACTTTTACTTGCTGGAGAGAGCTCAGACAAGAGGCAAGATGCAAGGCTGATGCTGAATTAGCCATCGTTAGCCATTCTTCAATGAGAAAATACACCAATGTTCATTATCTGGGCTTTAAAATGCCTGTATAGCTTTTAAGAAAATTGTGATGCAGTGCAAAAGAAATTCTATGGAATACTTTGAATATATTCTATGGTAGCATTTTCATCATTTTACATATATAGATGTGGTATCAACATTTTTGTTAGTATTAGCAGTTAGTATTACTGAAAATCCCAAAAGGCTCATAGTGTGTTTTCCATTTCAGCTTGCTCTGTACCGGCAGTTGCTGAGCTTTCATTTAAATTTTTTGACTCTATATTTTAGAGCTCATCTTTACAGATAATATCTATATTATTTGGCAACTATTAAGTTAACCAGTCTATCTATTACATTCTCTTTAAATCTATGCGGGGAAAGTTTAGCTCCTAATTGGTTTTCTTGGAATTTACCATTCCCACAAAATCACACTACTTTTAACTAAAATTCAAGGCCGCAGAACATTCCACGAAAAATTTCCATAAAATTTTATAATGGCAGGAAGAGAGGAAACAACCCCTTAACTCACGTGTACTTATTCACCAACTCACACGTTTCCCTCCCCTCTGTCTTTTTTTAAGCACCTTTTCTTAGCACTTTGTTTCAAAATTTCCTTCCTGTCGGGCTTTCCTCTCACATAAGATTGTATCCTTCCCTGCAGCAGCACAATAATGCCCTGCTTCATTTCAGCTTTCCAAGATCTGAGACAACTGGAGCCAATAGGCTTTAAGGCGCATGCTAAAGTCATTAGCTAGTGGATGATGGTGGTTAGCCACAGAGGCATCACAAAGTAACCGTCTCACTACATACATAATGAAGCCGAGGGAAGGATTGGGGTACTGTATCAGCTTGTTGCGTGTGTGTGCGTGTGTGTGCATGTGTATCTGCGCTGAAATGTGGCATGCTGCCTTTTCAACCAGCGGCACGCCAGACGCTAGTCATGCACAAGGCCTTTCAAAAAGGCAGACTGCATCTCATATGCCTCATTTGCATATGAAAATATCAGTTCATTTTGCTGTGAAATCAGCCAAATGCCCCCAAGTATCCGCTTGGTCTGACAGATCAGCCGTACCCAAGAAGAGGTTTTATTATTAGACACATCCCATTTAGTCTCTCAAAGCTCTGCTGAGACAGTTTGATGGAGAACTATCTGTCCAGCCAGAGGATGACTTAATTACAGTAACTATCTTCATTCGAATTATCCGGTAGTGCATATATAAAGCATGACTTGGTTGATATCAGCAAAAGCCGACAGTCAGAGCCAACCGACCCAACTGAGGAGTTAAGTTCACTCACAAAACCTTTTGCATTACAGGCCAGAGGGCTTGCAGCAAAGGACTGTTATCATTTATTAATCAATAGATAGCTTTTTTGTGATTAAACAAGTGAGAAGTATTAAACATTATTTAAATGTTTTTTGTTTTTGTGCATTTTTTACCACTTGATGGCAGCACCCGATCTCCCAGACAATTTTGTTCAGATGTTTTGCACCTTATGTTCTTTAAAATCCAAACCAAAGAGATATCCGAGTCACCAGAGGAAGAGCTCCAGCACACTCTGTTTGGTCTATTAACAGTTGCAGTTTCTATGGAGCAGCTGACAGCTGCATACTTCACACTTGATAACAGCACTTTAGTTTAGAGTGTTGCTGCCCTGATTTTCATCTTTTATCTCTCTCTCTCTCACTCTCTGTCTGTACAGGATCTGTCCAAATGATGGGAAACATAAAAACACCTTTTTACTGCAGTGCAGTTGCTGGATCATAGGTCTCCGACATGTACAGTATCACTTCCGTGGGGGATATGTGTTAAACAGTGAGTCCCAGTGAGCTGGATTCGGTGCTGCTTTGATCAGGGGTAGAGTCCCCTCTCTAATCCGCTTGAGCTCTGGATTTTTGCCGAGCACAAAGACACACGCACACACTCGCAAATTGTGATTAAAAAACAGATGTGCAGGTTCTGCCAAAATGATGAAGTAGTCCGAATAAATCATGTGGGAACAAACTGCACTAACACCCAGATTACACATTTGCTTATACTTATGCGTCATTTCTGGTCATAAAAGTTTGAGCATTACGCTATGTGTTTGGATATGCAGAGTAATCTTTTTCTCTGCATTCAGAGCAATTTTAGCTATATTTTAATGATGTAATGGCCGCCTGGGTTTTTTTTATGACTTTAATCACTTCCTGTGGGAGAGAACGGCATGAACTCTGATCCATATTTTAATTACAGCCACAGGACACAGACAGGATTAAGAAAGGTGAATTCTTTTGTCATTTTCCCTTGTCTTTGTAGCAGCTTCTTAATAGCTCCAGGCTTAAGTACATATCTTATATATATATATCCTGTATTTCAGTGTTGATGAACAGGTGGGGAGAAATTTCATCTGGTTGCAGCCGATGAGCTGAAAGGTTGCAGTGAAATGATGGAGAGAAGAAGAAATAGGTAGAGAAAGCAGAGCGGAAAGAGAAAGGGGTGCTGCTTGAATGTTTATTACGACCCTCCCTGCATTACATCACTGAGATGTTTCAGCACTGATGACATCGTCGGGCTGGAAAGGTGGGTTGGATCTTAGGATGATGTCATTAATAGCCAATCAGAAGGCTTGGAGAACAGCAGGCTCTAGCCATGGCCTAAGGATCTCTGAAAATGTCTCGTCTTCATCTCAAACCACATAGCTGGTGTTGCTTGTACAGTTTTTCCTGAGGTTATTTTTAGATTTGTTGCAGTGGCGGACCCTTTCTGTTCCGCTGCTCACAGCAAAAGGTAGCAGGAGCTGACCCCGAAAGCTAAAGAGGTCTAAATATAGCCACAAAGGAAAAAGTATTAAACGAATTTAATAACCCATGCAGTAAGTGCTTTGTGCATGCCCACATACTACAGGTAGACCATCTAATCTCGGGGTTTTGTTTCAAAGCACACAGTTTTAAGGATCAATTTCATACTAGTGCGGCATTTATTTGACTTACCTTTGACCACTCACATATTTGTATCCTTTACTGTATATCTACGCGTTTTATTAACTTATTAAAATTGGACACACATAAAAGCTGGCAACCTGTGCAGGCTGTACCCTTCCTCACACCTGCTATTTGCTGGGCTCCAGCTTCCCCGCGACCCTGAATTGGATTAAGCGATTAGAAAATGAATGAACGAACAAGGAGAAAAAGCAAATGGAATCCTGATGGTAAAAAATGCTACCTTAAATTTCACTCTTTTGTTTTGGTGTCCACAATCTCATGAGGGAAAAATATACAACTTTCTAGCTGCAAAATTCTGCAGTGAGACCACTAACAACCTGAGGGAGCGTCCTTTCTGGAGAGAGACGACATCGGGAAGCAGAGAGATTCACAAACCTGCAGTAGGTGATATTTCTCTGCACAAATGGTGTAAAACTTTTGTTGTCATATAGTCTCTCTTATTTCATTCTTTCTTTAAAACAGAGTTGTTACTTGCGTAGTAATCTGGTTTCCATTTAGCGCTCTGGGCTACAGATAGATGGAATCAGGTAATTTAATATATTACAAAATTGGGTTTAAAGTACAAATTACTAGCTGTGGAAAACCTTTCAGAGCTGAGTAAAAAAAAGAGGCATCTTTTTTTTTAAATAACAAAATCAGTCACATTGTGCCCATTCCTCTCTCATCTATACTCCCATGAGCTGGTCTCAGTTTGTTGTGGCCACATTGTGATAAAACGATTAAACTTTGAAGGAGTTCACTTTGTCTCATCCTCTGCCATGGGAAAGCTGCAGCGTTTCACATGTAATAATCACCCAACAGTACAGCTTCTGTTGTTTCTCCTCTTACTTCCCCTTAACAGTGATCACCTGAATTCTTGTGATCCCATTAAAACTTCCCCGCTGTCAGTGCATGAAACTGCAGGCTCATATCCTGATGATTCCCATTCTGTTTTGCACATACCACTAAGAGAAAACATTCTGCTCCACAGAGGCCTAAACTTGGAAACAACCCACCAACTTCACTGACCAACATACGCATATATTAATACAGGACTGTTTCATACACACATCACATGAGTAGCATACAGCAGGTTTCACAGACAGAGCCACTAGTGTTCTCAGGATTTCAGACAGCCGCCCCCCCCCCCCCCACCCCACCCCCTGCCTCTCTCTTTCCATAGAACTTATTTCATATCCCACCACCACCTGCATCACTTATCAGCTCCAGCAGCCCTCACCAATCCTAAGCAGGAACTCATACAGCCACTCCACTTCATCTTCTCCCCACTTCACACACACACCTAGACACTCAATTTTGTCTACTAACAGAGCAGCTTTGAGCTGGCTGGGCAGTGAATTTTAAAACAATATGGAACACACTGAATTCTCTGTTTGACAAACGCTGTGTTGCAATTTGTATTCTTGAACTGTGAGATAGTAATAACCTTTAAGTTGACAAAGATTACTCTGCGCCGGCATGCAGAGTGGAGGGAAGCAGAGGAGATATGAAGTGCAGCGAGGAAAGTAAGGAACACATGACTGGCTGCAAAGTCTCGGTCTAAGCTGCTTATCACTGTGAGGAGAGTCAATTGCAGCGCAATCACTTTTTAACAAACTTGTGAGAGAGCTGGCATATTTACATGGAAGCCGTGTGGAGGCTGAGAGTATAGTTAGCGCGCTGCTTCATTTGCTAGTATCTGGATATTAGACATTTTCGTCTGTCAGACAACGCCTAATTCTCAGTACAGTGTGAAACTTTTTATTTTGCTTCGGCTGGTCCTATTTACTATTTATATACAATACAGTATGTACCACTCTGCTTGTGAGTGGATTTGTGTGAGCGTGCCACGAGTGCATGCCCGCTGTGTGCTCTCACGCTGAATTTGTTTACAGAGAAATTTGCCAAAAACAGATTTGAGATATGCTATCAGCCTGCACACAGATTTACCGTACAGAGGCCCAAAAATTTGACTTAACTTCGCTTCGTGCACCTCCTGTTGCATTCTTAAGGCGGCAGTCGACAGTTTGCTGCTGCTGTGCTTTACAGGCAGACCTGATGTTGTGAGAAGGTAACTTTCTTCTGAATTTTAATCGAAGTGCATGCACTCACAGGCTTCAAGAATCAGTTTTATATTGAAGGAAACAGGAGTTCAGTTTGTATCTTGTTAAGAATTGTTCTTTTTTATGTATTCCCATAAGTAGTTTGTTTTTTAATCATCCATCTTACCAGTAAGCAAACCTATTTTGAAGTCACTGGTCTCATTAAAGGATAAATCATACACTGATACCCAGCTCTGCCATACTTGGAAGGATGTTAAAAGACTTATCAACACCAGGAATCTGCTGTGATTACACAAGCTGCGCTGAAGCATTTGCAAGTCCCGTCTATGCTTATCTGTTTCTCGGAATTTCCCCTGCAAAATTACGCCGCGTTTGAATTAGGAGTGTTAAAACAGAAGCAAGTAAGATTCCAAGGAATAAGTTCTTACAGGCAGAGGCAAAGAGGGAGAAAATCCCTCCTCGCTGGGTGGATTCTTCCTCCCAGTTGCAGCTGTTCTTAGCATCTCTCCATCCCTCCCCCTTAGGACACCGTTAGCCTCGCTGTTGGCCCAGCGACTGTCGTCAAGGGAAACCAGCTGACATCCGAGCCTATGGCTAGTTTGACTTACACCTACTCGGGCCATGGCTTAATGAAGTGTACATACTGCTGGAGTTTACTGTCATAGACACACACACTCACAGGCGCACCAACACACCAGTCCATTAAGCGGCACTTACTGTCTTAGTTAATAAATGGCAAACGGAACATTGCCAAGCTTTTTGCCTTTTTGTGTTTTTGTCATATAAATTTCTCCTTATTATTACTCAACATGACTGAAGTGTGATCAACAGCGCCCCCTGGTGTGGGGAGAATGTAGGGATTTTCAGAGGTAAGAGGAACTTGTTTAGTTGGGGAAAAATTCGGCGAAGCTGGAATGCTGCTTTGGATTGATCAGGGGCTGATGTGTGTCAGACGGAGTAGCAGACAGACCCGCCGTCCCGTTTGAGCTGATGAATGGAGCTGGCTAATAAAGAAAACTGTTTGTTTAAGTGGACTGTAACAGAAGTGCTCTGCCAGCGGCTCGTCTCTTCCCATCTCTGCGTGTTTGCTTCCTCGCTCAAATAATGTGTGAGACGGATAGCGAACAGGAGGAACTCATGTTTGAGGACTTAGGACTCAAGTATCATTTACTTTTATGAGGAAAGAAGAACAAATTTCTTTGAAAGCCTACATAGAATGAGTTCAACTTTAGTGGAGATGTAGTCCATTCAGAAGGAAGGCTGTTAACTTTACTCTCATAAGATCTACAAGGATGAGCTTTTCCACTTGGAGGCACTAAAAAGAAAAATCGATTGTAGTTCAGCTTTACTTGACAGTCCTTGGCAGCTCCTGTGTAATAAATCTAGCCAATATTTTTGTTGTTAAATTGTCCATATCTGCTCTTGCATTCCTGTTTTGATATCACATCCACTCACCCTGCCACTGCTAATTATTATTCCCAGTGCTGACACCCATATACACACACTAGGCTGCCTGTTTATACGTATTTGTCAAAGTGTAATGTCTGCAAAGCTTCTGTATTCAGTTACACACACACACCCATAAACAGCATATATATGCTTGCACATAAATGTGCCTTAATTAGACGGTGAACTGCATTCACTGTTCGTCCCACAGATATCTCTGCGAGTTTAAGCTGAGACAGATGTTGCGGTGGTCTCAGCGAGGAGGTGGGGACTAATGGTCATTATCTGCAGCATGGCAGCTTGAAGGGGCCTCATTAGGGAGGAGAATGACAATGGTGAAAAATGAAAGGCTGAAAATGAAAAAAAAGGGAAAAATCTTGTCATATTTGCTGAGGAATAAAAAAGGAATAACCCTTTCAAAGCCACGACTGAGTTTTTTTTTTTTTCATTAGATTCATTAATACTATAATTCATATGTGGTGCTTTATGGTGAGTTTGTTTTAGCTGCATCTTTTATTGAAGGGTGTATTCAGAAAGAAGGCATCCAGGAGGCTGTTGTTTACTGCTGGGCAGAGTATGATAGCGTCCCGAGTGGACACCGCAGCTATGGGTCAGTGCCTTCGCAGAACAAAGGGGCGCTGAGGACTTTACTCATGACTCAATAGATCAAACAAACATAAACAGAGGTGACTGCAGCCAGTGCAGGGTAGAGAAAAGAAATACTGGGTGGAAAACACATTTTTTAAAAGAAAACTGAGAATTTCTGTTGTTTGAAAATGCATATCAAACTCATCCTGTCTTACTCTATTTGAGAATGAAATGAAATGAATTTTTTATCCACATGTTATGACATCTTGACTTGAAACTGACCCACTAAAACCCTGAAAGCTCCACTTAAAATCAGGCTTACAGGATCCCCGTCACAAAGGCCTCTGTGACTAGTGGATTCTATAGTTGGACAGTTTTCTTTGGTAATGAGCTGCAGGCTAAACTAAAGTGGAGTTCTTGTTTATGAAAGCGATCTGTTTCCCCCCCTCTGTCAAGAATCCTTTTCACATTGTCCCATTGTGTACAAAAATGCTTATATGTCTGATTGTAGTTTTATTACTTGCACCTGAAAAGGACGAAACAGATACCCAGATAGGAAGTTAGATATTTCCTGTGTTTGTGATTTATTGTGGGTCGATTCTGAAAAATGCGGTTGAGCTGCATTGCTCCATGTCGCTTGTTTCCTCAGAAACTCGTCTATCAGATCAGCGATCGCTCGGTTCTTACAGGCCAGTTCAACACAGGCACTCACATCGAGTCTCTCCTACAGCCTGGCAACTTTAGCTTTCAGACCCGGCTGTGGGCGGAAGAAAGTAATGAGATAAGTGAAGGGCATGGAATCAGGTGGTCTCAGTCTGACAAGAGAGGGAGGACTGATCAAAGAACAAAGAGTCTTGAAGCGCAAGATGCAGAGGAGTTGCGAAAAATCGCCCACAGTTTGTAGCAGTCAGTCCAGGTTTGGGTGTTAAAGACTAACTCTGACGAGGATTTTATTAAACATTTGTTTAATGCTAAATAAAAGGTTTACAGTTGTGCAGGTAGCTCTTTAAGGTCAGTTAATTAGCATATTAGTATGCTAAGAATAGAAGCGGTCACTGTGATGTCCAGCAGTTAAACATCTAGTTTAAAATTTGACAGTTACCATATAGATTTTTTGGAGCAAGGTGTGGTAATATTTCAAGAAATGAATCACCAAAAAAAGAACAAAAAAAACATAAATGAATGAAATACTCCTGCTCATTAGCAAGTTTGCTTTACAAGGGACAAGGTTCATATGAATGTGGTACTTGACAGTTTGTCTCAATATCAGACACATCCGGTGTCAGTCGGGTGTTTTTCCCTGACTGATGAAAGTTGAGCTACTGTGAATATTTCCACTGCAAACAAAGCAACAGAGTTTTTATTTCAGGAATGCGAGATGCTTCTCAGTTTGATGTGAATGAGAATCGCGACTGTCTGGTGGGGTAGCTGTTCATGTGCAAGGCTGATCGTTTGAATGAAATTATAAACTTGCAACATCTTAATGGTAAAATTTCATAAGGTGTGCATTAAAATTGTAAACAAAGACGAGAGTAAACAGTTCACTGAGACACATTCATCAGACCCGATGGCAACAATAACCGTGAAGTGAAACTTATTAAAATAGACGACTAAACACCAGCTCTGTCTGTAGAGAAGTCATTGCCTGGCCCAGCCCACCACCAAATGACAACGAAATAACAGTCATGAATCAAAACAATGTACAATGCTCGCCGTAGAATCAACCTCCTGTCCTATTTTCCTTAGTAATGTATAAATCACTCCCATAGACTCACAGGAATGTAAATTACAGCCATACCACCAAACATACCACTCTGAGAATTAATATTTGCTTACTTATGGATTTTTAATCAAAAGGACCTCATTTGTTTCCATCCCTTTAAGTAAGATCAAGTCCATAGAAAAGTATTTCAACGGTCTTGTTGAAGTGGATATTACTCCAGTATCAGAAGCTTAATGAATTTAATAACATTGAAATAAGATCTTTTCTGCAGCTGGCTCAGTTAAACATGAACAGATCATCTGTTATTCCATCTCTGATTACTTTTACATGATAAAAAAAAATCGGACATGAAGGCGATCAAATAAGGGCTGGCTTTGTTATGCGT
This sequence comes from Craterocephalus stercusmuscarum, assembly GCA_037177115.1. Lineage (NCBI taxonomy): Eukaryota > Metazoa > Chordata > Actinopteri > Atheriniformes > Atherinidae > Craterocephalus > Craterocephalus stercusmuscarum. Next base: position 9,736,657 of record JBBDHI010000019.1, read on the forward strand.
ATCATTATTCATGACTTCAGGGTATTGCCATGTGAGCCCTGATTTTATTGCACAAAACAGCCTTTTGTGTCTGCCTGCATAAATATGGGACAGTAATAGTAGGGGTGAGTAGGTGTGTGCACAGTAATGCATTCCTCCATAAGTGACAGCCAGAAAGTAACTGCAAACAGCAGGAGGCCCCCGGTCCTTGTAAACCTGCTGTTCACAACCAAGTGCTCCATGTTGTCTTTCAGCCGAGAAGGCCATCATTTACTTAACGTTGGCAGCTGGGAAAGAGAGAATGACATTCTTGAGCCATTGGAGCTCCACATAATTCACTCGCAGATCCCTTGTGACAGTGTAAAAGGAGGAGGTCATTTTTTTGGCCTGGAATGCTGACAGTAAAAAGTAAAGCAGGGCAGGTTGTTCGGACCGCAGGATGTAATTGTCGCTTTTAGAGTTGCTTTGATTATGGGTTTGGTTTCGGGAAGCCTGACCTGTTGGTTGGCTGGGAGGATGTTTGTGTCATTGTCAGGACTGAGGAATTTTGACACATAAACACTGACACTATTGCTTTTTAAATCATGTCCGTCTTTGAGATGTCTTTGAATTCCATTTTCTTTTTCCTTCATTGGTGGTCAACGTTTCTTAAAACATACAGGTAAAATAACATTTGCTATGTCTCATATATCAAACTTGGAAACCGTGTTTTTTTTTATTTAAAGATATAATTTAATGAAGCAAAATGGCACAAAGAATCATCAGTTTTAACATAAAAAATTCTAATGTTAAATTATCTGTGATGGTCTAAAGTGTTTAATTTTCTGTTTGCCAGTTCATTTGGTGGTGAAATCAAAATCAGAATTTTACAATAGGAACATTTCAAGAGAGATAAATGATTTTTTCATATTCATCCAAATAACCCTACAAAACTGAAGGGTTTACAAACCTTCAGGTAGCAGATATTGTAGCAAAGTATGAGTGGATTCAGCATTTCATACAGAGCAGGTCATATAAATGAATGAACGTTGTTGAACACGGATGAACAACATTAGCATTGGATCAACTTCAAAGTATGACTTCATGAAGTGATCCCTCTTGGCCTGCCCATCGTGGCTAAGTGCCTAAGCGCCTAAGCATGTGTGTGGGCGAAAGAAGCCAACTCGTCTCCATATGTTAGACATTACATGTCAGCTGCTGCATTGTGCATGCAGTCACCCCACCAGTTTTAATTACATGCCCCACAAACTTGGCCATTGATCCCCTCACGTTTCCTTGTTAAAATGCATCACTCTATGCCTTATTCTTGTAGATTTGCACCGGCTCACTTACATCAGCAGCTGCAAAGCAACGCGCTCATGCACAGATGCTGCCCTTTCCCCTTAGATAAAGAGACATGCATAAAGCCAGCGAGCAAACAGGACAGTCCTGCCTTCTCTAAACCTATGAACAGAAGTAAATACGAAGCTTTAGAGTCTGCTTTGAAGCTCATAATTGAAAACAATGCCTGCAGGACTGGCGCTTCTCTTATTCTGTCTTGTTGATGTGATAACTCGATTAGCTGGCTGCAAACGCTGAGAGCAGTTTGGATGGGGCTCAGAAGTAGGTTATGACACATTTGGATGCATGCTAGAGTCTGGTGGGCCCCTGAGTAGAGACATAGAGCTAAACAAGAAACTTCTTGCAGACAGTGCCTTGATAAAGAACAGACTAGGAGTAAATGTGTGTGTATGTGTGCTTGACAGGCAGTGTGACACCTGTTAGCCCTAGATTTTAAGATTTCTGATCTGTATCTTCTTTAACAATGCCCTATAATCTTTCTATTTCTTTAAAATCTACATTCAGATGAATGATAACTCCAAAGCAGGCGTACAGCTTGTAGCCTGAGGGTGAGGGTCTAGCCGCTCTGTGTCCTGGAATGCAGTTGACTTTCTAAATCCCCACCAGTCTATCCTGGGGCTGTGGGGCAGGGCCTATCTCAGGCACCCTTTTCCACGTGAGCGACGTCTGGAATCTCTAAGCAAGCAGTTCCCTGATTCTCCCAGCCTGGGCTTTTATAGTGGCATGGCGTGTGCTGTCTTCCAGAGCAATGGAAGAAGAAATTACAGATGAAGACAAAGATTGTTCACTCGGGGAAGGTAATGAGCTTTCTGATATGCCACCCGCATATGAGTTCTCATCCGCTTGGAGGTTTGAGTGTGTTCTGTGTGCCGAGTGTACCTTGGTTAGCAGAGGGGAAACGGTTTTTGGGAGTTAAAAATAGGATTGGAAGTACATGCGACGCGCTGCGTCTCTGAACTTGAGTAGGGTGGTGGGTTTAGTTGATTACACACCACCACTCTGCATTTTGGGAAAGTTATAGGGCTACCTGCTTTTAGCAAACTGGCAAAAAACGATTGGAAAAGCAAAATAAATGAAAAAACAGCAGATGGCTCATGAAGACAAAGTTAATCAACCAAGCGAGCCATTCCAGAAGAGTCATCTTCTAAGTTTTGTCATGCCCAAAATATGTGTGGGGACAAGACAAGAAGTATCTTTTTCATCTGTGGCACATAGTGGCTTTTAAGCTTTCAAAAGAAATAAAAGTCAAGTTACACAACCCAGAAAACAGAAGAAAAAACACTGCTCTACTATTCAAGAGCTCATCTCTGCGAGAGGCCCTTTATTTTCCGCCATTACCCTCTGAAAGGGACGCATTACAGCTCTCAGTACCTGACTGCAAACCAGGACAGCGGATGAACTTGCTTTATTGCTTTTCCGTTCATCCCTTTCACACTTGAGCAGCCTTCCTTTATTTCCCTTCCCTCTCCTGCTGTTTTAACCCTTACAGGATCTTATAGCTTTTACTTTGATAGATTACAATCATGGTCAAGATTATGACTGATGAGGACAAGATAATTGCATCACTGAAGTGTTCATGTGCCTGAGGAGTTGCATTCCTCTGTGTTTTGCATCTGTTTGGTTATTTTCATCTGAGAGTTGAGAATTAAATTTTTTTGTTCAGTTAGAAACATACATGATGAAAATGACTTCGGCTGTGATGTTGTGGGTACATGTTGCATTTACTGGAAAATCAATAAAGTCATTCTAGAGAAAATATCAACTAATATCCTACTGAACATAAATCACTCCTGCTTTCTGTGCCTGTTTACATGCATGTGACACTAAGGGAAGTGTGTTCTTTGGAAAAGAGGTTGTTTTTTAAAGTTTTCTGAGATGTTTCACTGGGCTCATGGCATGCCCTCTGAACTAATACAAAATAACATACATGCACGCACTAGTTGATGATGTCAAAACATATGGTCATGCAAAAGAGTAAGAATGCACCATGAACAGTGTTGAGATTTGAACAGGAAAACATTGAATCCTCTTTGCCACAGTGTTGCTAATTCATTCCATGTGGGATGTCTTGTTGTTGTTGTTTTTTTCATGTATTGTCCATTCCAAATTCCCTATAGCAGCTCAGTGGGATTCAGAGCTGACTGAACTGACTTTGACAAGATGCAGAATTCTTGGTGGGATCTGTGTCGACTAATATCCCCACCTAGAGTTCAATTTTCCATTATCTATTCTGAAATGGTTAAGTTAAAAAAAGATTTTTGCTAATGTTGAAAACACTTGAACACTTTGTCTGTCTCAAAAAAGATTTCAGACACTGTACGATGTTTATAACTTTGGGATTTGCTTGTGACCTGGTCAAGTTAAAAATGGCACGACTCGCCACCTGTTTCTGGTCTGATCCAGCAAACAATAAATTCACATGAACAATGCATGTATTTCAAGATATTATATCCCAGATATTACCAGAGATTTAACTAATTCCTGCTGTCTGCAGCTGTCTATATTTTCCTTCTGTGGATTTCCACTGCAGTTTTTGTCTTGTTTCTAAGGAGTTCCAACCCCCCAGCAACACAACCTATAAACTCCACCCTCTGGCAATACAATACAGTGTAGTTTATTGGGTTAGAATGGTTCCACTGGTTAATGGAAACTCCAGAATGTGAAGCATCCCCAGACTATAAAATTTGTCCGCCACGCTTGAAAAAATGTTATGAAGTTTTTCACTGTGGGCAAACAACAACTCTCATCCTTGATACTTTATTTCTTTGCCTCTAAGGTTGCTCATCATAGTAGAAATGTATTGATTTGTTTTTAAAATATGGTGGAAAAAAGTCTCTGTATAAATACCTGCATAAATATTTCTTTTATTCATATACCTTGTCTTTATGTTCCAATTGCTCCCACAGAACAAAACAAAAGCAACCTGAAGGTAACCTCGCCAGAGGACGTTGAGCACGTTAGCCGCAGACAAGCCTCCCCAAATGGGACGGCTGCTTCGAGAGGGGACGCCAAAGGCAGCCGCAGTGTCCCTCGGAGGCACACATTAGGGGGGGCCCGCAGCTCCAGGGAAATTTTGGCTATGCAGCCATCAGATATGGACAAGAAGAGGGAGGCTTTCCTGGAGCACCTGAAGCAGAAATATCCTCACCATGCCTCAGCGATCATGGGCCACCAGGAAAGGCTGAGGGAGCAGGTCAGTGAGACTTCAGAGACACCCGAGTAGATATAGATGTCAGATATAGATGTTACATGCCATTACCACATGTGGTTAATGTTGTTCATTCTGTTAGAAGTACATCGTTTGGTTTAACAGCATCCATCCCATGCAAGAACATGCAGAATCTGTATTTTAGCTGATAAAGTTAGGCTACGCGATGAAGGCACTATTTCCTGCTAATTGCTTGTTGGGCATTTAGACACCGCTATGTAGAATTTGATGACTTTGGAGCTCCCTAAAGGTTTGGAGTGCAGCTGTACTGCTGTTTTATATAAGGTGCCGTATCTGATGTAAATACAGTTTGCTTCCCACTGGCCACCTGCAATCCAACTGAACATTAACACATAACCCATCTTCTAAAACTAGTATTCTTGTAAAGAAAACTTCACCAACACATAATTGAAAACTAGTGGGTCATAAACTTTGTGAACATTGTGACACATTACACAACTACACAAGGAAAACCAAGACAGCTAATTGGAATTCATGACGGTTTCTTTAAAAGCCAAATATTCTTGTTGCCCTTTTAAAAAGACTCCCACAAATTGACTACACCCATTTGAAAAAAGAATATAGAATATTTGAAGATGGTTTTTACTGTGTTTAGCAATAAGGAAAATATTTTTTAAACCTATCCAAGAAGCAGTTTTTTCAAGTGCAAACCACATTTTCCAGTATTTCAATTTTAGATATTGTTTGGGTACTTGGTATCATCTTTGTTTCTATGACAGACTGATGTAACTGCAGTGCAGATTGTTGAAAACAGGGCAATTAGATGCCTGAAACACTTAGATAACAAGTTTTCAGAGGAATTCCAAAAGGAGACAGGCTGGTAGACTTTTGGGAGGGGGATAGTCCCATTCAGTACATTCATGTTTGATGTGGGATTCTGCTCAACAGTCCAGGGTCGTCTTTGTTGTATTTTGCATTTCATAATGTTTTCATGGGTGAAAGGTGTGAACTGCAGGCAGGCCACTTCAGTTGTATCCAGATGCGGTAGATGTGGCAGCATTGATTTACTGAAACATGCAAGGTCTTCCCTCATTATACCAACATAATCTCTTTTACCCTCTAAGGCACCTGAATTTGCAACCGCATTTGGTTCATTTAATTTCATTTTGACTTCATTCAACATCTGAAAATTGATTTAAGATGCAAACTTTGATTACCATGAATTCTTTGACTGCTTTTAAAGTTGATTATTTATGAAGGACTTTTATTCAGTCCTTACATTGTAGTTTTTTTTTTAATATACTGCAAAGCTATTTCCCTACTCTTTCCGTCTCTCTCCCTCCCTCTGTCTTTGCTTCGGGGTAATTGCGAGTTGTAGCCTATAAATCTGCCTGTCGTGCTTTCCCTCCCACAGCTGGAATGAAAAAGTGAGCTGTGAAGTAGTCGAAAACACGCAAACCGCAAACTGTTTGAATTGACCATACCCTGTTTTATCACTCAAGTTAGATTTACTTGTAGCTTCGGGCAGGTTTGCATATTCTCACCGCATGTATATTTCCAAGTGTTCTTAGCTGCTCTCTGAGGCTATGAAGATTTGCCATGCCTTTCAGTCTTCTGAAGTAAAAACAGGGAGGGGAACAGAGAGGGAGTCTCCAGGTGGACTCACCTGGTCATTGTCTGTTTGTTTGCTCTGGGTCAGGGGAGACAAAGGGAAAGAGCAAACTGTCTTTGTAGCCGAAACAATAGAGGTAATGGTGAGACTGGCACCAAACCATTAGGGAGCTTTGGGTAGTGATGCAAGATGGGGATGTAGTTTTCAGACAAAGGTGCTGTTTCAGTCCTCTGCACTGATCATGAACTCTTTAGATTTGCATGCAGTGTATGAATCATCTGGATGATGGTAGATGATCAACTGGTTTGTTTACATGTATGTAAACCAGCCTTTTCACGTCTTCCTTATTTAAACGCTGATAAACATACAAATAAGTAGCCTCCGCTGTAAAATGAAGTTGTAGTCCAGCGCCCAGGAACACGAAGGAAATATTTTTTTCACTGAAGTTTGAGTAGTCAGACAGGTAGAATCAGCTCCGGCTGGGGTGGAGTCAGAGTTGCCATAGTGACTTATGATGTCACTTCTGGAGGGGCTCAAATTACGTGTAGGTGCCTGTGTGAGAGCGGCGGGTGTGTGTGCGCGCACAGGAGCGCTCTGCAAAAGCAGGCTATGGACCCGGAGATCGTTTGGAGGCATGGACCTCTGTACGTGAAGCGCGCTAAGGAATAAAAAGAAACTTTTTTCACACAGGCAGGAATTAATGTGCAACATCGGCGCCTGTCAGTCTACTCAGAACCAATAAAGGTAGGATAAATCGAAATAAGATGTGCGGGTTTTTTCCGCACAGGAATGCACTTCAAACCCATTTCAAACAAACCCTGTGTTGTTGTAAGCTTCGGCATACAAGATGCGCGGATCGTTGCTTGTTAAAGAGAGAAAAATCCGCCTGAAGTTTTTGCACCGCAGCGCGCTGTCAGGTGCTGCAAAACTTCCAAGCGGTGACTCCTACTTTAATTGCGGCTTTAACAGAGAAAGCCACAGAGGAAGTGTTAAATCGCTACTGATGTTTTTACTTCATTGATTAGATCGACGCCTTGAGGGTATCTGTAATAAAACATGTGGAGTCTTCGTCTCGTCTTGTTTTAAGGGCGATAGCTCGTATGTGACTACAGCTGCAAAACGTATTGTTGGGTTCACGTGTATTGCATGAAAGTGGCTGATATAGCTTAGAAGACATAGATAGTGGTAATAAATATTGAGTTGCGCAGTTAGTCCATGGTATTCAGAAAGCGTGTCCTCAGACTGATGGGGAGGATTTACAACAAACTTTGGAGCTATTTTTATTCATTTCAAGTTCCTTTTATAGAGCAATTTGACCTACGATGAAAAACTGTGGCGCGCTGTCAAGCATTTTAATGTTTTCTTCCAAGCTAAATTTAGTAGATCCTGGTGCTTAGTCACTTTTCTTTCCTTGCATTTGCATCAAATTCTTAGCTTACTGTATAATAAATGTGCAGTTCGTGTTAGCTTGTGTTGGGGCGTACAGGGTTACTGGATTTCCTTTAAAGACATCAAAGTGTATTCATGCAAATATCCATAGGGTCAACTGTTTGCTTGCCATTGATTTCTTTTTCTCTTGCTTTGCTTCTGAGCTTGTAGGAAAATGCTTAAAGTCATTCCAGGCTATACAGTCATCAAGACAAGAAGCAGCTGTTTTCAGAAAGCTCTGAAACATTTCTGACAGTGTTTTAATGTTGTTATAAAAATTGAAAAAACAAAACAAACAATAACAGAAAAACGTTTTGTATCATTTTAGGGTCTTTTCTGAGTTGTTTTGTCTCAGAGAGGTAAGGGGTGCAGTGATGTGTTTGGGCTGTTTTTTTGGGCTGAGTTTGTAACACGTGACACTTATAGCTTGTTTTGGAATCTAATTGCTCTGATATTCAGATAGTGTGGGATATGATCTGAGCAGTGATGGATGTTGAATTTATTATTGCCAAGGAAGAAGAGACTAGATGAAGTCATAAAGCCGGCCTGCTGGAGTATTAATCTCTGGCAAGTGAATCCACTTCTGATAGATGTCATTAAAATGTTGATTGAAAATTATGTTTGGCATTATCGCATTTCAGGTGTCAGGAGGAATGCAACCATAAACTGCAAACAGAAGCAGCATAACATGAAAATGGCTTGACATTATGTGTCATGAGGAGATCTAATGATTCAGTTTTAAGATAAAAACAATACAGCCACATTTAGTAACCTTTGCTCACCGTGCGAGAGAGAGCAGAGGATCAAGTGCAATTCTCACACACATGTAAAGTTGCCAGTCGGTCAGGAAAAACAGCATCAGTGGCACCGCATGCTTTAGAGGTGAGAAGGAAATATCTCATGGGGTTTGAGTTACAAAGGCAGAGATATATCAAGGTCAGGCGGAGGTTGGGAAGATAGCATCACAATAGTGTGAAAAGTGGGTGACCTCACTCCCTTCTGGGTGACCGCACAGCTACTCCCATATACACTCTCTGAGCTATTCTGTATTAAATACTTTTCTTCTTCGGCAATCATCAAACCCACAACAAAGCGAGCGGTTTAATTTCCTCCACTCCTCATCAGGCCTTTAAAGTTCTGGATCTCACCCAGGGGAGATGAGATAACATCTCGCTGGACTGCCTGCCACCCATCCTCTCACCCCTCTCTCTCTTTCCCTTTGCCTCGGGGCTATGGCTAGGACAAACTGAACTGCTTGACCGAGCACAAACATACACACGCACGCACACTCTGAATTCCCTCCTTCCGCCTGTGTGTCAGTTTCTGTGTGTGTGATGAGCTGTGACTGGGTTTCTCTGCGCAGCGCAGCGGCCATGTTGGGGCAGCTGTCTGCAGCTGTGGCACGCAGACAGCAAAGTGACAGACAGGTCTGTCACCTTTAAGCTGCAATAATTGACTGGATGATGAGAACACCGATTCTGGCCGCAGCATTGTCTGGATGTGATTGTTATTTTCTGTTTGACAGGTGCCCCTGTTGTAGTTCTTTTATAGTATGTGGTGTTGTTCTGTTGGCTAAGGAGGATCTCAGGTGCACCAGATAAAATAAAAATTTGTTCTCTTTGTTTGACTTCTGAGTTTTAAGTTTGAAACTTTCCTCGGAAGGAGGAAAGCCACAGCACGTTGGATCACTTGCCAAGTGATAAATGCTGTCAATCAAACCATTTTCAAAGACCTTCTGACACATTTCCTGATAAATTGACACCTGGATTAGTTTGCATTCTTTATGGTGTGTGTCAATCAGCTGTCAGTTTCCGCCACGTCACTTGGCAATTAACCCGTGAGTGCTGTGCCTATTTTTAGGTCTCTGCTATAACTATTCAACCCTAGAGAAACAATAGTAAAGGGCGATTTCCTCAGATTTGTGAATATTGGTATGTTTTACTCATAGGAAAATAAAGAAATTGACTAAAAGCACAAATGAAAAATGTTTCGGGCAAACTTAAAGAAAAAAAAAGTTGGATTGATATGTCCCTATGGAATGATGCAGCTGTAGCCCTAAATCTCTATCCGATCATACAGCATGCGAACATTATATCCACCAAAACCAACTTTGATGAAATGAAGGAGACAAAATTAGAGATGTTTTAGTACTGACATTTCAGACTCTCCAAAAATGGCCACTTAAGCACCGTCTGGCCACCTGTTGGAACCTCATTTCTTAGTTGGTTAATTGTTGCAACGGTTGTTATCATTTAAGAAATGGCTAAGATTTCACACACAGCTGGACACATTTTTCTAAGCCGTTAAATAAAAGCAATAAGTTGGATTTATTTCTTTATTCCTAGAAATAACCGGATGATTGTAACAAATCATGTTTTAGTTTCTGCTTTAGGTCCATTGTTGTCATCCCAAGCTTGGAAGTCATTAGTAATATTTCATGTTCAAAATTCCAGTTGACCAGATGGACAGTTTTCTCTCTGACTGCGTTGCTGATGAAGAGTTTGTGGTAGTCAGCAGGAATACAGTTTGACAACAAAAAAAGGCTGTTTCTGCTTTGAAAGGATGAAACTGAATGCATTATCATCAACCTCTATCTTTCTCTACCTTTCTGTCTTTCTTAACCTTTCTTCTTTACCTCTATTTGTCAAATTTTGTGTGAACCCTTAGGAATGAAAACATTTGATAATGTTGTGTCTAATAATACATTTACTGAACAGATTATTATTATTAAACTTTGCTCAGAAGGGAAGAGGGAAATAAAGGCTTTTTGAGGCTTATACAACTTTTGGCCAGTCTCCCACATACCTTCCTCTGTGGGTTCCTGGCCCTGCCGCGCTCTTCCTCCATAGATTCAAGGTCATCTAGATAACTAAGACTTTAGCGCGCATCGGCTGCAAGAGACCTGAAGATGATCAGAGAAAAGAAAAAAAGACCCAGGGAGTGTTGGCAAAGTTTTTGTTCTGCTTTTAACTCCACACTAATGAAAGATCATTTGTTGATTTCCACTCCCGACTCAGTTTCCCTGCAGTCACCAGGGTACCACAAAAGCACAGACTCAGGTACTGCAAACTGAAACTTTTATAACCAAAGGATGTATTTTCACACTTTCTTTAGCGCAGTGAACCTCAGTGCTTGTATCTGCAAACAAACAATCAAATACTGTTCCAGCAGGTCTGCAGGAAAACATCTGTTTGTAATTATTCAACCCTGGAAAAAGAGCAGGTGCTGTTAGTAATCGTCACCTCTGCATGAAGTGACACTTGTAGAGTTACTTTCAGTTACATAAACAGGAACCACAAGGTTAATGATGGGCATGCGTTGACCTGCTAGTTATCGGGGTTATATGTTGGAGGGGGTGGGTTTTAGGGGTGCAGCCCCCCAATCGAGAGGACAAGTAGTCCATAAAGTGGCGCCAAGGCCGTCTAATCCCGAGTGTCGTTGGGGGTTGGGGTGTTAAGCTTCTCTGACAGAAAGCTCTGATGGACCTGCCACTGATCACTGCTGATAATGAGTCAAGCCAGACAGAATTTTACACGCTGTCTCAAGCGCAATGCCAGTGCATTAATCAGACCAGCTAATCAGGTCTGAGCTCTTTTTGGTGCCCGATTCTGCAGCAAAACAGAGCTGTATTACCGCTGGCTTAAGCTGACTGCAGCAGTCAGAGTTATCTTCGGTTGTATTGTTGCTCCTCCGGCACAACAAGCAGCCCATAGATATGAGGATCCTTAAAGTTCGGATTGTCTTTACAGAGACTCGCGGTGACATTTTTAACCTTTTGCCCTTACATTCCTTTGGGCACTTTTAAGGCTATTTCTCAATATATTCAGCAATTCCAGCCTGAGGAGCCTCACTTGTTGAAAAACTTATTCCATAAGTCTGCTGCCCTGTTACAAAACTGCTTACCAAATTAATTCTACCCGTAAATATGAATTAGACAGCTGATATTTTTATCCAGAAGAAGTCACTTTCATGATTTCCATAGATTCTTCCTTTAAGTAGCCTTCAAAGAATCCAGTTCTTCCCTTCTCAAGATAATAAAAGAATTGTTTTCCCATTTTTGCTGGTGAAAAGGAGCTTTTAGACCTTGTAAGCATGTATGTATGCTTGGTCAGATTTTTACATCCATCATGTGCTGACAGAAAGGTAAAGTAAAGGTGAAGTAATAAATGGTTTCCGGCAGGAGTTGCAAATCCAGCTCTACACCGACATAATGCAGCGAGGGAACAGTTTAGAAAATTCTTAAATTTCAACCCCACAGGGATTAAGGCTAATACATGACAACACATACACATTTTATTTATACATTAACAGCAAGCTTACAACATGGAATTAATTTGACTTTAATAACAGATTGAACTACAAGCTGTTTACACACGGATGTCCTATTTTCTTCCAGTTTTTCTCCTGTTTTAAGCCGACTGGGAGCTTCTTAGCATCCTTTTTTTTCCCTTTGTTAACTTCCTGTTAGCTGGATTGAAAAATACTTTTTGTCTAATATGAAGTATTCTCTGAAGCAGTTAGTTATAATCTTATGTTGATCTTGAATTTTAACCTGATCACAAGTCCACAAACTTTACATGAGGATCAAATCTGTGTGACCAAATCCAGTGTCACTTTGACAGATTTAGGCTCTTCTTACCTAACACTGCCCCCAGTGAGTTTGAAAAAAAAAAAATAATGGTTGCCAAGATAGGTAAAGAAAAGACAGACATTTGTTGGATTATTAAGTGACATGAGATTAAACATATTTTCTGACATGTTTGTTTTCTTCAAAGTAGCAAAGGCCCCAGAACCACGCAGGAGTTACACTTCCTGCTGTTTCATCTGTCTGTACCTTTGCTCTGCAAGTCTTTGCATGCAGCCCAACATCTGGACTCCTCCTTGGGCCAAAGAAATGAGCCTCACTTCAAAAGAAAAAGCAGAGATGGAGCTACACCGGGATAGTTTCACTGCTGACAGGACCAGCTCTAAGCATCTGGCTCGGACCACATTTGGATCTCCTGTGCTTTATTTCCCATCACCTTCTCTCAGTGGAGTTAAAAGGGTGGAGCGTCTATGCATAGGATGGGAGCGTAACAGCTTCACCACTCAAAACCAGAATGTTTTGCATGTTTAAAAATAGATTCTCAATCAGTAGAATGAGAACACAGGTTTTTCTTGTACCAAACAAGATGATATTGGTGATAAGAAGCACCTGGAAGTATGCGGAGTAATCTATAACAGGCAAGTATACCAGGCTTTAGCAGAAAATGAAGAATCCCATAAATAACCGCTTTGACAGAAGTGGAGCATCCGCCAGTTATAATAACATGTTTGCCTCATATGCGGCTTATGCTTACATAAACAGGTCTTCGCATATTCTACTAGTGCTTGCTTCTGTTCAGTCGGGTTAGGGTTAGCTAAACAGTTTGAAGTTGATGCTGACAGTCATCCATGAGCCAGGAGTTGGGTGCAGGGAAGAACCTGAAAGTGAGTTAGCACTGTAAGCTTCAATGGCTGTTTTTGTTTATCGGTGAAAAGATCTCACGAGTTGCTGCATATTGTTGATTGAATCATCCGGAGCTGAAGAGTCGGGGCTGTGTGGATCCCTTATGACCCATAATTGAGATATGAAATAAGGCACTAGGGAGAGAGATTGGTTTCAAACACTGAAAGTTACTGTTTGAGGAGGGGGAACAGTAATGTGGATCACTGGATATAGCGTTAATGACAAATTCAGCTTATTACTGATTATCTGCATTTTTTTTTTTTACACACACACAAATACACTGAGAGAGACTCCACTGAGAGTGAATAAATCTCCGCCTAAGTGGAGCTGTGTGGTCTTGGGTGAGTTGCTAATTAGGCACGAATAACAAAGACATTATCAAGCCTGATTTCATGTAGCCTTGAGGCTTGACAAACTACTGTAACTTAAAACCAACAAAAGATGGGTTGTGCTTGAAAACGTGAGGGGCAAATGAAAAATAGGTTAGCTGAAGCACCAACTTAAATCAGGCACCCTTATTTTGACTTTTAAGTCTTTGTAGCATTATGCATTAGGACACTGGATTCCTCAGAAGAGAAGAAGGACGTCTTTGTCTTGACGTCCACGGGGTCAGAGCTGCCACACACACACAAACACACACACACACAAGTTAGACCTGCAGGTCCTTTATTTTGCAACCAGAGAGGCTCTCTCTGAAGATGACCTTGGCTCATGTGAAGACATGCTCGACAGATAATAGACGACTTTGTCCACTTTTTTTGTTTCACTGCGGAGCAATTCTCGGAACATGAAGGCAAATCAAACATTTATTGCAGTACTCTGGGAAAACCTTGAGTTTTCAGTGTAGCTTGCGGTTGATATTAAAGAGCAAGTCCGGGCACAGCGAGCCTCTGCAGCCGTCAGCAAATACTTTGCATGTATTTGTTTGGTTGGAGAGATAGCAAGTGGGTGAGAAGGGAACTTCATGTGTGCGCATTCATAGATGCGCAAATCATCGCATGCACACAGCCAGTGCATGATCTGTCAGTTTTGGTCTAAGTCTGGACCTGTTATCTTATGCAACCACTTGGCTGCAGGGAGAATCTGAAGTGACAGTGCAACCTCTTGGTGCAATACAAACTCCTATATTGACAAGAACATGCTTAGAGACATTTCAGAATGGCCACCAGTGTGTGTGTTTGCAACTGGACAAGAGCCTACTCTGTGCATTTTTTTTCATTGGCTCCTGGGATCCCTGAAAGTAGAGAAGGGTCTTATCTCCTTGGGGGCAGAAGTGTCATTAGCCTCAGGGCCAATGCCAGCGAGATGGAAGATGAGACATGGGGATTAGTGTGGATGCAGCTGTTTTGAGATTAAATGTGTTGCTTTGGCGCTGTGTGGAAACTTTATGAAGTTTAAAAGTGCCACAAGTAAGAATATTTTCTACTCATTGTTGGAGGAATTGCCTGGAAGTAAGAGATATTCCAGTGTTATGAGCGCGTTGCTCTCCAGCACAGTCTCAGCTTTGCACAATGATGCACGAATGTAAAAAGCGCACACACAAACAAAGATTTTCCCCTAGTGTGGATTGTGTTGCGTGTGTTTGCATTGTGTAGCTGGACCGTTTGGGATGTGGGGGTGGCGTGTGCATCCGCTCTGGGATCCAACAGAAAGAGAAGGGAGCCGGACCGGGCTGTTGCACGGAGCAAGTGCTTCGAGAGCTGAAATAACACGGGAGGAAGAGACCCTGTTTCCTTTGAACCAGGGCGTTTCCAGTTTCACATGGAAGTCACTGCTGGAAGATTTAAACTAGTCGAGAAATGGTAAATAATGTATTTGTGCTTTTTGAAATCTATCATCTTTGGTGCTTTAAACCAAGTTCTATGTGAAATTTTTGTATCGCCACACAAACAAATGATCTCAGCTTTTCATGGTTCCAATGGCAGAACCGATGCTTGATGTTTACAGAGTTAACTTTTGTTTCTTCCCTCATTCAGACATGGGGTGATGTCTGCTGGTAATAACTGTGTGAGTGGATAAAATCAGTTTGATGATATTGCTGAGTTGTTTGAAATGTCACACAGTGGTGTTAATGACCATCTCTTTATTTCTGTAGTCCAATAAACATAGTGTTGTGTCTGGTGCGATGATGCACTTTGTTCAATAACTTAATAATTAATGACAGTTTGCTTTACATGTGTATTTCTGTAGGGAGCTTTTGTTATTCACTTGTTGATATTGGGACTTCTGGGTTTATCGGCCCCCTTCGATGTCAGCTTTAATTGTGTTTTCTGTAAAGTAATCTAAACAAACATGCCAATTAACAAACAAACCCATCTGTGAGAGGTCATCTGGGGATTGTGACGGCAGGATTAGAGGAGGAATGCATCAGAGGAGGGAGTGGGAGAGGGATGTGGTAGCAGTGAATGGGAATAGATGACTCGGGGGGATTTTGGAATAATGTCATTTAGGCTATAGAAGACAAAGGGTGATGGTCCTACCACAGACAGCAGAGGAACCGTTTGATTGACAGGAGCTTTATGCTGTAGAGTTGTGTAGAACTGCAGCGGCACCAATTTTTAGACTCTTGTGTGTTTTTTTTTTAATTACCTGCTTTTTTTTATTGGACTTTGACTAAGCAGTGTGCTTATATCTGTGCTTATGTACACAGGGCATGTTTCTCAACGCTAATGATATCAATTTTCTCTAACTTTCTGCTTTTAGTTGACAAATGTGTAAGAATCAAAAAAGTTAAACAACAGCATCAAAACTCTCCAAAGCATCGTTCCTCTTTGTGTTTTAGTGTTTGCTGTGTTGATGGGGCCAGGTATATACGGTCAGCTCTATTTCTGCTCCACCACGGCAAACTTTGTGTTTTAGAGCCATTAAAGTCTCCACACCTCTGCACTTCTGTTTACATTCTTTCATGTCCAGAGACATTGTAGAATGTATAGATAAACCTGTTTCTCTGGTTATTTCTGTGTTTTTCCTCTGTGTACGTAGGAGATGTTGTGTCAATGCCTGCTGTTGTACTCTGAGGCAGGCAGACATTACTGAGCCAAAAGATGAGAAAATATCACAGCAAAGATGTCAGAGAAATCTGATTTTTAAAGTGTGAAGTAGGCTATGTTATGAGACAGTTATTAAAGCTCTGGTTGTGTTGATTGTATCAAAAAGTCGGCACCAGTCAGTTGGCTTTGTGTGGACTGGCAGGAGGTGCAAGTGTTTGGCGGTCCGGGAGCTTTTGAGGCTATGAATCTCCATAAGTGCAACAGCAGGTTCTTGATGAGCACCACCATTACTCTTAACAATTGTAATTTTCTTTAATCGGTCTGGCTCTGCGCTGCATGTCTGCCTGTCTGTCAGCCTGTCTGTCAGCAGCCTAGACGGGGGCAGCATAATAAAACATAATCTATTCCGCTTTGTGAAATCGTAGCATGCTGTCAACTCGTAGGCAAAGCTCTTTCAGAGTAAAGACAGGTGACAGGTTACATTGAAAAGCATTTTTACTGAAAATAAAAAAAACTAGATTTGAATGCTGGCAATGTAAGACATTATATGTCACATGTAAGAGCACTGACCTGTTAAGTTTGCATATTGTACCCGCAGACCTACGTTTTTTCTCCCTAATGATATCAGACTATTTTTCAAACCACTGTTGCATAAATGCTTGCAGGATGTCCTGGGTTTGGGTCAGATTTTCTGGAACAATGGCCTGACTCATTCATGCATGCACCCAGTCTCTCTTTGTATCCCTCTTTTACAAGAAGACACATACACGCACACACAGCGCACTGCTGAACTACTTTTAACCTTCTACTTGCTCCACAGCCTAACATGTTGGTTTATCTTATCACCACTTACCCAGACTATATTATTTTTTACATGTTTTTAATAAAAAGGTCCTGCAATCATAATGTTCCAAACTGTTTTCGAGTAAGGGCTTGATGACCTGATGAATAGGTGAACTACAGCAGATATGTTTTATAAGCCACACACACAGACCTGCTCTAACCAACTCTAATCATGGTGACTATTTCTCTAACAATAGCCCGCTAGCAATAGCTGTAGCTTTAAGACAACCAACAATACTGGAGGTGACATTTTCATTTTTTTTTTTTTTTTTTGACACGTCCAAACTTTTATTCCAGACGCGAGCCATCCCAAGGGGCTCTTTTCAAGACATTAAACCTTGTGATATTCCTATGTATAACTACTACTACCACTACTACTACCGTCATTTAGCAGACGCTTTTATCCAAAGCGACTTACAGTTATATCCCCGATAGGCACATCGGGAGGCAAGGTAGGGTACAGTGTCTTGCCCAAGGACACTTCGACATGTAGCGGAGTGGAATCGAACCGGTGTTCTCCTGTTCCGCAGACGACCACTCTATCCACTGAGCTACAGCCGCCGTATAAGCTAATGTTGGTGCCTCAGTTTTACATTCATCATAGCTGTCAGAGCCAATGTGGTGTACAGAGGGAGCTCTTGCTGAAACTGCAGAATCACCGGCCGCACAGTTTTGACTCAAGTGTGGGAAATCATCAGTGTGGAATGCACTGTAGGTGCGGACAGGTTGAAGCAGGTTTTACAGTGCTAATCAGCCGTTGGCCTGCAGCTTTCACATCTGGACCTTAAACCGGGACAGGGTTAGCTGGCGCCTAAGTGTAATATCATATCTAGCCAATGTGAAACTCATGATCCGTGATTATTTGTCACATGTGGTTTAACTTAATTCGCCCCTCCCACAAGGAGGAGCAAGGTCTGATTTGCCATTTCCTCCACTTTTATGTTTAGATTCTACTTCAACTATAATTTGATCCAGTGCAATTCAACTTTCCCATTGTAATATGTTCTTGAAATATAATGAAATAAAAAGTAGCAACTATCATTTGCTTGGACAATTTTCCTCCTATGTTTAGCATGCTTCTGCTTTGTCACGAAAGTCTTAGCAGCTACATCTTAATCTGAACTTAAATGCCAGTGAATATCCACAGATGTATATTAAAGATCAACATAACGTCTTCAAAGACTGTTTTTTATTTAGTCTTAAACAGCTTGAAAAGTGTCAGACTGAAACGATGAGGAAGTGAAGCCTCGGTTCAAGGGCCATACGACATGTTTGGCATTCATCTGTCATTCATAACAACCATACTGGCAATTATGCGTGACTCTCAGTCTTACAACAAATTGCATGAATGGTGACTTATATGAATGTGACTCACTGCAGCTGTCAAGAACAGAGGAATGTAAATATGTTTATTTGTTCTTGTTCTGCACGTCGCCAATAGGAACCTGGCAACGGGGAATTCTTCCATGACAGCTAGTGTTTGAGTTGCGGTTTTCAGAAATCCACTTTCATCATCTGGTCCTGAGAAAGAATTGACGAGTTTGACTAGAGTGAAAATGTGCATCTTTGGCCTATTTTACAAGACAACGCCAGACAAAGACGCAACGTTTGTGTTGCAATCTGGGCTCTTGTGCACATGACAACGCAGTGTCGGGGGGACGACCTTGCAAAGTTTTGAGAACAGGCTCCAGAGGGGAATTTTCTGGCAATGCGGTGTTGCAGGGAACCGCATAAACCCAAGGTGGAGGCTCTTGAATAGGACTATGGGCCTTTTCACATGGCGTGCTCGGGCCCGTGCCAGGTTCGGGATCGATCATGCCTGAGTTGTGTTCACATGCTAGTGCTTGAACCAGGCTCGGGCACACTTGGTAATGTCAGTACCAGAACACTGGGTGGCAGTGTTGAGGAAACTTCACTGATAGCTAACAACCGAGGAAGAAGCAAACCCTTATGGCTCAGTATATAAACAAGAAAGCGAGCTCGTCTTGTTACTTGGTGTTTTCTTGTCCACTATGGATGCAAGCCAGGCAGTCATATTTTACATTTGAGCCTTTTTGAATCACTCCCCAGTAATCGCTTTGCGCTCGCGCTCGCCACGTTTGTATGTAAAGCATATGGTGTTGCTAATGCTAAACCTGCCAGTAGGGTAGGTGTTGATTTGATCAGTTCCGCTTGTAGCCCATGTCACGTCCGGTACAGCCTGGATTGCGTTCACAAAGCATTAATCCGTGCTCGAGCACGGGTGGCCCGGATCCTGGACTACCTCCCGAGCTGGGCCACCCGCACCAGGACAAAATCTGTGGTCAAACATGCTCGGATTCGGGCCCTAGCACGGCATGTGAAAAGGCCCTAACTTGAGCAGATAGCAGAGCAGATGAAACAGCAGCAACATGAAGCCTGACTTGCTCAGGCAGAAAGTCTATTTGATTGTCACTCCTTTCCTCCCATACTTCACTGCAAAGATTCTCCTTTTTAAGTTTTTACTTTCTTATTAGTAATTCACACAGATAGAAGCTATGACAAAGCACGATCTAACCACAAGTCAACTTTCCCCTCAAACAAACTTTAGTAAACTGTTGAACGTGTAAAAGTTTGAGGTTCTTGATTACTTTTCTTACTTTCAGAAAACATCAGATCACACTGCCAGACTATTCTGACATAATTACCACCTACAGGTGATGGAGAAAGACAGCATGGTTTGACACTCCCAGGAGGAAGACAGTTGCATATGAGAAGACAGAGCAGCAGTGTAGGAGGGACGTTTGGACCCACCATCACCGAATAAGCTCATAAATCATTCAGTGTTCAGATTACATTTCTAACACATCTGGTTTCAGGTGACATGTCAACTTCTTGTGACCTCTCTGTTTTAACAGGTGACAACAAACACGCATTAACAATATAAGAGGACGTTTTTAGTCGTGAGCTTTAATCTGTGAGTGTTGCAGCCAAAGCTTATTTTAATGGAAATTAAGAGTTGAGTCTCAGCTCAGCGGTTTTGCCTCATTTCTTTAAAGCATTATCTATGAAATGCTTGCATACAGAAAGTGACTATTAATAAAGGGATGTGTTCCATCATATAAACCATGATAAACTGCATGTTGTATTAAATAAAATCTGCTCCTACATTGAGTTGAAGATCTTTTTTTTTTACTTTGATTTGTTTCCAAGGCACTTTTGTTTTCTCTTTCCCCATCACAGCCTCCCTCTGGCATTTCATAGCCATGTGCTTTTTGTTTTCTCCTCTGTCCTCCCATCAGTCTGTACAGGCCATGCTCGCATCCCTTCACTCTGAGCTTGACATTCAGAGATTTCTGATGAAAATCCAATTGCCCCACACAGTTAGTTGGCCTTTTATCTTATCTGCATCGTGGTGCTGGTGTGCGTGTGTCAGTGTGTTTGGTTTCATTCGCACCCCTTACTAGCACCTGCTGTGTGACTGCATCACCGACCCTTGTGCCCTCTTATCTTTTAGTGTTTACCCTGTGTGTGTCTACTTTGGCTGTCAGGCTAAACAAGGTCTGCCCATGAAGGTTTCCAAAAATATCAAGTCTGTTTAACATAAAATTCTTAAATTCCTCAGTTGAGTGTGAGAAAATGGCCGCATGCACATGCAGCAGCGGTAGATAACCTGATGGACCTGGCCTTGTGTCTCCAGCTGCATTAGCTCTACAGTGTCAAATTTGTGCAAGAGGAGAGCAGCATTTCATAAAGAGCCCAGTGTTTGCTGGCCCCTTAGTTTCTGTCCTACCTTGTCTCTGAGGGGAAGATCACCTTACAGCACAACAGAACAGCTCCAGGGGATCTGTAGCCGTATCCCACATGGGTCGAGGATGCCCTGTTAGACAGATTAGGTTACAGAGAAAAGAAAAAGAAAGGATTTTCAAGTTTTATTGGCACAGTTCATGATTTATTTTGTGCACCCATCCTTCCTTTGAGCATGTCTCTGCTATAATCTTTAAATAATAACATGTCAGCACTTGTAACATTTGGAAGTATAGATTCCTGTAGTGCCGTTAGAAACATATGGATGATTGATGGCTAAAGTGGAGTGATGAGGAGGTGGGACAGCAACGGGAGGTGTTTGAAGTGTGAGCATGTATCAGCGGCAAACAGAAGTAACACTGCACATGTTGCACGACTGCTTTCTCTCGGTTTATTTTGTTGCGGTGCAGCATTTGACATCTTTAATCCTTTTTTGACGAGGATTGCTTGCGACTCTTTACATACACAGCAGAGTGAAAGTGCCAAGCTTTTTCTCCACTCCACCAACTGCATGGTGTTACAAAGAGTATGTTAGACACACACGTGTAAATTTAATGATGTTATTCCAAAATGTGAACGCTTAAGCATGTACAGTATGGTCATGTGGACAATGAATGCATGTTCTCAATCCTCACTGTGTTGTTTCATGTGCCTCCCCCTCCAGAGTAGAAGCCCAAAGCACGGCCCCAGCCCCCAGCCCAGTGTCGGGGACCAGGTTGATCATCTTTCCCTGGCCTCCGTAGATTCACTGGACACCATGTCTGAGGCTGATGCTCCCACAGCCTTTACCCGGGGCAGCCGGGTTCGGGCCAGCCTGCCTGTTGTGCGATCAACCAACCAGACGAAGGACCGCTCACTAGGTATGCTGAACATTCACCTTTTTGAAGTGTTGATAGTTGTAAACTTGGAATCTCTGCAGCTGGGTTAAACATAAATAAAAGCTGAATGCTATGTCTTGTAAATCATTCATACCCAATAGAAGTGCATAAAAACAATACATAACATGTCATAAAATAGTGATGTAATCTTTCCCTGATCATGCTGTAATGATCATGATATTAAAGCAGTGAAACGTGTAAATATAATACAACAAATTGATCTTCTAAACCACTGGCAGGAGAGTTTAGCAGACAAACTTTCTTATTATACATCCACACAGTGATGCAGAATAGACGCATAATTTTCACAAAAGGAAAATTTCCTTTTGTGAATCAAGGCTGACATGGCAAACTCTGACCTGAACGATCACAAAACCGAGCTGTTGTTACCTTCAGAGAATAAACATCATTAATAATAAGTCTGACAGAGGTGATAATGGACCCAATTAAAACAAATTCCTGAAGATCTCCCTCTATTTTTCACACAAGGGAACAAATTCTGTTTTTGTCTTCCTCCTCCAGGTTGGGTTTTTGATCAGTAGCCTTTCTCTGTTTATTACAACTGTTCACAATGCAGTTTATTCATGCCGAAGCCGTCCATGGAAACAAGTCGAAGAAAGATACATGAAACCATCCACAGAATTGTTTGCTATCATTTTACTAACAGGATTGGAAATGCCCCCGTACCTGTACATTTTCAATCATTTTCATGTCTATACAGAAAGGTTGTAAGATGTGCAGAATTAAGTTGCATCAGGGCAAAAAGCTAGAAACTCTCCAAATTTAGTGTAGAACCTGTAATTTCATCGGCCTGCTAGCTCACAACTCAACAAGAAATCTCTCACCAGATGAAAGGCAGGCATGAGGATTTTGACCAGAGTGACATTTTTGGGGGTATTTTGTTGCACCTTTTTGATGTCAGTGCATCAAAAAAGTGCTGCAGGAAAGCAAATCCCGGACA
Organism: Craterocephalus stercusmuscarum; assembly: GCA_037177115.1. Classification (NCBI taxonomy): domain Eukaryota; kingdom Metazoa; phylum Chordata; class Actinopteri; order Atheriniformes; family Atherinidae; genus Craterocephalus; species Craterocephalus stercusmuscarum. The sequence continues at coordinate 9,759,111 of JBBDHI010000019.1, forward strand.
ACCAGACACATCCAATATTCTTTATATACAGTGAGCACATGCGCGTAGACAGTAACTTTCGTGCATGCTTCTCACCCCCCTCCTCTACATCAAAAACATCAGGACAAAGCATTGGGGCAGTGGGGGGTTATGGTGTGATGAAGGGGGAGGAGAAAAAAGGGGGCACCACTTTACAGCAGTGTCCCTCCCACCGTCTCCCACATATGCACACACACACACACAGACACAGGAACACGCTTTGCTTCCTCCCAACGGACATTTGGGGCTTCCTCGTAGCCTCTGCTCGTTCTGCAGGAATTTTATTCTCGGAGCATCTTACGACCCAGCAGAAAACTCCTTCAAACCTCTAAAGTGAGTATCAGAGTCATTGCAGCTTCCGTGGCACAGAATTTTGTAGCATCGATTTGTGGCTGCTGTGTTCGCTGCTTTCTTTTTCTTGCTGTCTCAACTTTGTGCCGGTCAGAACGGACAGGAGATTTTGTTTTCTTTTCTTTCCTGCTAAGGAGATGTAGAAAACTATAAATAGAATGTCTTGGTGTGCCCATTTGGACGAAGCCCACTGGCCATTTGTTTCCACTGCTCAGCAAATCCAAGCGTTTAGAAATGTAATACGATTCCTTGATACAACCCAGTTATTAAACTTTGTTGTGGCAAAGCTGAAGAAATCCTCATAATGCCTGCTTGATCAGTGCCGCCTCGTCATCAAGCTCATTTGCTTTACTTGCTAATCTGTTTCTGTAACAGATCTCAAGGGAAAGATGAAATAATTCTGCAAATGGGCACTTTGTTAAATTGTTACAGCACAGGAACCCAAACAGACCAGAAAGAGTACTGCATATACAAGCAGTTTTATTTCCTGGATTTGCCCTCGCTCTGTCTCACTCTGTCTTGTGGAGCATGTAGGATCTTGTATAATATTTCACCAACATCTGGTAGCTTTTACTGGCTTGGTCCCTTTCATGGGGTTTACACCAAGTGAATCCATGCCCCCCTTTTCCTTAAAATGAGCTATTTTCAGGGCGCGAATGCAGAAAAGACAGAAATGAATTATATCTTTTGCTTCTGCAGGTAATGAAGTGTGACTTTCTGAGCCTTTTTTCTCCTACTGTGTATGATTTAACAGATTGAACCAGAATGACCACTGCATTCAATCTTGTTGCCTCGGATTGACTAAAACTTTGTTTATGAAGTTTATGTTTAAAACCATCAGAACCTGAAGATAAAAATGTTTTTTCCTCTCTCTCGCTCTGTGTTTGGCACTGTTTGTACAACTGCAGTGTGGGCGTGTTCATACATTTTGTGGGAGAGACATCTGTTTTCCTAAAACATGGTACAGAAGCCACACCCAAGGTTCAGACGTTTTCAAACTTTGGTCTTTTTGATGCACAACTTTTACAGTTCCACCCTGAGCACATAGCTCTGCCTTTGCCCTCTACTCATGCCCTGATTCCCCGTTGCAGTATGAAGAAATTAGCTTTTTTTTTTCTTTATGAGTCAGTATTCTCTTTTTTAGCATTGAGCAGAATTGAATGACACATTGAGTGCAATGACACTTGTCCTGCAAACATTCCACCAAAAAAAAGCGAAATCTAATAGAAAACCACAGGGCATTGTTTAACAATGCGATTTAGTTTTTGATGCTCGTCGCAGCACACATCAGCCGAGGAATCATTCTGAATCTCTGATACACCCAAAATAAAATAAAATAATCCTAATGCACAACTTCACAAAACATGTCCTGTGACAAAACATATCATGCAGGGCTGTGTGTGGTGTATATCATTACCCCAGTATGGGTTTTGCAGCATTCATTAAATACAAATATATTTAAATTTTTGGCAGGCCTAATATGTGTACAAGGACCAATTTTTGGCAGCTACTATATATACACACACACTATCTATCTATCTATCTATCTATCTATCTATCTATCTATCTATCTATCTATCTATCTATCTATCTATCTATCTAT